>VZTG01008135.1:0-188726 GCA_013397845.1 Melanocharis versteri | reverse complement strand
GGGGAGGAGTGGGACTGGCAAAGCGAAAGCGTTTCCACTGCCAGTGGTGTTTTGGATGCCGTTCCGTTCCTTCCCAGTATACTTTAAGAAACCACTGGTTTCCTATAAATACAGATTTTTTTTAAAAAAGCAAGATACCATCAGCACATCAAATTCTCTAGAACTTCTCATTACAAAAATATTTGCCATTTTGGGCATGTAAAGACCAGATGCATTTTTCATAATCCCGTATTGTTTAAAGCTGATCTGTATTTACTTACTGTTTATTCAGTTGCAATAAATGTTATTTTATTAGATGGCAGGACAGAAAAATACATAGTTTCATCCACATTTAAGCATTCTTAGTAGTATGTGATTGTGAAGTTTTCACAGCTGACAAGTTCTGCACTAAGGCCTTACCCTTTTTCTGGTTCTTCATTAGGGCTTTACCCTTTTTCAGGGTATGTTTTTTCTGCCATCACTGCATGAAATACTGTGCTCAGTGGTTAAATCACATGTGTGCTGAGTAAACCGGCTAGAAAAGTACTAAAGTGTTGATTTCAGCTTGCAGGAAGAGAAGAGATGAGTGTGATAATTCCAAGGTGACAAACCAGATCCCTCTCCTGCATTGGTCACTCTGCTCCCACCAGAATGACTGCAGGACAAATCATCTTAAAAAAACCAGAATCTCACTGAGGATCACCCAACTTCATACTCTTTATTTGCTTGATACACACCTGGGAGTAGATTTGCAGAAGCTCTCAATGCTTTCTCTTTACATTCACTTTGGTGGAAGTTGTGCTTTGAATATATCAAAGCTTATATAAACTTCCTAAGATTTAAAAATAGGGGGGAAAAAAGTGTAACTACNATTTGTTTTCTGCTCATGCAGCACCAGGCTCAACAAAATCCCTGTCTCAGGTTCTGCTCCAGTAAAGATACTTAATAGATCATTAAACTATTTCTGAAGTCATGAATAAACTGAGTCCTGGGAGTAGTGGTTTGCAGTCCTCTTTAGGGTGGGGATGCCGGGATTGTAAAGCTGTAGTTGTACTCTGTGCCATGAGGAAGCAGGGGAGATGGAAATGTCCTGGTGCCACAGGCGGTACACAGCCAGACTTCTGAGTCTTGGCTCTTAGGCTCTCACCCTTGCTCTGCTGCTGGGAAAGGGCATACTGCTGTCAGCAGGAAATTTCCTATGGTATGAAGACAGCCAGCATCTTTTTAATCTTATTACTAAGTAAACAGTGAACATTGTGCCATTTTTTGCTAGAAAAGAGAATATATTAATGCCGCTGCCGTGGAGCTTGCCTCTGCGAGCCCGGCTGGCAAGCCAGGAGCGACGGAATGAGGCGTTTCGGAGCCCTCAACTGAGGGGGTTCGGCAAACCTCAGTGCTCCCTGGGGAAACCCGGTTTGGGCTTCGGCTACCAGTCTGTGGAGCTACAGGCTGCTCTGCAGGTGTTGAAGACGACAGGAGCGGGAGCGAAGGGCGAGGGAAGACTCTACGCTGGGTGCAATTCCCAATCCTTTATTCCCCGACCGGGATGATCGGGCAACGTGGGGGCGGAAGGAAACCCAGGCAATGAGACTCGAACACACATAACAGGGGTTTTTAACAGTTTTCAGGGTAGGCGGGGTAATACAGTAAACCAATAAGGTAGAAACACATCACACAAAAGAGCTAATCAGTGAGCACAAGGGGTGGGTAGAAACGCAGTAACCAATCAGGGAGTAGGGAACACAGAATTCTCTGGCAAACTATACATATTTATCATGGGTGTAACAGAGGTGGGGAAAGGGGAGGAACAGGGGAGGAGATGCTTCTCAAGCTGACAGCTCATGGGTGGGGCGCCCTTCCAACTCTTCTCCAAGGTCACTACCCTCAGGAGGGTAGTCTCTCCACTCAATCTCATGCAATTTCATGGAGAAGGAGTTTTGGGCCACCCCAACATATTAATATGATGCAGAAACAGGCATTTCAAGAAGAAAACTTCTTTGGTGCCTGTGCAGCACCAGAAGGTCATCCTGTGTTCCAAGCTCTACATCTTCTGCCTTTCTATTGACTAGGTCTGTGCAGAAATGTTTGACAAAAGATTTAACTTCAAGTATTCTTTGATTAGTTTGACTTGTAGAAGAATAATTTGTTGCTCCGTGTTGTTCACCCTATGGTTTATTGCTGTGTGTAATTGTTTTATTCATGGCGTTTATTCATTTCTGGAGAGGCCTGTGTCTTCCCCAGCTCATCACTTAGTCCAGCCTCAGGCTGTATTTTATCCCTTTAGTCTTTTTATCACTTTTTAAAGAAATTAATCAAAACATCGGCACTGTGTGATCATTTTTACTATTCTGCTCTGAACTCTTTCCAGTCAGTCAGTATCCTTGGCTACCTAGGCATCTGGAATAATAAATAATTTTCTGAAAGCAACCACTGAAGAACCATATAAAAAACAATTTACACATCTATTTTCTGTAAATGTTGATCTTCAGATACAGCCAAAACATCACATTGACTATTGAAATGACAAACTCCTCTCTCTTCTTGTACAAGGGAGTATGAAAGCATAAAATAACTGCTCTTTTCCAGAAAGCCTTGCACAGCTCAGCTTGTGTCAAGCCCGTGAATATAATTAGAGATTCAGAGACTGTAAAAAACCACTGAGGAGAGTGAAGGGGGGAGTAGCTGCAGGCATGCAGGAGAGCTGTGGGAAAGGGAAGCATGAGCATCCCAGGGAAACACCACAGTGAAGGAGTCAGCACAGGCCAGGTGCTGCAGCAGGCACTTGGTATCATTCCCTCTGCAAGGAGCCTTGCCTTCCCTGCTTTCTGAGAGGTAGGAAGGAAAGCACTGTTTTACTCCTCCTTACTTACAACTCCATCCAAAGTCATAAATTAGTTTCTTCACATAAGGCAGTCCCTGCATGAGTGTCTGTTAAAACAGACAAATGTTTCCAAACCTTATCATAATTAAACGCACGCAACCACTCCATAACTCCGCTTATGTAAAGCATAAAAGAAAAGAAAACAAAAAACAACCATGCTTGGCCATCAGGAAGGCATCAAAAATCTTGCTTGTCAAGTCAGAAACTTTGCTGAGCTTCCAAACACAGTCCTGGGCTGAGTAACATGATTTAGGTCCCTATTCCTGAAAATTGTGTGCAGGCTTCCTAGAAGCACATTTGGAGAAGGCTATAAGGCTGCACTTGCTGGATCGCTTGTTTTCTGAAGGTTTTGTACTGCCTCCAGTTGTCAAGAGCATGTGTTTGGGAGTAATTTTATTACTTCCAGTCTAATCATTTCTCTGCCAGAATAGGACTTTGCTATTTTTGTTTTTTGGTCCTGATGTACTGGATCTGGCTGGAATGAAGCTAACTCTTCGTAGCAGCCCTTTGGTGCTAAGTTTTGTGTTTGTGGCCAAAGAAGGTGGTGTTCGTAAGACAGTAATTGTGTGGCTATTGCTGAACAGTGATTGCAAACACAAGGCTTTTGCTTTTTTCCCCGCTGAGCTGCTCCTCCCCAACTCCAGTGAGTATGAGTAGGCTGGACCTGTGCAAGAAGTTAGGAGGGGACCCAATAAGACATCTGACCTGAACTGACCAAAGAGATGTTCCATGCTATGCAACGTTATGCTCAGCAGTAAAATCTGGGGTAGAGGAAGAAGAAAATGAGGATTTTTTCTTTCGTGTTGGCCATTGCTTGGAGACTTCTCTTGTGGGAAATAGTGAGTCATTGCCTTTGCATCACTTAGTTTTCATAGGATTGTTTTCCCGCTTACGTCAATTACTCAAGTGTCTTTATCTTGACTCCTCAGTTTTCTTACATTTTCTCTTCCTATTCTCTCCCCTGGCCTGGAGTGCATGTGGATGCTTGGCTGCTGGCAGGACTCAACCTACAGCAGGTTATTTCTGCTGTATAACCTGGTTGTTTCTGAAGCCTTCTGGTCACTGAAATATGTCTGACTGCCAGCTCATTTATAAAGACAGGTCCCAAGTTCAGCTACCCTGTCTGTGAATAGAGGAATAAGCAATTACTAGGACAACAATCACCATGAAATGGTCAATACTTTTCCCATCACATGTGGGAATACAGAAGTGAGAACAAAAGTAATTTTTAATCATTTAGGACTCAGGGCACAAAGCTCAGGAATCTGACCTAATAGGATTGTATTACCATTGAAGCAAAGGATGAGAATTTCCTTGAAAAGGAATGAGCAATTCTTGTGCCTTTCACTACTCACCACTGTCCTCAGTTTTCAGCATCTGTTGAAACTGTCTGGATTGACTTTTGGTCCAAACTCTTCACTCTCTCTGGCATTTTGTAGAAGTAGCTCTGTAGCTCCTGCTTGGGTTGGCAAAGAACTGAGTGTCACCAATGTGCTGAACAAATGGCACAACTCAACAGTCACATCATGCCTCTCTTGACAGACAGAAAACCCAAGGCACAGAGCTAAGTGATTTGCCCAAGGTTGTGCACATGCTGTTGGCACACCGGTGAATAGGCTGTAAGTGCACCCTGAATTCTGGTCTAGCATCCCCCTGCTTGACAGTATTAACATCTGAATAATCATAGCCCGTTCCCCTGGATGCTCCCACACATGTCAGTATGGAAGGCTCAGGATCTCCCCCCGGATGCTGGTGCTCCTGAGGCACGCACGGCTGCTTGTTGTGTCCCTTTCAATCTGCCTTTGAAGGAAAGGAAGCAGCCACTGCGTGTGACCCCATTCGTTCCTGCCAGCTTGCACAAATGGATGATTGCAGTCAGATACATTGGAGGTGATATAAAAGCACATTCATCTGTAACAGAGGCCACTAAAAGATATGCTGTAATCATCACTGCTACCTAACCTCTGTCCTGCATGAGCCGATTAAATTGTTTTAAAATGTTTGAATACAGCACTCATTGGGATCAATGTCATTCTGTTGATCAGATCAGTGGGAATGAAGAATAAAACCCCATTTACTGAATAACAAATATTGGCTGTGTTTCTGAAATAGGCCAAGGGCTTACTGAAAAGAATATTGATTGAGCCAAGAAAACATCGAGCAGTTATAAAAGTTTAATCATATTCTCATTCAAGCCTGCCGTAAGTGCCAGGAATTAAAATTCTCCCATCTCCTGAAGATGGAAGATACATTTCCATAATGTTCTGTAAGCTTCCAATGCTTAGCATCTGTACTGAATGGTGGAATTATTTGTTGCAAGTGATTTAGTTGAGATACATGGCGCTTTCTGCACCAAGTGTACAAATTATGCACAAGCAAGCTGTGGTTTCTTGAGTGTTTCTCATTTGCAATTGTTTAACAAAGAGCTGGGCAAGCCAATGCTAGCCCACAAGGTATTTTTGAAGTGGTCAGAATAAATATTTGGTCTTCATGATTGAACAATGTATGCCTGGTCCATCAAATCAGATGAAATTATAATGATTCCTCAGCTAGAAAAGATTGGTTTCATTAAAAGGATGTGTTTATGTCTTTATTAGAAAACTGCTCATAAACATTTAGAGTTGCCTAAGAGAACTACTGTGTGCAGGGAGTGAAAGGTCATGTTCAGAATGGCACGTGTGCTGTGGCAGTGTCTGGTTATAGAGGCTGTGTGGGGTTAAAGAGCAGAAGAAGTGTTTGCCAGGAGAAAACAGGAAATTGTTTTTCTGGGCTGTGGTTGTGAAGACTTACACCTTTCTAAGCTAAGCTCACTGCTGTCGAGAAGAAAAACAAAATAGAGCTATGTCTGAGCTAATATGTCCCTTCCCCTTTCAATCCTCTGCTTCTCTTACATCTGTGGCAATTTTTATGGAAGTCAAGCGTTGCTGGGTCTGTCCTGCAGAGGGAGATGTGAATGTAGCCAGGGCAGCAGTATCTCAGTGGCTTCCTAATAACCGAGACTGCAGCATTAGCAAGGATGGTAGGGTTACACAGGGCATGGACACCACCTCCACACACCAGGATGTCCTCAAACATGCTGCTGTGTTCTCAGGGATTTTTGTATAGCAGATACCCGGCTAAGTCAGTGTTATGTGGTGTGTACACTACATTTTACATGTGTTGTAAAATTGGCTTATATCCTACCTAAAAAAGGGTGTGCTATGCATCCTTCCCCCTTTGTAAAGCTTGTAAGAATTCATGGCTACAAGGTCGGTGGGTGGCATAGCTTTACAGATGTGTCCTGATTGTCTTGGAGCTCTGACTCCTGATGATTGTGAACTGCAAAATGAGGAGTTAAACCTGTCTGGGCTCATAGGCTTCAATTTTCTTTGTCTGGCCTGTCACTTCTGAGATGCATTGGTACATGGAGCTCTGAATTTCTGTCCTTCCTCTTTCTGCCTCCACCCTTCAGTTGCCTTCTTCTATGACATCTCTTCAAGGAAGTGGAAGGAAATTTCATACATGAAGAATACTTTAAAATTAAAATAGGGTCTGTGTGAAGGTAGCTGAACAATTGGTGTGCAAAAAAAAATCATAAGGGATAAAAGAAGATTTTCTACCTGGCAGCAAGTGCTAGGTAGAAAATTATAACCCAATATGCTCAGTTAAAGGTTCAGTTTGCTTTTTGGCACAATTAGATCAAATAATTTAGAAAGAAAACAAAAGTATTTCTTTTTCTGCCTTACTTTTGTGATGCATGGGGTTAACATTATTTGCTTAGACATTCCTCTGTGATTAGAGGAGGTCTGGTAAGGTCAACACAGACCTATACCGTGAGGTGGGGGTAAAATCATCTCAACAAGGAGATGGGTGCTGGGAGGCAGCAAAGGAGCTGCTAGTGAAGGGGTTGTCCCTTTTGCTTATGTGTTTTAAAGGATTAAATGGATTAGCAGTGTGTGGAGAAACAACAGCTGATCAGGAATCATTTACAGATATATAGTAGGATTATTTATAGAGGGGAAATTAGAGCTGGATTTATACAGCTCACTGTATCTGCTCCCCACATTACTACTGAGGTTGAAGTGATACTGAGTCTCAACAACATCTCCTTTAAGAAAAATTTGGGCTTATTTGGGATTATTTGGGCTGCTCTATCTCTGCACTCTTTTCGGTATCACAGAAACATGTGGAGATAGACTTGTAGCCAAATACTAATCTCACAAACTCCACAAAAGTTAACTAACACCATCTGTGGCAGTTTTTACTGCAAATTACCACAACATGTGAAATGCTTCTCAGTGATTAGTAGAGCCTTGTCTTGGGAATAGTGTCACAAGGCCTCCTTGCACCATGGCTCTCATTTCCAGATGTCTCTGTTTTAGATATACCAGAAAGGATGCTTGATTATATCTCTCCAGTAAAAAGGAAGATTCTTCTTCTCAGTGTGCCTTGAATGTTAATGCAAAACAGAAATGAAAGAAATTAAACCAAGCAGCACGAGTAGCACATATGTAAGTAAAAAGTTTTCTCCATCACAAAGCTACTCCCCAGATGCCGAAAAGCCATTTTTATCTCTCCCCTACTGCTTGTTCTCAGGGTCTGATTCCATCTCCCTTGATGTTGCAGTAGTACTTTGGACAAGTAGAAGAAAGCAGAAGGGATTTGGAGGGGTAAAAACCTCACCTCAGCAACAAGCAGACCAAAATGGTGGGAACAGGAAGAAAGACACGAACAGTCAGTGAGTCCGGAGGAGAGCCACCAAGATAATTAAAGGGATGGATCACGTCTTCGAGGGGAAAGACTGAGAGAATTGGGATTGTTCAGCCTAGAGACGAGAAGGCTTTGAGGTGACTTAATTGCTGCCTCCCACTACCCAAACAGTGTCTACAAGAAAGATGGAGAGAGACTTTTTTACAAGGGCAGGTAGTGGCAGGACAAGGGGGAGTGGCTTCAAACTGAAAGAGGGCAGGTTTAGATGAGATATTAGGAAGAAATTTTTTTCTGTGAGGGTGGTCAGACTCTGGAACGTGTTGCCCAGAGAAGCTGTGAATGCCCCATCCCTGGAAGTGTTGAAGGCCAGGCCGGATGGGGCTTTGTGCAACCTGGTCTGGTGGGAGGTGTCCCGGCCCATGGCAGAGGGGTTGTAACTACATGATCTTTAAGGTCCTTTCCAATCCAAGCCATTCCATGATTGTGTGATTCTGTGATTTGTTGGACTGTTCCTCCCTAAGTTTTATACCTGCAGGACAGTAATTTCTTACACGTCCATCCTCCTTATGGCTCTTTTAAGATCATTGATTAGCACTTCACTTTAGTTCTGGCTGTTGATTCTTGCCTATTGTGCACATTTGGCATCAATCCAAACGTGTGGCAGCATTTGTCACTTTTCTAGAGAGGAGGCTGTGAATGTGACAGCAGAACACAT
Organism: Melanocharis versteri; assembly: GCA_013397845.1. Classification (NCBI taxonomy): domain Eukaryota; kingdom Metazoa; phylum Chordata; class Aves; order Passeriformes; family Melanocharitidae; genus Melanocharis; species Melanocharis versteri. The sequence goes on along the minus strand of VZTG01008135.1, from coordinate 180,462 downwards.
CCTGTATCTGAGTGGGCACAAAGGTGCTTTTTACAACAATCAAACCCACCAGAAAATAGCAAATTAAGATTTATAATTGTGTTCTCCAGAGGCATTTACTAACCCTGGCAGACAGAACACATGTTTCTGGGAGTTTCCCTTCTTGGGGAGCAAGACTATGCATTTATTTTGCTTGATTTTTTTATATAAGCTGTTCAAGATGATGGATCTCATGCGCTGACCTACCACTACAAGAACTTCCTCTTTTCACTGATGATCTAAGAAAAAGCAGTTCCTAACTTGGGTAGTTGGGAATCTCACCATCTTAGATAATGAAAAAAATTGACCGATCCTTAAAAAGCTTGTAAATTTTTGTGTATTTTTGTGTATTTTTTCATGATTTAGAAGATAACTAAATTATTATATTCTTCCCTAGAAGCTGATTGCTAACTGACATGGCCATTAGAGACTGAGCTGGTGAACAGGATATGAAAGGGAAGACTGACCTAATTAAAAAATAAATGAGGACAAGGGAAAAAAGATTCTCTTTTGATATGAGCACCCTTTGTATAATATGAACAATAAAAACATGTTTAATTGCAAATGTTCAACTTTTTCTTCTGCTAGCAACTTTTTAAAAGTGAGCTCTGTTTTCAGTCTGAGGGGATTTGAAATCCTCCAGGATAGAAGCAGTTTGTCAAATATTTGTAATTTAAATAAAAAGAGAAGGGAAAGTGCAAACTCTTCCAATATTGTCCAGAAGCATTAAAGCTAAGTGCCGGAGGTATGCTGCTAGTATAAAAAAAACCCAAAAAATACCCCACATAATTTTTATTGCTTTGGGAACAAGGATGGAAGGGGCATGTGAATGGACGGTAAGAATGAAAAGCTGTGCCTGAAGCCTGATGGGAGTTTAGTCTCTTTTGATACCCTCAAAACTGTGTCAGCCCTTTCCATGAATATTTCATTGGTTTTTAAAAGAAAAATGATTATGATTCTAATACATCACCTGTTTTTAAGAAGTGTTTTCAAAATACTTATTTCATTCCTTCCCTACATCCTTCAGCAGTAGCCCACAGAAAAACGTAAAAGGTTAATGAGAGTGCTACACAAAAGGTTAATGAGTGATACATAAAAGGTTAATAAGAGTCTGAATAAATCAAGAATTTGATATATTCTTTAGACGTTGGTGAAGAAATTCTCTTCTGGTCTGCAGTCAGTGGGATCATTGACTTATATGGGACCACAAATGGACTGTAAGTTCATATTCATTTATCATTCTGAGTGTACTTTGAGTTTTCCAGGAAAGGTGAAATTTAAAACATCTGTAATTGCTATGTATATGCAAGTGACTAGATGGCTATGGGATAGGGGAATAAAATACTAACCATTGTCTCTTTATGTCAGTTGCTCAGACTCAGCTGCCAATTGCCATTCAGAGGGCATGTAGTGAGTTGTGAAGAAGAATTTACTGTGCTTCCTAAATCAACAGCAGTTTTCCACAGCATGGAAAATTCTGCATGCCAACACATCGATTGCTGCCTTACTAACTTGCACAGCTAATGAAAATAATATAGAGAGGAACAATGAAAAGTACCTTTGTTTTATTGAGCTGTTGAACATTCTCAGCGAATAAACAGAAGACATCTTAAGTGGTTAGTTTCCTGGGTATTTGAGAAATCAGGCACAGTACCAGTGCAGAAGAAACTGCTGGGCAGATTATCACTGTTTCAGATTCTTTATTTGTAACATTGCTAATCTGGTTTCTTCTGAATGCTAGAAAATTTCAGAAGACAGTTTTAGTTTGTACCTTTGCGCAGGAGATGATAAAGATATGACGGGTCACTGTGTCTTACCTCTTTTGAGCTTTACCTTCAGTGCATTGTTGGAAGAGTTTTTCGGTTCTATTAGGGCAGCAAGGAAAGCCAAATTTCAGACAGACCCTCAGATTAAGTACCATATACTTTCTGTTTTTCTTGTGCACTTGTCAGTTATTATGTGAGGTACGGAACATGAACATGCCTCTCCACAGCCTCAGCCTCTTCCTCCTTTTCCTCTTTTCCATACTTTGATATTTAGACTTTCCTTTAGAATGTGTCCCTTGGGGACAGAGATGGTCACATACTGATATTCCTTTGATGAGGCCTGATCTTTGCTACCTCATTTCCCTTTTAAGGTTTCTTCCCCTGCTTCTTTTCCCCTATGGTCTTTTTGAGTGTTCTGTGACTCGCTCCCTGCGTCTCCAGTATTCTGCACAGGACATGAGTTTTTGTAAGCAGTGCAGCTTGAAATGAGACCAAAAATTCAGGCCTTACTTTCAGGCCTTACCATCTGGAGCCAGATGGTTTAGCAACTCAAAAGTTATTGTTTCAATACAGTGTTGTTTTTAAGCACAGTAAAAACTGCCTAGCAAGGTGTCTTAAATTTTCTTACAGGTTGTGGACTCCCCATCCTTGGAGGCATTCAAGACACGGCTGGAGGAGGCTCTCAGTAAACTGGTCTAGTGGAAGGTTTCCTGCCCGTGGCAGGGGATTTGGAACTCGGTGATCTTTAATGTCTCTTTCAACCCAAACATTTCTGTGATTCTTCTGCAGAGAAGGTGGAAATAAAAATCAAGTAGTGATACAGCAACGCCTTTAGAGTAACTGTCCTAAGTTACCTTTGATGGCTTTACTCTTCTCTCGCATGGCTGCTGTAAGGCAAAAATCAGTGCAGGCCTAGGCAGATGTCACTTTTCAGGTTGATCCATGTAGTCCAACGATGATCCATACAGCTGAAGTCCAACTCCTGGCCCTGCACAGACCCATCCTCAAGAGTCCCACCCTGTGCCTGAGAGCATTGTCCAAACGCTTCTTGAGCTCTGGCAGCCTTGGTGCTGTGACCGCTGCCCTGGGGAGGCTGTTCCAATGACCAGTCAGCCTCTGGGGGAAGAGCCTTTTCCTAATATCCAATCTTGACCTCTCCTGATACAACTTAAGGCCATTCCCTTGCATCCTACTCCTGGTTACCAGAGAAAAGAGGTTGGTTCCTGCCCCTCCTCTTCCCCTCACAAGGAAGTTGAGGGCTGCGATGAGGTCTCCCCTCAGTCTTCTCCAGGCTGAACAGAACGAGTGACCTCAGCTGCTCCTCAGATGGTTTCCCCTCAATGTCCTTCACGTTTGGACACTCTCTAATAGTTTAATATTTCTTTTATTGTGGCACCCAAAGCTGCCCCCAGCACCCAAGGTGAGGCCGCCCCAGTGCAGAGCAGAGCAGGGCAATCCCCTCCCTTGCCTGGCTGGTGACACTGTGCCTGATGCCCCCCAGGACATGGATGTCCCTCCTGGCTGCCAGGGCACTGCTGACTCATGTTCAACTGGCTGTGGACCAGGAACCCCAGGTCCCTTTGCACTGTGCTGCTTTGCAGCATTTCATTCCCCGGTCTGTACCTACATCCAGGGTTGCCCCATCCCAGGTGCAGAATCCAGCACTTGCCCTTGTTAAACTTCATACTGTTGGTGATTTCCCAGTCCTCTGAATATTCTACCATATTTAGTAGAAGTTTTCAAAATGGATTTTAAAAATCCCTCCCTGATATCTTCAGGAAGTTCTATAATCATGCAAGACTTTTAGAAATCTCTCCATGTGAAAAATTTTATCAAGTAAATGGACATATGCCCTTGCATGCAGGGAACTCCAGCTTCAAGTATTTAGCTGAGTTTTTAGCTGTTATGGTTTGTATGGTACAGCTAATCTTACATAAGAGCAAAAATGAAATTCAACTATGAGATCTCTTCCACATCACAGAAAGCTTTTATCCCACTTTGTCATGAATGCATAAATATAGCGTAAAGTTTAATCCTGCCTGTTAATGCTGATGTCATACCTACAAGGAAAGCAGTTTGCTTTGTGGCTTTGAATTCCCATATTCCATATTCTCAGGGAAACAAACAAACAAACAAACCTATTTATTTTCTTAGCATATTGAGCAACTAGAAAAGGAACTAGTTTTATGACAATTAGGAGTTGTTTGAAAAGGTGGACTGTCAGGCTAACTACCCCTAGCAGTTTGGTTGCAATTAAACATAAAGTCATAAGGATTTCTTAATATTAAAAGAGCTTATATTGGAAGAGAAACTATCAATTATCCTGTGGATTGGCAAAGCTCACCCAGCTACACAGAGATAATTTGAAACCTGTGATTCTTTCCAAGGTGAATGTATTGACAAAACAATTAGCTGTTCTCAGTGCACATCTGTCTTTAATTAAAGCCTGATGATGATGATGCAGGCAGTCCAGCTTCTCCAGACACTCACAGCTGGCATCTGCATCAATCTTGTTGACAAAGACACTTCTTGAGAGCATGTGCTATAGTGTCTTTTCTCTCCTGTGCAGGGCTTCTCAGCAAAAGCACCCTGTGGGCTCAAGCAGCCCTCAGGATCGTCAGGTCAGCCATGCCCTAAACCACGGAAGTGTTTGCTAAGGTGTGTACATAACATGCACTAACACTAGGCTTTCTTCTTCCTTTTGTGCTGTTCATTCAACTAGCAAGAGGCATTCTGATAGTCAGGTCAACTTACAGTATGCCTCCGTGACTACAAATCACCTCCAGCACGATGAGTTGCAGCTTCGTATTGTTTCAGAACAAGATTTTGGGAGGAGGGGTCACACATGACAGGTTTTCCATGTGTCACCTGATTTCACTGATACACTTGATGTGCAGCTGACAAGTTTAGATAGAAGTTATGGCCATAATGCATTTATCTCAAGCAGCTGTTTATCAAATTGTGTTTAAGTCATCAAAGGAAATGTATGTTAATCAACTTAATAAAAAAAATGAGATAGAATCTTATGTATAGTTGTAAATGTGGAGTTACTGTAGATAAATAATTTTTGAAATTATGTGCCATGGTGTTTACATTAAAATACACAGATACTTGCTTAATTACACAGGTTTCTGCTAAATTATTTTAGATTAGTGTAGGAAATGAGCATTTCAGCTACACCTTCCTAATTTAGTCTAACAAAATATGGCCAAGAATTTCCTTACATACATTGTTTTATAATGCAACACAGAACTCTCCCAGAATTGGTAATTCACTTCATATAATTACAGTTATGCAGAAAAATTAGGCAAAAATGGAAATACTCTTTTTAAAATCCACTTATTAAAAAAAAAAAGAGTCAGTGTACATAGATACTAGTTATTTTTCCAAGTCTATCACTTCATTAGTTTAAAATCAGAAATTCCAAACACAGCTGTTTCCATACACCCAAACTGCCTAGATTGGACCATTTTATTTTAAATATTGTAAAGCCAGTTCTGAAGGACACCACTCTCATAGGCTTTAAATACAAAAGCATTAGATTAAGAAAAGTGATTTTCTGAAGTCTGGGTGTGGGAAAACTGACAGTGACATATTTATGTGTCAAAGATGAATAAATACAAGAACTTAAAATTCAAAGCACCAGCAATTTCATACATAATTTTATTTTTAAAATTTTTTTCTATTAAGGATATAAAAGATTCAAATGTCAGAACTATAATGTCAGAACTGTTTATAATGTCAAGTGATGCATGTTGCATATTCTTTCTGTATTCCATTGATCAACCAGAACCTGGGATAATAATTGTAGATGATGGAGTACATTTCATGTGCAAATGGACATAGATTTGAAGTGAATTTGGAAGAAAAACTCTTTTGTATTGAAGTCTTAATAACTGTTTTGTTCAACCTGCACCAATCCTTGCACAGATTATTTTGCATAATTCTGATGTTTCTAACAATAATTAGTATTAGCATGATGCCTGCAGGGCATTGTCAGGCAAGGAGAACTTAGTCTTATGGTATAATATAGTAATTTGATAAAACTTGTTACAGACTTGATAGAGAATCAATGCTAATAGAACCAGAAAGAACTATACTTTTCCCTTTGCTGACATTTCATGCCATTCCATTTCAGCTCGTACAATTAATTTTGTTATTTACCCAGTAAGGTTGTGTTGTTTTGAACCTGGTGTCCTAAAAAGTGAAGGATATGTGATCATGCTATCTGCAAATGCATTCCCTGCACTCCTGGCTACCACCTTCAGAGACAATTGCAAGCCAGTTTGAGAGGAGGTAAAGTCTTTCTGAGACTCGGTTGCTAAAAGCTTTCACCTAGGTATTTGGGCAGGGCAAAGATACCTAAATTAGTCAGGGAAAGGCTGTCTGTTTTGCAGAAGTACAAGTTACCCTATACCTCTTACCTTTTGTCTCTTGCAGCCATGACAAAGAGCCCAGTAAAAACATTGTTTTGCAAAGGAGGACTTAAAAGTCAAAGGGTGCAAATCTCTGGGAGTGCTTACAAAGTGATTCGGGTTTTGGTATCCTTTGAACTTCTAATTTTGCTTTACAAAGATAACAAAATTTAATTCCTGCACTTTTATACAAGGTTAATTTGAAAGAACAGTGGCTGAGCCCTGGAAAAAACATCAAAATATCACGTTATTTTAATTTACAAATGTAATGAAATCAAGAGTAGTAGACAGCTTGTTAAGGAGGATACACGTCTTGGGAATATTAAGCTAACTGAAGTGTTTCCCAGAGAACTTAATCCAATTTTGAGTACTGATTAGAGCAAATGTTAGGTTAATACAAAGCACACTTTGTTCTTAATTCATCTGGATAGAACACAGTCCTACCTAAAAGTTTGTGCACTTAAGATAGTAGGTTAAAGAACACACTGTTAAAAGAAAAAAGTTATTAACTTTGTGTCTTCTAGAAAAGTCGCAGTTTGCATTATTTTCATTATTTTATTTATTAGTCTGAACAGAAGAGAACGTGCTGTTTTCAGTTTGGATTGTGGTAATTTTCTTCATAGTAGCTGGTATGAGGCTGTGTTTTGGATTTGTGGCCAAAACAATATTGATAACACAAAGATGTTTTCATTACTGCTGAGAAGCACTCGCACAGTGACAAGTCCTTTTCTGCCTCTCACCCCACCCCCCCCCCACCACTGAGTGGGCTGGGGGTGCAGTAGGAGTTGTGAGGGGACACAGCCAGGACAGCTGACCCCAAGTGACCACGGAGGTATCCCCCACTGTGTGGAGTCATGCTCTGCATATAAAGCTGGGTGAGAAGAAGGAAGGGAGGGGATGTTCAAAGTGATGACGTTTGTCTTCTCAAGTCACCCTTGTGCTTGATGGATCCACGCTTTCCATGGAGATGGCTGAACATCTGCCTACCTGTGGGAAATGGTGAATGAATTCCTTGCTTTGCTTTGCTTGCATGCATTTTCTTTCCGTATTAAACTGTCTTTATCTCAGTCCAGAAGTTATCTCACTTTCACTCTTCCAATTCTCTTCCCCATCCCACTAGAGTGGGGTGAGTGAGCAGCTAGCCAGGGTTTGACCACAACATGTTCATAGAGACCAAGTAAGTTACTTTTACTGCATCAAATACCTCTTCTATTATATGCAGGCAAAGGTTTTCTTCTGTGGCTGCCACAGTCATTTGCAAGGGAAAGAATAAAGAAAATAAAAGAAGATACGTGAAGAGTGAAAATTGTTACTCCTGGAGAAGGCTTCTCAGAATTGCCCAGGCAGGCTTTGACAACATCAAGCTCTCTGAATATATCAAATATTATCTTCCTTGAAATGATGACACAGAGACCACCTCCATGACTGGATCCTTCAGACGCTGTTTCTCCTGCCATTCTGTATGACTTTGAGTACGTTGGAAAGGTCAAAACTTTTTGTAATCAATTCCATTAGGTCCTCATCTTTTTCCACACCATTGATAAACTCTTCTAAAGTCAGTTCCCCTGAAAGAAAGTCAGATACTCTTTAGAAACTGAGAAACCCAGCAATCTCTCTAGCAATTAGAAGACCATTCATGCCAGATTGAATCCCTTATGAAAGTTGCTGATAGGCAAATGCAGGTAGAGTATTTGCTAATGTTTTCTCACTTTGCATCAGTCAGATCCTAGAACTCAGACTCACTTGTTTTTCTGTTAAAACAGGTCAAACACAGCTTTCACTGAAGTCTGAGACAATTGTAAGTGCTCATAAATGTGTGTAAAGGGGCACTAATGAAGCCTGTGTCAGGGCTGAATTCAGATGTGCTGGCAACTTCTCACTGAGCTAAGTGGAATTTATCTTCGAGCTGGTTTTAAAAGAGATTAGGGTGTGATTTGCTGAGGATTACTGGGCATAGTCCCCGTGTTGACTACTAGGATTATTTAGAGCCATGATCAGATGTAGGAAAAAAAAAAAGAAAAAAAAAATCAGCTAAGTGGTTTGATAGATAAATTCCTCCAAGGAATGAAACGGCCATTTAGAGTGTGATTTTTTGGGCTCATGTCAAAATCAGCTAATAATTTGGAAGTTTCAAGACAATGATAAAATCTCTTTTATTGAAGAGTAGGAATATTGTTTAGTGTTCTTCCTCTTTTCCTGCTCTTTTCTCTGTCAGCAAAGGCCAGTTCTAGGCATGTGTCTGTTTGCATAGTACACAGAAATGTACACGGTTCTTTGTCTAGGGGTTATTCCAGTGATACTGTTTTACCTTGAGAGGAGAAATAAATCTTGGCTTAATAAGAAGAGCCAGATTCTTTCCTCTGAGAATGGTTTAAAGTTTCCTGTTAAAATCACAACAATGAATTCTTTCTCAGTAAAATAAGAAGTGACAAGGGCCAGGCAAAGAGGAAAATAGCTGGATGAATTAGGGCCCCAGGGTGCAGGAGAGCAGCAATTCAAGCCGTGTGCATATCTGGTGAATGCTTAGCTAGCAGACTTTTGGCTGTTTTCAGGTTTAAGTACTCCCTGTAGGGTGTTTTTGTGTCTTGGGTTTTGTCCATGGCAGCCTTGGAAACTTCATCTGACATGGAAAAAGAAAATGATCAGCATTTGAAAAATGTGAAAACCATCATTTGACAGAAGTCCTGGTTCTTAGGCTTCAGTGAAAGTATTAAGACCCTCTCCAGGAGCTGGCGTGCAGAGCCCTGAGAAACTTTGTACTTATTTTTTCAATTACAGCCTATTTAATCGTTCCACAAGCGGAGACAGAACAAGCCATCTCTGTACACTTGCATGTGTCATCCTGCTTTGCCACTCATCCACTCACTTCCTCTGAACACTCCTCCTATCCCAGGCACTCCTCTTAGTTCCCCTCTCCTTCCCGCTGTATTGCCTTTGACTCAGGTCTTTGGGTGGGTGGGGTTCCTGGACTCATCACGTGGACATGCTGCACCATTTTCCTGCTTATTCAGGTCAGCTGGTCTTGGATTCCCTCCTCCTGATCCCAAGCTGTACATTTTGAAGTACCAATAGCTGTGTGCAGGCATACAGACCACACTGCGGCTGCCAGATGTGGTTACACCGGCAGGCCCAGACTCACTGCTGCTGTGATGGGCCTCAGATTTCCGTGAGATAATGAAAACAAATTGCAAAACCAACAGGAGATTTCTTTTAAGAATTATTCTTTGCAGCCCATGGGATAATTTATTGTATATTAATGTAAGGAAGGATTTTGCAATTTATTTGCCTGTTTGAACATTTCTTTAATAAGCTACAGGGAGGTAGCATAGTTGAAGCTAAACTTGCTAAAACTTGGCCCATTCCTCAGGTTGAGCTAGTCTTGTTGCTTTCCAGCAATTTAGAAACTAAGAAACTGTGGAAAACAGTTTGAAATTGAACCACTAAGAAGATAATCCTGAATATGTCATGTTCTGGATTTTCCTTGCTAAAATGTATGACACGAAAGTTATTTTTTCAGCCAATGATCTAGCTCAGATACAATTACTACTTCCAGTAGACGTATGGTCAAAGCAGTGAATAACCATAGAATTTGGATTAGATTTTTACTGTGTTACTTGGGCTCATTTCATAATTTGTCTTCATCCAAAGAGTGGGCTGAGGAGGTGGGTCAAAAAAATCCTCCACTAGTGCATCCCCCACGTGCATCACAAAACCACTGTTTATACTCTGATTATATATTGCAAACAACTTTTTAAAAGAGTAACCTCAATACACTAAATAAGACCATAAAAATTCCCCTCCTTCTGCCAAACTGCCCAAAATTCCTGTGTGTGACCTGATTTTGCTCTTTTTTGCTTTCCTAATATTCCTAATTTATCAGTAATTGCAGCAATTGGTGTAAAACACAGTTGCCAGTGGAAGGAGTATCTTCATGATTAGAAGTATGAGGGGGGACATTCATCCGTAACAAGTTTTCAGTTAGAAGCAGCCCTGAAGCAGTGAAATGAAATGATAGTTTCCAAATGCAAGACCAATTGGCTTCATCTAGCATCTTGAGGAAAAAACAGGAGCATGTGTCTTAGCGTGTGTTGACAGTCAGCCTTCAAGGAACATCCAATATGCTCACCAACCTTTAGAACATGCTAGAGCATGTGCAACCATGCATCTTGCTTGTTTTTTTTAATGATTTAAAATAGAATATACTAACACAAATGTATTACTCCTTCATCACCAATCACACTTTCATTTTGCTGTGCAACCAGAGAACTGGCATTTTGGATGAACAGTGCAAGACCTCTGTTTTAGCCCTTATTGCATGTGATTCCTTTGTCAGTTGACTTACACTTCCCTGTAAAGCTGAAGTAGTAAGGGCAAAGAAGAACAGATTCAGGCTTTCAGTTGTCTAAACCAGTCAGTCCTTCAGCTGCGTGTTCAAATCCCATCTTGCAGAGGAGTCCCTGCCAATGTCAACAAAAGCTAGATTCTTACCGTCATTGTTCACATCTATCTTCTGAAATATCATGTTTGTGAACTCTTCAGCGCTCATGTTGGTGTAGCCATTAATAGCCTGGATAGCCTGAGGGCAGAAACACAGGAAGCTCTTCCAGAGTTTTTTCCATCAAGTTGTGAAAATAATACACTGGTAGTGGCAGTACTTGAAATGCAACCCTTTAGTTCACCAACCCTTTCAATCACTAAATAAACAGCTATTTCAAGTAACTCTTCAGTAATGAGGACTGGAAATTTAATTAACATAACACAGCCTGGAGATTACAGACTAATTTGCGTACCTCTGAAGGTCTGAAGAACCATGTGGCACCTCTGCTCTGTAATACACTTTAGATACCACATCAGCATTTTTATCTGGCCCTAGGGAGTTCTGTGCCTTCAGAGAGTGCCCTATTGTCTGTGTGATTTAAAAGCAGTATTGCTTTTCCCAGCTGCAAGCACATGCAGAGAAAGTCTAAGTCATTTTTCTATTAAGACATGCTTAACTTAGTAATCACAAGTAAAGTCAGAGCAGCAGTCCTGGAAGTTGGCTGAGTTTACTTGTCCTCCAGAGAAGTTAAGAAAACCCGAAGAATCCCCTCTACTTTTTCCTTTTTTTTTGGTGGCAAAAGGATTCAATATTTGGAGTAAAGGTATAAATGTATGTTTGTGCAAAATCGTATCCCATTGACTGGGAAAATATGTGTATATATAAACACACATATACATTATATAATGGGCATGCTGTAGAATTTGTATTTCTGCACTTAAATTACTTTGAGGTGAATTGTGTTGTGTGAGATAAGTCGCTGTGTGTGCCACTTGTTTCTTTTGGTGTCTCTTTCCTACTATCATATTAGACCTCATTATATTTTAAAACTATGTAAGTTAAACCTATTCAGCACTGATGTGGAATTCTTGACCATCACTGTCTTTATTTTAATGTACAGCTTTTTATAAAAGTAACCTTAATACAACAAATAAGAAAGGTCATAAAAATCCCCCCCATCCCCCAATGCCCAAAATTCTTGTCTGTTTCAAAAAGCGGCAAGAATTTTACAAAAACAGTTACATAAACTTGTTTCTATTACTAATTCGTAGTTTAGGTACTTTTGTTGTTTTATGTCTGACCCTCCTGTAGTCTTCAGTAGAAAGTTGTATCCCTTCCACAGTTAAATTTATTGCAGTGCTAAGAGTAAAGCAGTGGTTCCTGAAGTATTTGAGTCACTGACTACCACAGAATCCCCTTAAATAGTAAAATACTGGGCATTGAAAGGATACGTGGTTATCTGGTTTGATAGTTGATGGTGATGTGCTGGTACATAGTTTGCATAGCTGTAGAGACACATTTAATCTTAATAGGACTTCTGTGTTTCTAAATTAATGTCTCAGATATGACACATCTTTTTGGACAAGCCCTTGTTTACTGATGCTTATTATAAGCTGGGCACCCCTTAATGGCTGCGAGCCTGTTTGTTTTTTAGAGCCCACCATTTTTAATCTAGTCTAGGTCATTGGCTTAGGCAGGTTTAAGTTAAAGTTTCACCAAAGAGGTGAAAACACACAGAGGTCTAAACTGCTTTTAAAACCAGGTAAGTTGAAAAAAAGTATATTCTTTACATGGAAAGATTTTAATTTTAATTCTCATTTTGGATAGAGCCCCAGATAAAACACTGTTGACTCATTGGCTCTGGGTGAAAATCAGTGGAGAATATCTGCAAAAGAAAGATTTCATTAATCTCAAAGGAGAAATCTGGAAGATTCAGCCCCTCCTTCTACCTTTAGAAAGCTGTTCTTTAGGTGATCAGCTTTATTTGTTTGACCCGGTAGCTCCATCTGGCCCCAGTTCCTTTTAATTTCGGCAGCAGCTATTTAAAGTCTCTAACAGTGACTGGCTTGGCAGCAGTAATCCAGAAAAAGTACGTTCCTTGTTTGTTATGACATTAAGACTCTATTTAAGTTTGGTGCTCCCTGCAGCACAACTTTGATCTGCAGTGAGTCCTGTACGTTTTGGAAGCAGTATTGGGTCATATATATTTGTAAGGAGCCGTAACGTGCCTTTTGGATGAAAGCAGCTAATGAAGAGCACATTTCGTTAGAGCAAGTTGAAAATTATTAAGATAATTTTAAAGAAAGAATTGTGCTTCTTTGGTTTTATGGGTTTGAAGTGGACCCATTTTCTGCAAAATTTTGGAAGTATTTTTATCCAAATGTCATTGCGTGATTTAATAGTAATATTATATTTCCATGATTTAGTTTTAAAACAGGGGCAATGACATTTGTAGTAAGCAAATCTAAAAGCCTTTCAAAAAATTAAAATATTGTAATATTTTGATGATATCTATATTTTTCTTGCTGCAAGATCAGTTTGAGAAGCTAGTTTTCCACAATAGACTGGCACATATACTTGTAACCATCTGTTGTATTCATTATGCTGCTAGAGTTCTACCCTGCCTTATAGTATAGTTTATCACAGTAATGTCTCTACTGTTTCTACAGTATCTCACTTTCAGTAAAGTATTTTATCTGTAGCACTATGGTTTAACCTAAAATACTACTTAGATGTGTTCAATAAGGAAGAAACTAATGTCGGGAGTGTCACTACTAGCCACTGTTAAGTCTGGTTTTTACAACCGTAAAACATCAGATGAAGTACAGACACTCCATTTACAGCACATGATGAACCACTCTTTCAGGAGCAATGCACTCTATCAAATGCTCTTGCTATTGGTCATAACGTGCTTACCCGGAATATGCTTAATAATTCTTTTTTGTCAATGCATCCGTTTCCATCAGCATCGTATAGCTTGAAATACCATTTCAATTTTTGGTCAATTTTCCCTCGTATAACCAAATTTATTGCAGCTATGAACTCCAAGAAGTCTATAAATCCGTCCTAAGAGAGAGAGAGGGAGAGAAAAAAACACACATATTTAACAACATTGGTTTTCTGTTCTTTCTGGCAATTGCACAGAAACAGGTCATCAAATTCCCTACAATACACATTGATTTATGAAGCACCTTAACATAGAAATCTCCTGTGGTACTAGAAAAGGAGAAAAGGATAAAAGGATGCACTCAACTGGAAGAACTATAGGAAGAACTATAGGAAGAGGTGCTAGGAAAGACAGTTTTGTTCTCCCCTGAAATCTGGGAGTAGTGGAGGTGAGGGGCAAATCTGTTCTGAGCAATTGTTATTGACAGTTTTTGAGAGGAAAAGAAAGTTTTGTGGCAGACTGCCACATGAAAAAGAGGGGTTTGGGATATCTGGTTTGGTACTAATGAGGTATCTACAGTGGAGTTGTTTACATCTATAGTGAAGAACTATGTATGATTCCCAGTGCCAGAGAGCTGTTCCAGGTGTTATTCACCTGAGAGATCATGTAATAAGTGTTTTAAAATTGTAACATGAGCCCTAAGTACTGTGTTTTATCCAAATAAACATCAAGTCTCTCTGACGAACATTTTGCATGGGATATGAAGCCTTCAAGGCATAAACTAGTCTCTAAATATTGAGGATTGGGGATATTCATAGGGAGAGAGCATTTCAGATTGATGTAATTCATTATTTTCTGCCTCCTTTGCTCAAGCTACCGATAGAAGCCTGTCAAGGACAGGCCTCCATAGTCAGGTTCTTCTGTTTCTGTAAAATGCGGTTAGGATGGAAGCAACATTTGCTGAATTTGGAGCATACTTGCTCCAACTGTTTCTCATGTGCATACAAAAAGAATTAACAGCTGGTAAATTTAGTCTTGTGATCAGAATCCAATTGGTCAGAATCCAGCTGCTTGGAAAACCTTGGAAAGACTGTTGTCAGTTTCAGATGGCCTTTGACTGAAAAGAGAAGGTTGGATGAGTATCCAGCAGGTTTAGCATGTTACTTAGATTTATTGTCATATATCAACACATATCTTGCCAGTTGAGGTTTACAATCAGCAGGCATTAATCAGTCCTCAGTTTTGTACTACAGGAAAAGAAGACCTGTAAGGATGCTGTTGGAGTCATTGCCAAAATCAGAATCCTAAAATCATTTAGGTTGGAAAAGACCCTTACCATCATCAGGCCCAGCAGTTAACCCAGAACTGCCAATTCCATCACTAAACTTTGTCTCTAAGTGCCACACCTTACATGTCTTTTGAAGACCTCCAGGCACTATCAGTATATTTTTGTGACAAAGAACCAAACATGTGAGCATGCAAAGAATGACAACAAACAGGAATTTATAAGGGCTAGAATGTGCTGAAATTGAGAGCTCTGCTGACCAACCTTCCATTGAAAATAAATCAAAATGCCTAAAACCATCCCCACACATCCACCTGCCTAGATTCAATCACAGTAGATTGTGGAAATGGATGTGGGTTCTCAAAGACTGAATATATTTTTTTTAGTAGGAGTCCATCCTCTTTTCTTTCTTTTCTTCCTTCTTGTTTTACATTCCTCACAGCTCTGCCCTCAGGATGCTGATCTGGGTCAGAGCTCCTGGGAGCCCCTTGTAGTGCTTGTTTTGATCTCTGTGCAAGGCTGATCAGCAGAGTGGCACCTCAGAGATAAAGCCAATGTATTCAAACACACTGGATTCAGCATTCATGCAGAAATGGTGTGTGCATAACTTGTGCAGACTGACCATTGCTTCACAGACCCTCTGCAGGTTCTCTGGTGGTTGCTGGTTTTACTCTAATTGCAATCACAAGCAAACGCAGCAAAGACACCATTCAACCACTGTTTAAGATTATATGAAATTTGACAGTAACTACATATAATTTTCAAACAAAATTAGGCCCAGTATTAAAAGCAGATGCTTAACCAAAAATGACATATCACGCACCACAAACTTAATCTTCTTTTTGGCACACTGTCTTAAATTTCCATTTTGCAAGTATTATTTCAAGAAGGATCTCATAAAGTATTTTACTGGAGGGCAAAATGTATTTTGATGATTACATTTACACCATCTGATTTGATATATCTATTAAGAATATGATTAAATGCATTTCACATTGCTGCTTTTTTACTGCATTTCATACTGCTTATTGCGACTACAGATTAATTTTAGGATTGCTGGATGTCCATGATGAGATTAATTTTCTTCTTTCTCCCTTACGTTTCACTTGAGATTTTGGAAGACATTATTTTGTTTTCTTTCTTTCTGCATCTTGGTGTCACTATCATTTCTCTGACAGAACATCAGGTGTTTGGACAATGTAATAACAAGCCTAATGTGTTTGGGTATGTAATTCTGATCTGGTGGATTATACGGCCTGTCCTGAACACGAAGGGACTGAAGGCCAGGGTGAAAAAACTCCCACCTCTGAAAAACACCTGAGAGAAATCGTAGTTGTCAGGAAAGCCCTTGCCACTTTCTGCAGTCGTGCAAAACTGCTGGTGACATGGTAGCCAGCAGCTGGTTTCTATTTCTCAGGAATAGAAATACTGAGAAGGTAGACATATTTGTCTACTTGATGTGAGACCAGAAGCATTTCATAAAAGCATTGATGAGAAATGTACTATTTTCCTTTCTACACCAAAAAACATACGTTGTCGGTAAAAAAGAAAACATTTATGGGATGCAAAAGGCTACACTGATCTTGTTGCACATATACAGAACTTTCTGAGATAAACAGAAATACTGCACTTTTTACAGTAGTATCTGAAAACACTACATTAAACAGTGAAAAGCATCATAACAATAACCTAAGAAGATCATTCTGTGGTTCTGTGAGTACAACAAATAATGCAGTAAGTGTGTTATGGTGTTATTAAAAGAATACTGCTGTGCTGATTTACCCATCTGCTGCTCTATAATCATTCTCAATACAAGTATCTAGTCAGGTCCTTATGTGTCTCTGGGCTCTGTAAAACACCTCTCTGCAGCATGCACAGTAATGTATCTGTTGCCTGTTAGGAAGTCATTAATTCACAAGCAAAGGGCTACCGTAAGAATAATAAAATAAATTTTTAAGTATGCCCAACAACATAATAAGCAGAGCTGATTACCAGTGGTGGAAGATACAAATTATTTACTTTTGGTGTTTTACTCTGTAATTGTCAAAAGGCATATTTGTAATATTTCTATTAAATGGAATTAATGCTAGTGAAACCTGATTATTCATCAGCTTAGGATACAGGACAAATTTGGGTGATAGATGCATTTGTTCTGTGTGCAGGTTTCTTTTCCATGTCTGTATGGTGCTGGCTCTGCCTTCCTTGTCTGCAGCACATTGCCGTGGGCACCTGTAGGGATGGTGAAGTCCTGCACCCTCCGCTGCCCAAATGAACAGAGGCACGTGGCATCAGTTCACAGGGTACCCTTCTGGATGTGGTGTAAAATAGAGGGACAGAACTCTCCTAATGTGGTTCTGAAGAGTGGGCTGGAGACATACCAAAAAAATGGGTTCAAGACTTCTTTTACATGCCCCAAAGTCTTCTGTATTTCTATACATAGTAGGCTTAATAAAAATGTAGACCTATTTTTATTCTTTTAAAAGTGTGACTGGATGAGCTAGAAGTTTAAGGGCACATTAGGGTTGTGCATGTGTTTGTGACTTTTGATGCTGTGCCTTTGTAACTTGTTTTGCTTTCACTGATGAGTGATTTTTTAAGCCACTTGCAACAGATTAATTCACACAACAAAGACAAAAGGAGGCTCCAAACATGGAAGGAGAGCTTGCTGATGGTATGAAATTGGTCCTCAGTGCACTACCAGCCATGACTGCTTAGGGCCCAGAGCCCATTTCAGTTTTTCATTAGCTACTGGATCTCCTGAGGAAAAAGGAACATAATTTTGTCTTTTTATGAGAGGTTTTTGCTTCAGGCTGTCAGCCGACGTGCCTTTGCTAGAGGCTGCTCACCATTCTTTGGTGAGGACAGAGATGTGTGTCCCCTGGGGCAAAGCTAGGCAGTGAGGGACTGCCACATTATACAACAGCCATTAATACCCCAGCCCTGGAGCTGTAGGAGGGCATTATCCTTTGGCTCCCAGAACGGTGCTGCTAATCTTCACAGATCCTTAAAAAACTCTTAGGACTTCAAACTATAGAGATTAAAAATAGTTGACCTGTCAGCTATGAATACACAGCTGATCTGAAACAGCACAGTTATCCAAGGTTGTGCCAGAGTGATCTGAACTTGGTGTTTTGGCTGCCTAGCTCTTCCCTGAGAGTGATTTCCTGGCAGTGACAATGCTACAGGGATAGTCAGCCATCTCCTACCACATGCTGTGGCCACGCATGTGGAAAGGGACAGTTTCTGTCCCTGCAAAACCCTATGGTGAGTGAACTCATCATCTTACTTGGACCACTGTGGGCTCTACCAAGAGTCTGTTCACAATAAGCAGTGTCTTGTTTCCAAAATTTGCTCCTGAAAAATCTCTAAACTCAATCTGACAGCAGGAGAATAGCTCAAATTGTTTATCAGGGTTAATAAGTGTGCAAACATAAATGGTCCAGGTATTTCAAACCTAGGGCTTAGGTCATTAAGACACCTTCCTTCCCAACTGCCTGTCTTTTAGAATAGTTCTTAAACCTATTGAGGCAGGGGGAGGAGGCATGGGTCAAACAGCTCAGAATAACTGTGAAATTTATAGCTAATCCTATGTGCTTCTTTCTTTCTCTCTGGGCCCAATTTCAAATATAACACTGCTTTCTCTGCCCTCAGAAACGTAAAGGAGGGTTCATTTCACCCCATTTCATCTTCCCCCATTGCATGGAATCAGAGAATGATAGAATCATGTAGGTTGGAAAAGGCCTCAAAGATCATCGAGTCCAACCATCCTTGGTTTGTTTTTGCTTCTGAGTACTATCAGCTGTTCCTCAAAGGTTGCATATACAATTATTGAAGAAATAAAGAGCTACTTGTAACTCTGTTCCTTTGATACATCCCCAGGATCTGATATTGGAGTCTGGACTTGGACAGAGCTCCGGATACCCTACAGGCTATGGCCAGACTCACAAGTTTCTTAAGTAAACAGAGCTGGCATTTGTCATGGGGCGGGGGAGACCTCAGCAAGAAAAGATTATTAAATAAGGATGAAGAACAAAGCAGGGAATTAGGAGCTGCAGATCGTTAAGCGGTTTTGTAATCGTTGCATTCTCAGTGTTACGTAAAGAGATGAGGCTGTATTGACAAGACTGTTACACAAGGTTCTGCTTTGCCCAGATGGAGAGAACTTGTGAGATCTGGGGACTTAGAAATTACTGGGACATTTGCGTTGGAGGATTTGGAAATGCAGAGCCAGCTATGTGTCCTGGCTCTCAGACTTGTAGGCTACCCTGGTAAAACCTGGTGAAATCCAAAATGTTAAGATGACAAAAAGTTTTATTTCTTTAAAATTAACAACTACCCCCTAACTCCCTGCCATCACTGACAATTTTCTTTCAAGATTACTGGAGAAGACAGGGAAGTCCCCAAGGCATCAGGCTGGGCCCTCTGCCCAGCAAGGCTGTACTGAAAAGACCTAGCCCTCTGCTCTCTGCCATCCTCTCCGGGATGCTGGGGTTTAGCTTTCTGCACTTCTAATTTTGAGCCTTGGCCTGTGCTTTTAGGAACATCTTTCTCAACTTAAAGCAGTAGGCAAGAGAGGAAAAACACTAAAAAACGCAGCCGTGACAACATAACATGTTTTCCAGTAAATTCCTTGCTGATAATTCTAGCAGATTTTTCTTGTTTGACAAATCCAAAAGCGTAGCAGGACAAACCTCCAGGAAAAGTTGTCTTGGTTTGAAAGACAGGTGTCTGCTAAGGAAGGCAGGAAAAAATATGAATCCCTTTCCTCCAAATTATTGTAACTTTGAAATTAAGGGGCTTTCAGCAGAGATACGGGAAAAAGAGTAAGAGTTCTTTACTAGTACGTATATGTATAACAAGGCAAACAAACAAACAACAACAACAGCAGCAACAACAAACAAAACCAGAAACCCAACAACAGCTTTCTCTTGGCTGTCAGGCACTTTCCCCTTTGGTGTAGTTACAGTCACAGCCACCCAGGCTGGTGGCTCCCGGCCAGGCAGGGCAGGTGCAATGATTCCCCTGCGGCTGCAGGGCGCGAGTTCAGTTGCGTCTTCCTCACATGGTCTAAAACTTTTAGATCATAACTCAAAACTCATAATGTTAAATCCGACAGTCAAGAATTCAACCGTACTTGCATTAAGCAAGTGATAATTTTAAGGATAATGTAGGCTTTTAGTTGGTAATGACAAATTATTATAGCATAAGTTTGTACTATCACAGCAGTGTTGCCTTCGGACCCTCTGTGACTTTGGCTCCAGAATCCCAGTGGTCGACCCTGAGTCTCACCAGGCACCTTCTGCCAAAGGCTCCAGGACAGACCATTGCTCCCAGCTGTAGCATAAAGCACATTCCTCACCTCTGGTCCCTTCCTGACTGGGCCAAGTGCTACCTCATGAGTGATTTCCTGTTTGATCTAGGTGAAGGCTTGCTGCTGTTCAGGGCCCCAGTGGAAATCATTCTTTTTGAGGGTTACCAGGTAGAGAGGGCTCATGATCTGGCTGTACTCAGGAATGTGCATTCTCCAAAAACCTATGGCACCTAGGAAAGCTTGTGTTTCGTTTTTGCTGGTCGGTGAAGATATCGTGGTGATCTTATTGATGACCTTGGTGGGAATCTGACGCCGTCCATCTTGCCACTTTACCCCTTCGAACTGGATGTCTCGGGCAGGTCCCTCGACTTTGCTCTTCTTGATGGCGAAGCTGGCTTCCAGGAGAATCTGGATGATCTTCTCTCCTTTCTCAAATACTTCTGTTGCAGTGTTCCCCCACACGTTGATGTAATCGATGCACTGCAGATGTTCTGGAGCCTCACCCTTTTCCAGTGCAGCCTGGATCAGCCCATGGCAGATGGTGGGACTGTGCTTCCACCCCTGGGGCAGTCGGTTCCAAGTGTACTGCACGCCCCTCCAGGTGAAAGCAAACTGAGGCCTGCATTCTGCTGCCAGAGGAATGGAGAAAAACAAATTTGCGATGTCAATAGTGGCGTACCATTTTGCTGCCTTGGACTCCAGCTTGTACTGGAGCTCCAGCATGTCTGGCACGGCAGTGCTCAGTGGTGGAGTCACTTCGTTCAAGCCACGATAGTCCACAGTCAATCTCCATTCTCCATCAGACTTGAGCACAGGCCAGATGGGGCTGTTGAAGGGTGAGTGGGCCTTGCTGACCACCCCTTTGCTCTCCAGCTCGCGGATCATCCTGTGGATGGGGATCACGGCATCTTGATTCGTCTGATACTGCTTGTGGTGCACTGTCGAGGTGGCAATTAGTACTTGTTCAGAAGTCCAACTGTAGAAGGATTCTCTGACAGTCCAGGCAAGGTGTGCAGCTGCCTAATCCCCTCTACCTCCACAGCAGCTATTCCAAAAGCCCCCCTGAGTCCCTTTGGGTCTTTGTAATAGCCGTTCTGGAGGAAGTCTATGCCCAAAATACACGGAACCTCTGGGCCAGTCACAATTGGATGTTCCTGCCACTCCTTCCCAGTCAGGCTCACCTCAGCTTCCAACAGGGTCAGTTGCTGCGATCTCCCTGTCACCCTGGCAATGGAAACAGGTTCTGCCCCCGCGTGTCCCGATGGCGTTAGGGTACACTGCGCACCAGTATCAACCAACGCTTCATATTTTTGTGGCTCTGATGTGCCAGGCCATTGGAACCACACTGGCCAAAAGACATGATTTTTCTGTGCCTCTACTTGGCTAGAAGCAGGGTCCCTCTAGCCCTGGTTATCATTCCCTTCCTGGGCATACATGGTAGAGGCTCCTTCAAGGGTGTCTGACAAATCATCCTCCTTTCTGTAATACCTGGCAGCTCAGTCATGGGAGGCTGAGGCTACCTTCACTTTAGCGGGAGCTCCTTAGTTAGTGTTTTCCTCCTCGAGTTGATGCACCCAGACAGAAGTGGGTTTCTCATCCCACCTTCTCATGTCTTCCCCATGGTCGTGCAGAAAGAACCACAGGTGACCTTGTGGGTGTTAGCCCCTCTCTAGCTGAGGGACATCAAGCTCACTTTGGGGCGTGTTACTCACCCTGGTGCCACACTGTACTTCCTCACCTCTACCCTCACCTCCCTAATCTCCTCTTTAAACTCCTCTTTGAGGTCTTTAACCACAGCAGAGACATGAGCCTGCATTGGGCCATTGACCATACTCTTATAATACCTGAGCCTGCTGGAGACAGAACTCACTGTCTCTCAGTTGTCCTCGGCATTAATTGTTGCAATGAAGGTGGTGTATTGGGATGGCCCTAGATTTGCCAGGTTCCACATTTGTCCTGTGCACCCGACCTTGTCAGGGTCATTATTGTGCTGTCTGTCCCCTCCAAAGAGTACCTCTAATACTGCCACTTCTCTCAGCTGCTGGATCCCTTCCTCAAGGGTCTTCCAGGGCATTCTATGGTGGTGATCCTGCCTTCTGTCTCTGTGAACAAACCTCTCTCTTACAGTCATTAGAAGCCACTCCCAGAGAGAAAGGGGCCCTGGCTCCCTCAAGAACATCTGATCCACACTCAGGTCCTGGGTCAAGGACCCTAAATTCCTTGCCTCGCCACTATCCAGTTGCACGCCTGTACCCATAAGGTCCCAGACCTGAAGTAGCCAGGTTGTATAAGCCTCACGCCCCTGTTGCACAACGACTTTTTGCAGATAACGGAGACTATCGTACGACAGGGACATGGTGATGATTTCAGGCTCCAGCTCCCCTGCTGGTTGTGAGGGGCCGGGTTCCTCATCATCACTAACTGGGTGCACTGATTTGGTCTTATACTTCCTCTTTTGCACAGGGGGGACTGCTGCTGGCTGTGGCTGCCCTTGTGGTTCAGCTGGAACCTGGACAGTTGTAATGTCCCTAGGTTCCACTGCTCCACTGTCGGACTCTCCCTCTTTGAGGCAGGGAGAGGGTTTCCCGCCAGCTGGGGAAGTGTATTCCCTCAGCACCTGGAGTATCTTCTCCACCAGTACCCCCACCCAATCCGGGTGGTTAATTTCTGAAGTGGACTGTTGGGCAGTGTCAGGCTGTGAGGCAGCATCAGGCTGTGGGGCAGCATCCCTAGTTTCTGGGGTAGATGTTAGAGTGGTTCGCCAAGGTAATCTTACCTTATCTCTGAATGCTAAATAGAATAGGCATATCAGCAACACATGATTAACATCTAGAGGCAATTTGGACCCTTCAAAAGCTGGTGGGGTAGGCCCAAAGAAATGGGTGAAGGGCTGGCAGAAAATTTCCCCCAGTGTTACTTCCTTACAATAGGTACCATTATTAATGTAATCCCAAAGACATACACTTAGTGTGTGATAGCCATGTATCTATGTGCCCATCTTCCAGAGGAAGTTAAAAATCCATTAATTCCTCACCTTGTTGACCCATTGTGCAAACTGGATAACAGCCACAGTAGCCTTAGTCATATGACCCATGTTTAGATAAGGAGCTGCAAATGGGAAAAATATAGCCACAAACATGTGCCAACCAAACCAGAGTAAGCTAGACCACGTGGTGCCGCTTAATGAATTTTCTGTAGTCAGCACACAAAAAATAGGTTACCCAGGAACTGTTACTCCTTTTTCACCCTTTCCTCTTGATGCCCTCAGGCCCCACATTGGGCGCCAAAATCTGTCTTGGTTTGAAAGACAGGTGTCTGCCAAGGAAGGTGGGAACCTCCCTTGGAATGGAAAAAATATGACCCCCTTCCTTCTGAATTGTTATAACTTTTAATTTAAGGGGCTTTCAGGAAAAGATATGGGAAAAGGAATAACAAATATTTACTAGTATGTATAACAAGACAAATAACAACAACAGCAGCAACAACGAACAAAACCAGAAACCCAGTAACAGCCTTCTCTCGGCTGTCGAGCACTTTTCCCTTTGGTGCAGTTACGGTCACAGCCGGCAGGGGCGCTGTTGGCTCCCGGCCGAGCAGGGCAGGTGCGGTGATTCCCCCGCGCCTGCAGGGGGCGCTGTGGCGCGAGCTCAGTTGCATCTCCCTCACATGGTAGTGGGGGTGGGCTGGGTGGCGGAAACGGGCTGCGGCAGGAACCTCGGAACAGTGGCTGGGATGGCAGGGTCCAACAGGCCCCCGGGTTAGCAAATGAAATGTATCAGAAACTCCACAGCTGAAGCAGGAGCTGTGGGGTGTCCCGGCAGGCAGGGGGTGTGGGTTAGAGTGTAGCAAAAAAGCCTGAGGCAGCTGAGGCAGCGGCAGAAAGCAGCGGGGCCTGGCTGCAGCACGCAGCCAGGGGAGACGCGCCCTCCGAGAATTGGAGGGGGTTGGGCTCCCAGGTTTTCTCCTGAGGCACCCAAATAGATGGTGAGGGTCCTTTCCAGTCAGATTGGGTGTTAATAAGGCCCCAGTTCAACAGCTGCTCTAACGAGCAAATGCTCACCCACAGTAGGAGACACAGTAAGAGGACAAAAGCGAATGGGAGGACAGCGAATCCTCTGGGCAGCGACCGCAGACCGGCTGTCCCTCCTCTGATCCCGAGAGCAAGAGAGAGAGGAGCCCAGCCTAGCCCCTCATCACCTGGCCAAAATCTCACAGTGTCTTTGCGCTTCCAAAGAGAAAACCCCCCAGCTAAGAAGGGAGCCAGCTGCACCCTTCCCCCACCTTGGCCATTTCTTTTGTCTCTCTTAGGTACCGGTCGTTATTGTCTCTTAACAACAGATAGGACAAAATTCCATGAGAGAAAGAAACAAAAGGAAAAATCCTAACCCCCAACAAAAGTACATTGAAGACATACATATTTTCTAGTGGCAAAGATGTTCTATTTGGCAGATTTGGATGCTTCTATATAATGCTCTTGGAATCTCAAGTGATGTGTGAAAGACAGCTCCTAAAAGTTACATGCATATACTATATCATTGCCTAAAGTACTTGTATTATGATAGTAGACTCTTACTTGTATTATTATAGTAGACTATTACTATAATAACTGGTTTATTCTTCATAATTATGGAAATAAATGGAAAAAAAAGGCAGTTATGCTTTAAAAGAAACCTTAAATTTTCTTTAAATGAAAGAAGCAGCTTCCTGAAGTGTTTCGTATTAAAATTACTTTGCCCTTTATCTTCATCATAATTTAACAAGTAATATTTAATTATGATTAATTGTACAAAGTTAATCTCCATTTGCCTATTCATGTAATGTGACAAAATTACAGTGTTACCTGATAGTGGTATGCTCCAAACGCTTCTTAAGCTCACTGAAAGCTGCAGAATACATGCTAATTTGTTTGCACTTAAATGAAATTTTCAAAGAAGCCCTAACCTTATCCAGTCCAGCGACATATCAAGGCTCCGTGATGCAAGGAAAATTCAGCTGGAGTGTTAATTTGTAACACTTGTCTACTTGACTATTTTAAAATTTTGATTTTAAAGAGAAACATTTATTGGAAATTCAGATTACCCTTTTGGAAATGTAAAAACAAAAAGAGCCCAAAACAACAACAACAACAACAACAATCAACAACCTGAACAAAAAAACCCCAAAACACAAAAAAACCAAACCGAAGAAGGCCACTGAATTCTGCAATGCTGTAATAGAAATCTGACATAGGCATTGCTTTAATGTCCCATGTAAAGAACTGGCCTTCCATGCTTGATGGTTCTGTGTCACTACTGGGGAAGTACCTCTGGTCTAAAACTTTTAGATCATAACTCAGAACTCATAATGTTAAATCCTACAGTCAAGAATTCAACTGTACTTGCATTAAGCAAGTGATGATTTTAATGATGATGTAGGCTTTTAGCTGGTAATGACACATTATTATAGCGTAAGTTTCATACTATATCACAGTAGTGTGACCTGTGCCAAAGCACTGGAAAACAAAATTAAGATTATGAAATTGCACCAATAACTGTGTAAAGTACTTATATTACAGAATCCCCTTTTTTTGGAACCAATATATACAATTGAATGTAAAAAGTTTAGGAGGCAGTTTAGAAGAAGAAAAAATGCATTCTTTAGTATAGTCTGTAAATATATAGAGTAGTATTTTCAAACAGGTGAAATATTCATAGAACATGGAATTTTTTATCAGGGCACTGCACCTTTCAAAGGCACTTAAACATACTGAGAAAAATTATGTAACTACACTGCAATCAGGCTAGTTACTTTACATTTGAGATAATTTTATGCAACATTACTCCAAATTAAGGAGAAGCAAATGATTTGGCTTTGTTGTTTTTATTGCTTTTGTTGGATTGTGTCTGAAACTAATGGGAACAGGATTTTTACATGGCACCTTCAAAAAGTCCAAATATGTCAGGAAGTAAGAGCTGTAGCTTTTTGTTGCTTCTGACAGAAGAATTCTTTCTGTCTAAAGCCTTATTTTCTTCTAGCCCTTGGTTCAGTAGCTGATTAATTTTTTGACATACGGGCTTTTATTGCTGACTACAATGTGATAGCAATGACTGTCATAAAAAGAAAATAGGATTTCTAGGTTTTTCTTGTTGTTGAGACATTTATAAGAGTGACAAAGCCTTCAAAAACAGAAAAAGCAAGAGTTAGACTTCTCTGGGCAAAGTGGAAGTGCTATCTACCTGTGCTGGGCCAGTACAAGAACCATGGAAAAGGAATAAGGTAAAACATCCTGCCTCGATGCAATACCAGTTTATACAGTTCTTGGCCCCATAGTGTAATGCAGATGTTGCTGCTGCAACCTTGTACTTACACTTAGTAAAAACCTATGACACTTGGCTAAGCTGGTTGTTTGGAGCAGGCTGAGGAAAGTGTCCAAGGGGTCATTTCAGGCTGAAGACATCCCTAAAGTTATGTGTATTGCTAAAGTTATATTTGCTCAATTAGTCAGAGACTTATGACACAAAAGAGGAAAGTAGTTCAGGAAAGTTTGGGAAAATATTTCTCTGATTCTTATCCTTACTTTCTATTAACTATTGCACCCAATTTTATTGTGTCAGCTTTGGTAATGCCTGCAAACATGTAAGGATGTGGCAAAGGGGCTAAGCAGCTCCTTAGGCAGCCTGACAATTCATATCACAGCTGCTGTTCCCAGTTCTGAGGACACAGCAGAGACAGTCTGGGAAAGGAAGCCCAACTGAAGGTCTTTTCCAGAAAAGAAGAGTTAGCAAAGATGTCCTGAGCCGTTATAGTTAATCCCACAAGAAGTGGAAATGCTGAAGATTCAGGTTCCAGGTAGTTTTTGAAGCACTGCTCTCTAGCACCCATTTTTTTTATCCTTTAAGAGCTCTCCATACCTTCTGTGATCATGTGGAAAGCAGTTAACACATCATGCTAGGTAACAATTGCTCAGTTGGGCCCTGCTAACAAAGTAATATCTTCACTAGAATCTCTAGACTAATTACTTCATAGAGAAGAAAATAACATTCCTCTCTCTCTCACAATTCTTAAGGTGGAAAAAGTGGAAGGAAAAAACTAACTGAAAGTCAAATGAAGAATAAATTACAATAATCAACAAAAAACCTCTGAAAAATATGACATCTTTCTGTGGACATTTGTATACTTTTCATGGAATATGAGGTGCAACCACTGCTTTAATAGAGAATTTCATGGCCAAATGACTCTCATTTCCTTCTACTACAATACCAAAGATGGTGTACTTGGCTAATCACATTCATGTCACTATAACCAAAAGAAAATAACATCTATTTATATCCAGAACACAAAATCAGATGCTGAAAAGTCCACATGAAAATTTGAATTATAAAGACACAGCAGGACATTGGGGAAGGAGCTAGAATGAGGAAAAAAGGAAAGGTGGTCTGCCTCCCAACACTTAGCAGCTTTGTTCAAAGTGCAAGGAGTGAGGGGAAACCGTTATTCTTCTGGGGAAAAAAAAGGAAAAAAGGGAAAAAAAAAAGATTTAACTTGAGATTTAGTTTACATTGCTATGTAGTCATCCCTGCACACAACAAAGTTCAATTGAAGTAACATATTTTTGCATTTCTTATCATCTGTTCTACATCAAACATCCTTTTAAAACTTTCTTCTTTATATTTTAAATGGATTCATTTAAAAATCTTTTTTTATCATTCTAATCTGCATAATGATGTCAGATGAACTCTATCAGAGAACTACTTTACATTTTAAACAAAAAACACAAAGTAGAAAAATTATTAGAGATTGACATCAGCTGGTGGCTCCTTATCTAAAGATTTCTAAAACTGCTGTGGAGTGTCCGTTTTTGTGCATCTACCAACTTTATCTCTGCATAAGAAGTGTAGCAGAAAACAGTGTTCTCTGACGTGGTCTGTCCAATGCTTTATAAATTTTAACAGAAAATCCTTGAACTTGCATAATTTTCCTTCAGTGCCACATACCTATTAATCTTCTTTACTCTTCACAGTAATCCTACCTTTTAAAATCCGATTTTCTTACAAAGCAACAGACACTTATTCCTGTAGCTAGTTTCAGTTAATGCCAAAAGAAGCACTAAGAGAACTACAACAGCAGCATCCCATTTTCAGTCCATTGCTTCATGTGTTAAATGGCTATGCAAATTTTGTCCTTCAGAGGTCATAAGAACCCAATCAATCAATCAATCAATCAATCAATCACAGTGTTCAATTTTTATTTTTAGTGGTGGCAAAACCTATCTGCAAGCTAGTGGGAAATGAATGACAGTGATCCAGATTTCTGATTTAAAGAAAGAAGATATTTTAGAATAAGTGTTAAACAGTAGCAGTGCTGACTGTAGAATTTCTCCTTATTTCTGCCTAAGAGCAAATAACACTTCCAATGTATTATGGATACACCAGACATTATTTTTCTAGATATGTTTTCTCCTTTAAGATTGGTGAAACCTCGTTTTGACTAATATAATAGCACTGAAATATGATACGTATTCTCACTGAAAACCAAATATACATCAGTATACTTGGCAACTACTGAGATATTTTAAGTGAACATAACTGTTTCCTTTCTAAAATTCATCATTAGGAAGAGGATGCATGAACTAGGACTGCCAGTTACGTGTGGACTGAGACGCAGAGGGAGAAAAAAAGTAGGAAGAATTAAATGTATTTGTATGTGCTTGGAGATTTATCATTTTTGTATTACAAGTAGCTTAAGGGCAAAGAGGACTGAGAATTTTTCCCTAAAGAGGGACTCTTCAAATTTAAGAAAGAGAATCCTTAAAAAATTAATTTGGTTGCATTTGTATTTTAATAAACACATTATTTTTGAAAGTTTTCATTGGAAAGCTGTGGCAAAAGATAAACCTACCACTTATTATCCTGCCAATGTCATTATATAAATAATGCTTACAAGTATTAATGTATGAGTCATCAATAAAACGTTTGCTGAAATGCTACTTTCTGCACTTCTTTTGATAATCTCAAGGAAAGTGAACTTTGCCATTACAGTTCCAAACGTTCAGCATCTTTATTTTTCAATACTGTTAAGAATGTTGAAGAACAGCTTTCAAATGTCACTGGCATATTTATTTGTTTGCTTGCTTGTATGTTTACACAGAGAGCAAGAAAGGGCTGAAAAATCTTCACATAATAGCCCCTGTTTTTAAAAAACTTAAAAAAATTAAAAAGACATCTGTGTTGTTGGTGTACAGGGTCCTTTAACTGTGAAACCACTGATGGTCTGCACAAGAGACACACTAGAAAGGGTTAATGCTTATTTAGTATGTTTCTGAGAAGAGCTGTTCAGACACAGGTGTACCTGTACCTCACAGGTGTACCCCTACCTCACACATGTACCCATACCTCACACATGTACCTGTACCTTATAGGTGTACCTGTACCTCACAGGTGTACCCATATCTCACAGGTGTACCTGTACCTCACAGGTATACCCGTACCTCACAGGTGTACCCGTACACACATTAGCATGTGAGATAACTGAGCCCAAGAAGCCAAACAGCCACAGCACCATTGCCTCTTTGGCATGAAATGATCTGCCTGCTGCTGAGACCAGAGGACACCTCAGTCTCTACATGGCATTAAATTGCTCTGTGAAGATGTCCCCTTCCCTGTCATCTGTGCACTGGCCATAGTAATTTCCATAAGCAGGGAGCTGAACTACTTTATTATCTCCTACTTAAAGAAAGGCAGGGAATGATAAGGCTTGGTTAGCAACTGAATTCCTGTTGGTATTTGTATGGATGACTTGAGTGAAATGAGTTTTGACTGGGCTTTCAATCTATCACAAATTGTCAAAAAAACTTACCATGCTGCTATTATTCCTTTTAAACTATTTTCAGTTTACTGGAAATTTGGGTTTTTTACTGGAAATCCTGAGAGGGAGAAGGGTGTCTGTAACAGGCTTCAGCTGGAAGCAGCAAAGCTGATGAGAAGGTGAAATGCAATTCACAACTGTAATTACGTCCCCTCACCATAGTCCCACTGGCAGCCTATGAGGTTAATATTCCACACCTTACATGGCAGAGGTTTTAAACTGTGTGGACATGAAACACAGGGGAGAAAATCTATGCACCTTTCAAGAGTGTTTTATCATCTTGTTCTATGTTACATAACTCCAAACAGAGATGTCCTCAGATTAGCTCGAGGCATTAGGCTGCTATAATTGGAATTATAGATTAATCACAGGACTAACTCTTTAGCAGAGCTTTCTGAGCAGATTCCTATTTTGAGAAAACGGAAGCCTACATGTGAAAAATATATTTTATGCTGAGAAGACATTAAATGACTCAAGTTTTCCATAATGGGTTTCTCTAGATTTAGATCAACTGTAAACTAGTCCCTAAACTATATGATCTTTCAAACTTCAGCAATGGAAGTCATAACAATTTTAAACTGTAAAAGTCCACCATTAAACCATGGTTTGAAGCAGGAAAAAATCAGGTCATATATCTATAAAAAGTCATCTAGAGGAAGCATGAGAGAAGGTTCAAGTTTGCCAACCATTTAATTATAACTGCATTTATATATGAAGGGCACTTTTAAGAGAAAGGAAATAAGTTCTATCAAGAAGTTTTTTATAGTCCGCCACTCACTGGGATAGTGACCCCTTTATTAGAAAGCAAAAATCAGAAAAGAATGCGGTGGAAAAGGAAACAAAATTTTGATCTTCATACCACAGAAGCTGTTAAAATACTGAAGGAAATTAATGTAAGCAAAAATGACCAAATTATTTCTGAATTTGTACATTATGCACTTGCACCCACTAACTTCTGTGGCTTGGAGATGAAAGACTCTCATCTGTTTAATACAGCACAGTGCCTAAGTGTTCTACATAATGTCACAGACCCCTTATTTGTAAAATAATAGCTGCCATTTCAGAGCCCACAGTGTGATACCCCCAGTCAGCCATCCATTGACCACTCTTCACACATCTGTACTTAATTAAAAACTTTTCAGGATCAAATCCTACATTTTTGCCAAAAATCCTGGGGCAGAGAAAAATCTGTAGAAAGGTTATAGGACAAAAAGCGAGTATATGGAATAAAGAGATCCTCTTATTTTACCTCATAAACAATATACAACATTCCTTTCTTCCCACCCTAAGAAGCTGGCTGTTGCCACTTTATTCTCAGCTTAATCACATAAAAACCATCACAACTGTGTACTTGAAAAGCATTTGATTGATGCTTCTTGTTTCTAAAAGTATTCCCTAAACATAGTGGCCATTCATCTTGGCAATAAATTAAAAAAAAAATAATTTATGAAAACATTGCTAGCTTTTAACAATGCTAGAAAAAGAAAAGGAATACAATGATTATACTGAATAGAGAATAAAATACAGCAAATCTGTAAAGCTCTGTAGAAAGTTGCCATGGGCACAGGATATAAATCTTGCATCTTGCATCTTAAATTGCTCCTTTCCATTTTTTTCTGAATAAAAATATCTGTTGGTCTCAAATATGCCAGTTTTAGTTTAGTTTTCCTGACATCCTTTCCTAATAAGGTTGATCCTCTCACTATCTAACATACCTTTACAAATGCTCACAGGCTATGATCAGCAGAGATTTCTGAGCTTTGCTGCACTCTAGCTTGATTCCCAGCTGCTCTATTGTTTAATACCTATTGCTCTGCTCTGTTTTCTGCGGGTTTATTTTCTCATTTTTCTTTTAGCTTGGAAACTGATCTACAGGTTGGGATGTCCTTGCTGTAACCACAGCTCAACTCCACATTACATGGAAAGCTGAAATTTTCAGTAAAACCAGTTATGAAAAAACCTGAAAAAAAAGGATATCTGTAGGGACTGGTAGAGGTGCTACACTAAGACACCATCTGGACACAAATGGCCTTCGCTGGTGAAGGGACTG
Source organism: Melanocharis versteri (assembly GCA_013397845.1). Taxonomy (NCBI): domain Eukaryota; kingdom Metazoa; phylum Chordata; class Aves; order Passeriformes; family Melanocharitidae; genus Melanocharis; species Melanocharis versteri. Next base: position 148,569 of record VZTG01008135.1, on the reverse strand, counting down.
CATTCCAACCCACCCAGTTTGTGTAATCAAACAGGCCACCCCTCACTGGTCTGGTATCTGTGACCACAAGAATTACAAAATACAGACAAGGGAGAAGACAGCAGAAGGAAATGCTTTCTCCTGTGTTGGCTATACGGCCATACCCTGCAGTCCCCCAAGGATGTGCTCCTGAAAGTTGTGATGGTCAGCAATATGATGGGTGATGAAGCCATTACCCTGGTCATTATCCCAGTTGTTACCACATTAGTTAGCCTGTATTGATCTTAGCTCATCTGAGGAAGACGAGGATGAAGACAAAAGTTCTGAAAGATGCAGCAAGAAAGTTCCTGATAAAAGAGGGAGTTCAGTCACACAGATGAGGCAGCTGAGATCTTTCAGGACAGCGATCCTGAAAGCCGTGGTGAAAAGGCAGTGTGTCCTCCAGCTGACAGTCCTGGTGCAGCTCTTCATGCCTCTCTGTTTTTGATGCCATACATACCTCCCATCTACATTTAAAATGCATATTAAGTCCCCCCGAGCATCTGTCCTCTACTTCTCATAAAAGCAGTTGCTTTAATATCTGGCAGCTTAACCACTTCACGCACAAGTGATGACAGCCTGCAGAGCAGGGTGACACAACTCTGTAACACCAAAGAGAGTAGCAACAATTAGCAGATGATTCCTATTTTGTTTTAAATGTCTTTGGCCACTGCCATAGCAGAGGGTGAGCAAATGCTCTTTCTGTAACCTGCTTTGATTCCACTCTCCTCACTTTTATGTTAATCCAGAATCTGAAGGTCTCAGCAAATCTGAAGGTTTCATAGTACTGCAGAGCATGTGCTCCAGGCCAGTCAGCATCTCAATGAGTGGAGGGCTCGAGGTGGCCAGCTCCAGAACCTTACAATCATGAGGCAGTGCTCAAGACAGACCTAGAAAGGGGTGCTACACAGAAGTACCAGATGACCGTGTCTTCAGCCTTGTCTGTACTAATAAGGAAAATATATCTTACCTGTCTGGGAGTCAGCTACATTACAGAGAGCTGATTGCAATCATAAGCAGCTATTGCAGTAGAAAGGAGGGTAAATTAGAAGCATAGCCTGGAGAAAATGCTTGACCTCTTCATTCAGTAATATTTGGTCTTGTGACTTGTACACTGTGTGCGAACTCCTCATCTGAGTCATTTTCCTCTCTGCCACACGTTCAATATAGTTCTGAAGAAAATCCATTTAAATCCATTTATATACACTGCACTTCATCTTCAGTTAAGTGCAGACCATATTTCCCCTTTGTCTAACATTGTTGTAAGAATTTATTAATTTTGAGAACACCAATGTTTTCATATGGTTATATACAAGCATGGAATAAGCAATGAAGAGAGGAATAACCAATGAACTGGAAATTACATATCTTTTTAAGAATTGTTTCTTGACATTTTTTCAAGTGTTCTCAGAAAGTACTAACAAAAGTCCTAATCCAAACCCTCAAAGCACAGTCCCACTTCTTCACCTCTAGTGCACCTTAATGGCAAACCTGTCCACAAGAACAGTTTTGGGAGGATAGCATAAAGACTAGCCTGCAGGCTACAACTCACAAACAAAGCAATAGTATGAGATCGAAAAATAATAATGATAAGAAGGTTTACCTGGTTCAGATCAAAGATATCAAACACTCGTTTTATGTATAGGTCTCCCTGTGGATCCAGCCCTTGAAGATCCAAAAGTTTCTTGAATTCGTGCAGACTAAGCAGCCCAGATGGACATTCTCTCATAAATTTGCTGTAATAATGGTGCATCTGTGCAGGGGCATCTGGTAATGATTCTTGGGAGCCCATGTTGTTGCACAGTGAGTGTCCCCTTTTCTCTGTTCACATTTCTATCTCCCAGGTTCAAAGTCTTGCTCATGACCACAACTCAAGTTAATATGGCTTTTAAATGGCCACGTTAAACATCTTACAGCATAAGTTTCTATTTTTATGTAGTGCCTATCTCTACTCATGGGATTACCTTTAATGCCCAGGTCTAAAATAGATGGGATTTCAAATTGGGGCTAAAGTATAAGCAAAGAGCGGCATGGTCAAATTACAGTTCATCACTCTCCCATTGACTACAAACATACCTGTTATAAAAAAAAAAATAAAAAGAGGATATTCTAAAAGTGATTGATTTTGAATTATATACAAACCATTAGCAACACACAAGAGTCTAATCCTGGAATAGCTGTAAGGAGTAGCCATAATTTTTGCTGCAAATAAGGATGGAAAAGTTGAGAGTGCAAACAGCAATGTCTGCTATTACATCCTCTTTGCTGTAAGTCGATTAAGCCTTTTTAAAAATTGAGCCCTTTGGACTCCCCCTTGATGTACTTTTTATCATAAATATACTGTGTGGGATCTTGTATTTGTGTGCAAATAGCATCCTATTTCTTCCCTCTCAGCATGGGTTTCCAGATATAACACACAGTTTTGGTCACCAGCCTTGTCACAGAATTTGAGTGGAAGAGGAATCATTTACAGTAACTTCATTAACAGGAATCAACTTAGTCTGGTAAGTAAATTAAAAACAGGTTTGCTCTTGGTCAGTGCTGTAGTCCTGCTTTTTATTTTACAGCTTTCAGGAGCTGAATTCCTTTTTCCTCCATAAGCTCAGGGAAGCAGTTAGGTATCAGTAATACTTCTGTACTGATTAGATTTTATACAAGGAGATGAGCGGCTCGGGAGTGTTACTATAGGGCAAAGAAATGTGAAGCTATAAATACCAGTGTAAACATATAGGATGTTAGTGACGCAGAAACAAGACACTGCCACTCATCCTTTTAATTTATGATCACACAAAAGAGTTAAAGAGCACAGTCCTGTGAGGTGGTGAGTGCCCATGAAAAATGGCAACCATCTTCCAGCCTGACTCCAGCCAGAGAGCAATCAATATTATAGGATAAGGTCAGTTTTTGAGAAGGACTCCCATACTCCTAACGGTCTGTGCTACAGCTCTCTCCACAAGCCCATCAATAAGTTTATCATCGAATACTTCAAAATATGGCATATGAGTAAGAAAGCTTGAACACTTCTCAGGTGCCCATGAACCTCTGAAGATCAAAGAGAAAGACAGAGACATTGCCATCCGTTTAGCCAAAACTGGTTCTGTAGGCAAAGAATATTGAGCAAAATGGATAGTCAGTGTGCTGCCTTTCCTCCCTCAGCCCTAGAGCTGCTGCGTGATCCTGGTGACTGAGAGAGAATGGGAACACACCCTGTGCAGGCATTTCATCTGCAGATGTGTGCTGGCTAGGACAGTGAGGGTGAGTGAAGAGGATGCGAGGACAAGGGAGGTGAAAGGAAAGCAGGCATACCTCTTCAGGATGCACAGTCTGATGACAATCCTGAACTTTCTTTTTCAGCCATCATGCCCTGCTCTTAAAGGAATGACTGGTGATTGTGTCAAACAGCAAAGACAGGTATTGTGGTTTAACCCCAGGTGGCATCTAAGTACTGTAGACAGCTGTGCTCTCACTCTCACCTCACCCTGCCTCTGGTGGGATGGGGAGGAGAATAGGAAAAAACTGGTAAAACTTGTGAATTTAGATAATAGTAGTTTAAAAATTGAAAAAAAAAAAAGTAACTAATAATAATGCAAGAGAGGAATAAAACCCAAGAAAAACAGTGTTGTACAATACAATTTCTCACCACCCTCTGAGCGATGCCCAGCCCATCCCTGAGCAATGATTGGCCCCTCTCAGCCAGATCCCCTTAGTTTATATACTGAGCATGACATTTTATGGTGTGGAGTATCCCTTTGGCCAGTTTGGGTCAGCTGTCCTGGCTGTGCTCCCTCCCAGCTTCTTGTGCACCTCCCCAGTGGCACAGCATGACACTGAAAAGTCATTGACTTAGGATAAACACTACACAGCAACAGCCAAAGCATCAGTGTGTTATCAATATTACTCCTACGTAATCCAAAACACAGCATTGTACCAGACACTAGGAAGAAAATTAACTCTATCCCAGCTGAAACCAAGACAACAGGGTATCAGGAACAAGACTTAAGCAGGCTGAAAATTTGACATGGTATGGTTAGGTTAAGAACTGTCCATCAATAATTCATCCAGTGCTAGTCATCCTTCTTCTTTTCTCTCACTTGGGCAGTGACAGCTCTCTCCCATATCTTCACATGACCTTGTGCAGACACTGGTCACAGGATTTCACTTAGGCACAGGGAACTTGGGAGTTGCTCACATATACTGATCCCTCTCCTCTCCCCCTTCTTTTCTCCCCCCTCAAAAAACCATACACTTCTTCTGCTCGTTGCTTCCAAATAGCAAGTCTTGGGGAAGTGTGCCCACAGTGATTGAGGCACATGAGAGACTGCTGCACTGCCTTTAAAAAGGGCCTTAGAAGTCTGATTTTTCTTTTTTCAGATTTTGGACATTCTGGTAAAAGACTTGTAATAGAATGTTACGTTAAAGTTAGAATGCTTTTAAAATAATACCTGTTTTCAGAATCCCTTTAGCTTAATAAGAATAACTAGAACACCTGTAAAGACAGCAAAAATGCCTGGGTAAAAAATTATCTGATTTATAGTTCAGTCTCACAGCATCCCTCACCCCTAGTAGGGGACTAGAACAGTATATATTGGTTGACATAACACCTGACATAAAAAGAAAGATGAGTTTTATGGGGCACAAAAGGACTAAAATTTATAACCCTCTGCATAGTTTGACAGCACTTAATGAGCTGCAGACAAAGCATGTGCTGAGATGGTATAAATTCTATAGAAATCACCTGTTCCAGAATCCAAAGGCATTGGAGCATTTCTATTTACAAATAAAAATAGAAAAATTGATAACAACGTGGAGCCAAACGGAATAAATTAATATAGCAAAGCCATTTCAAAGAATGCTGAAACAATGGGTGTAGAGACTAGTTTGTGCATAGGAAACCCAGTGAAACAATTCCTAATGAGCGATCTGTACCAAACTAAGCTGATTATAAAAGGTGAAGATAAAATTACAGTATCTATTGAGATGCCAAGAAGCTTTCTAGAATCTGCACAATACTCTGGGAATCAAAAAAAACATACAAACAGGCAACAGTGAGACTATGCACTTACACCAGAAATGACAGTCCCATATTAAAGATTGCTGGTTCAAGGACAATCAATGCAACAACATGGGCACACAGAAAATGCACACTGTAGGTAAAGCAAAACTGTCTCTGTAGGGAACCATGAGAAAAAAAGATCAGATTCCTTAGTTCTACTCTGATAATGGTTTAAAAGCTCTTAGTTTTAGAAGGGATCATGTAATTTAGATCTCTTTACAAGTGAAAAAAGGTTGTTTTTTGACAGAGGTTGAAAATAGAGGTCGAGCCTTTTAAAAAACACCCACATCACAACAAAACTTCCCAGCAGGGTGATAAGGAGCTAACGATATATAAAAAAGCAGAAAAATAAAATAATGAAGATGACATTCTCTTTCTCTTGGTTATTGTGAAAACAGTGGTACCTCAGCAGTAGGCAGCTCATACTACATCCCTGTGTTGTGGAACAAGGAGGACACACATCTTTCCCCTCTGACAGATGCAGCTGAACGCTACCTCTTTGAAGTGTAATACAAAAAAGAGAACCGCTATTGCTTGAAATGGCAAATGCCAAGTTTTACATGTATTTGAATAAAAAAGCTTATCTACAGATTTTTGTCTAAATTTATGTCATCTTTGCCAATTAACTTTTTGTATCTGCTCCAGCTCAATCCGGCCGCACTTTCTGTTTCCTTCCTAGGCAATTTCTATGTGGCATTTTCTCTGAAAAAAGCCACAACTCTCACTTGTGTGACTCAGCTTGTGCTTCTATAATTTGCCCCATTTCTCTCTTTCTCCATCCTTTTCTTTCCAGCACTCCGTTGCTATCAGATGCTGGATCCTACCAGTGCTGGGTGCATATGGAGATCTGCCACTGCTCATTTCAGTTGCAGAGGGCAGCTATGTGGGCAGGACCAGAGGGAGCACCATTGCAGGCATTCCCATGTCCCTGGCTTCAGAGCATGGTTTCCTTCCCCCTATCCTTCCATCTCTCTCTAGTAACTTCCAACTCTCCATAGGCATGTGGCCACTCATCATCTGTAGCCAGCTTCAGAGTCCATTTATGTCTCTTAAGGTAGATGCAACCTACGTCCCAGCTCAAACAGACCCGGGTGAGGTGTTTTCAGAGAGACTGCTTAGACAGCCCAAATGAAAGAGAGTCATCTGCACAAGACACAAAATTTTGGAAAGCAAAGGCTATCCTCCCGGAAGAGCTGGAACGGCCTATCCTAGTTAGAAAATTTACTTATGAAGGCTTTAATTGTTTAGGAATTTTGCTTTTTTTGTTGCTTGCTTTTTTTTTTTTAAGACCCAAACTATTAGGTCCTAACCATCACCATCTTCCCCCTATGGACCACTACTCTACAGTTTTCTAACTATTTGAATGAGTGTTTAGCTTCTCAATTCTGCATTTCTTTTCCTATGCATGATACAAGGAGGAAGACCAAACTGATCTTTCTTTCTTTTATCTTCATCAGAATGTAGGCTGCTTTTAAGGACTGTACTCCTCTCCTTTATAAACCAGAAAGATTTTGCCCCAGTGAGACAAATTTCTGGTAGCACACAATCCCCTAATCTCTCTATCTGAGGTAAGAGGACTCACAAATTCTTGCTAACTCAAGCATGGGGATGGGGAAAAGAGAGGTCATCGCTGCTTTCTGTGGTGTTTAAACCCTGGCACTATTGTGGGACACACAATTGCTGAATTATTCTCTCGTTGAAAACACTGATCAAGCACTGGCCCAACTTTGCTAGTTCACAGCCTCATTCCTTGTGTGCATGCTGCTATAGTTCTACAAACAATCAACTCCTTGAGTTTTTGTATAGCTTAAAAACTGAAAAAGAAGGCAGTGACCATTAAAACAATACAACTATAGGAGCCTATTATGTCTTATTCCTTTCTGTAGTACTGCTTCATTATTCCTGATGTGTAGATTATGGGTATAGGTCAATGATACACGTCTTGGTGATGAGAAAGTCAACTGTGCTTATCTTACTTGTGCAGAGCTCCATCTAGGAGGGTTTTTTATGTCATTAAACCAGTTACAGACAAAATTTTGTGGGTGTTGTTAGCCACACATGCTACAGTGCACCCGCATCTATAAATAACCAGCAAACCATGCATAATGAAATAAGTTTTATCCTTCCCACAGAACCATTTGTAGTGCCGTTCCTTTAGTTTTAATGATTATGGGAAGTGCTCTGAGATACCAATTTTACATTTTCCTTTTGTAGTTCATGACACAACACAATGAGGACCCACTGCTGAAGCTGTTATTTTCCTCAAGGTTTCTAGTTGCCAAAGAGGTGCATCCTCCTGTGTCAGGAGGATAAGTCAGGAATACTTTCTTTTAGTAGCCATTGTGAATTCGCTGATTTTCCTAAACTCAGCGTTGGCAAGAGCCTGGGCTGCGCCTTGTCTGGGCATCAGGGAACTGCAAGTGCGACTAACAATCCCTGCTACTGCTAACCTGCTACTTTTCAGTGGTCTTATTAGATATGAAGGGAAAGAGTCCTCTCATCCAGGAAAAATATGAGAGGCCTGAAATGTCCTGGCTCCAACTGGGAGGACTAAAAAGAAAAAAAATCGCTGAAATTTTCCATGCTGATGAACTAGATGGGGGCGTCCCCAGAAATCTTCATGTTAATGGTAATGGTTCTAAATTTATGCTCACTCCAACAACATTTTGATGCCACAGGCTTTTTTAATGAAGGATTTCAGCTTAGACAAATTGGATTTTTCCAGTTAATAATGCTACATATAGATCCTTAAACAACTCTAAATCCTGTCTTCCTGTTTTTATCTGCCTACACAGCACAGGTATTTGGAAGAAAAAAATTTTTTTTTCCTTTCTACTAGCAATAGAATCCCCTGAGTTAAGCACTTTGGAAAAAGGAAAGCCAAGCCAATAGAGTCATCAGCAAACATTTAATTAAAAGACGAGGCTGTCTTCCCTAATTAGGTGCCGCTGTTTTGATCGGAGATGTTTTCCTTCCTTGTGCCTGAATTCTTTCCCAGGGTGAGCAGACACTGAGCCACTGGCATCTCCTAGTGGCTTGGGCTTGCAAGACAAGGGCTGGTGCTGCTAAAGAGCGCGGGGATATTTCTGTCCAGTAATCCCTGTTCCAGTGCTTTCCTGGGACATCGGAGAGGCCTTGCGGAGACACACCTCGAGGGGCTGGATCTTGTGGCTGCCACTGCCATCCCCCTCTCCCTCTCACTGCAGTGAGCAAACAACCACATTTATTCCTGTATGTTGTTTTTGTCCAATTATCAGCTCTGTTTCTGATGGAGAATGAATCTCTTGTTAAGATTTTAACTATATTTTCAACAGTTTTTCTCCACAACTGGCATTTCAGTTCCACAAAGGTTTCAATTAATATGCAAGGAAGGGATGAGACGCTATTTCCTCCTTCCACTCCTTGAACATTTATTTCCATCTCTTTATAATTGTGCCTCGAATTAGTAAATTTTGCTGTTTGTTTTACATGTCACTTGTTTCTTCCCTCTCCTCAAAAGCTGTTATCTACTTATTCTTGTCTATTCCTGGTTTTTTGACTGCACTTTTCCCACTCCTTTTCTCAATCTTTTCCATTTATCTTCTTGAAGTAACAAAATCTTCTTTCTGATCTATGCAATAATTGAGGTCTACCTTCCTTCCACTACCTAGCTTTAAAAGTTGTTTTTTATAAGAGGTGGATAGGGAAGTAAAACAGCTTTCCAAATAAGAATAAAAATGGCAATGATAAAGAAGAAAACCAGAAAAGATTCATTGTAACTATCTGAAAATGCAGCTCTGAACAGAATTTACTTTGGAAATAGTAGGGAAACTAATTTTTAAAAAGGAGAGTGAAGACAAAAATATTCACACAACCTACCAGTAGTGAAAGGGGAAAACTTGATGGTTTTAAGGCTCTCATCCAGCTCCACCTACAAGGAAAAAAACTAATTTAGGAGACTTCTGAAGAGCTTGTCAAAAATAGGTGGGTCCTTCTCTTTGTCTGGAGTGACCTTGACATGTTCTCAGATGCTTCTGCAGGGACTCTCTTGAAGACAAAACATGACATTTATGCTCATGTTGTATAAGAGCTTGTGTCAGGTTTGCAGCCTTGGTACTTCTGCTAAACTTTAAATAGACCACACAGCATCATTAGCATTGGGAAAAAAATGTTCAGATCTCACAGAAATCTCTCACAGAAAATATCAGGTTATTTAAATACAAACACTGGTGAAATTCACATGACAGCACCTGAAGAAAGGATATAAATCAGAGCTAGTGAAATTCAGGAAGGGGACTTACTGAAAACAGACTCTTCATGACTCTCCAATTAAAAGTACATACCTTGAATTAACATCCCATCTAAATCAAGCATGGTATAAGTACTTCTCCTAATGCAGTCCTAAAGTTAAAAAGAACTAGCAACATGTCTTTATGTATACAATTCTGAACAGTAAGAGCATGGGGAGGCACTAAAAAGTAATCATATTGCCTCATTTGCATGATCCACTTAACACACATGTTCTGTTCACAGGCTCAGTGATGGGTTTTCAGACAATAAAGTGATAGAAATTTGAATATTTAAAGCATAGCACTTTCATTATCATAGAAACTGGAAGCTGACAGAGTCATCTTGAGCAATTTCAGGTTCAGGGAGAAGCCTGCAGACACCTAAGTCTGTTGCTTGCTTGGAATCTGACTTCCTAAAATCTAAACGCATTCTTTTTGTCATCCATTCACATCATAGATCTGGCAGTGATTTCTACCACCATGGCAGCAGAGAAAATCTGAAGAAAATTACTATGCAGAGTTCAGAGGAAGGTGTGTTTGGAGGGGACAGGGTGAAGAAAACAAAAGAAAACTAATATTGCAATTTTCAACGTCAAAATAAAGTGGCATTATGGCTTTTTGCATCTGTACGTGTTATACCGCTTCAGAACCTTGATTTATGTGTAGGAGTTTTTAATAAACTGATTAAGAAAATATCCTCTTCTTCTGTTAAGAAAGAGTTAGTTTCCACTGACTCAACAAGGTAGGTTGTTATTCTCTTGATGTATAAGGCAGGGCAGAGAGACTTGGTTCCTCTAACTTGGAAAGAGCTGAGTCATCTTGAAATAAGATCCTTTGTCTCTGCTAAGCATGGAAAGGAGTCTTGAGCTGGATTTCTGTGTTAAGACCAGAATTCAGAAGACAAATGCTTTTCCATTGTACTCTGCCTGAGCCATGCTCTTGTTAGAAGTGTTGATGCAGTCAGAATGACAAAGAATGTGATGAGGATACTGTTACTGAGAAAGCCATGCCAAGCCATAAAACTCCCACATGCATTTCGCTTGGCAAGCTGGTATGGCCACAGTTCATTCTGCTTGTTACGTATATCAGTCCCCTAAGCCAGCCTGAAGCCCCACAGAATGACTTCACAGGAAACATTAATTACAACAGATAAATACACACATCATATCTAACTAAACAGACGCAGTATGAATGCCAAAGAGGAAATTTATGAAATCCTGGCACGTTGTTTGAGAGGTCCCGGTTCTCATTTGCCATAGAGTTTTCATTGAGGCTTTTACAAGACTTTATTCAAGGCAAGAGAAGAATAAAACTGAGCTACAGCTTATCTAGATGCTATGTGTTGTATCTGAATAATGTAGCTATACTGTTGCCATTTCATTAAAAATTGTACTGTTGCTATTTGATCAAAAATAGATTTTTTTATTCATATTAAAATGGAAAAAATAAAACATTCAGGTAAAATATTCTGGTTCACTTGATTAATTTCCCTAAGTGTTTAAGCCTTTCCAACTACTAAATTATACACATAGATTGGGCAGGGATTAAAACTTGCCAGCCTTTTATCTGGGAATGGATGCCACATTCTTCATCTTATTTCCATCTCCAAAGGGATGTAGACTATACAATCTTATGTAATTGACAATTCTAAATTTGCCATTCCTGTTCTGCCTTCTAAATAAGTTTGCCTGGTCCTATTGCTGCAGCTGAGCAATAGCTCAATTAAGAAAACACACAATAAAATCTATGCCTCAGATTAGTAGTAGCTTGTGGAGGATTGTTACAGCACCTTGCAGAACAGGAAATGAATATCAGATATTTAGTGGGAGCACATTATTAAATAATAAGGTTTTAAGCCTAGCATAAGCAGTTTTACAGTGGATTTTATGAAGCCCTAAAGGCTAAATCATTGTTAAGTTTCATTAAAATGGGGGAAAGACTTCCAAACTGATAAAAAATTGAAGCATCTTTTTCTGTCTAACATGGAACATTAATTAAACAAGCCCTTCTGGGAATAGCAAAACAAAAGCCTAGACCCATACAAACTGTGTCTTTTGTCCCCTAAATCCCCAAACTCTGGCACCCCAGCTCCATCCTGTATTTTCTCTAGGCGAAAGGAAATAAGTGCCTGATCATTTAGTCAGCCAACTGTTGCCTTAAACAATGAATAAAAGCTTAGTTCTGCATGAATGGGGCATTCATTCTGGGTGCGTCCCTGCTACCCTGCTGTCAAATTTTATGAAAACATTAGGAACTGATTAACTAAAACACCTACTCTTTGAAATTTGGTGGAAATATACCAATTGATTAAAAGGTTGTGGGGATACAAGAGAAGAAGATGAGAGATTGATTGGTAGAAAGAGTCAAACTGTGATGTGTATATGACCTGGCAAGTTTAAGGCATAAATCTTAATATTCCTCAGATAACTTGAGCAAACTACTCCACGGGTGATAAGCTACTTGTAGTGGGAGAAAGGCAATTACAAACTTTTAAAATACCAGCAAACCAAAAGACGTTCTCCCATAAAATAAAAAGCCAAAATCCTCAACACCCAAAGCTCCCCATACTTTTCAAGAGCACTGAAGTGTCAAGGGCTTTTTGCAGTACACATTAATGCTAAACTGGAAGAGCTCTCAGGTGAGCTCAGACACTGTCCATGTGTGTTGTCCAGGAAGGTTAGCATTGATAAAGCTTTTCTGGGGAACTTAATGCATCAACTTATTAATTGAAAAGAACACAGCAAATTAACAATTTCTGCAAGTCAGGTTTCATGTTTGTAGACTGGAAGTTTGCTCATCGTCTGTAATTAGCACATTTATTGAGTTAGGTGATGCTACTTAATCAAATTTCAGTATGTTTAACCATCTGGTAATTGGCAGTGGGAAGAAAAGAGCATGCAAGGAGCCTGATTTTATAGAAAGAGTCCTTGAGGATTATGGAGGAAAGAATTACATAACTCCAAAACAGCAAGCTGAACTGGGAGTAGAGGTGTGTATAGAAACACAAGAAAATGGTGTAATAGAGGTACTGTTGCATGTAAAAACACACAAGGTACCTTATACTGTCAGCATTTTCTGAAGCAAGTATAATTAATTCCATAACGAAGAACAGGAAGGCCATTTTTAGAACGGGAAACTGTTTGGAGTAGTTATGACTACTATTTGGACCAGTTTTAACCTTCTGTTAAAGTAATTTGTGTAATGTAATAACACATTTTTCATTACATCTCTGAACTCATTGAGATAAATGATGTGGGTAGAGAACACTAATGCTTTATTGGTTTTTTAAAGTATTTTTTTATACCATGATGAGCCCATCTGTTCTATTATCCGAAAGCTGAGTTTGTATTATTGACAATTCAGCCTAAGACTAATTTCAGTGACTTTTTTAGGGATTACAGATGACTCTTCACTCCTTTTGTCACATTTGATAGAAAGTGTTACCTTGGCTTAAGGGGAAAATAACTCTGGATGAGCCTCGTGGATAGAAGGAACCTGTATAAACACTGTGTTGGAATAACAAAGACAGCAGCGCATCTAACAGCTGCTGGATGTTTCTTTAGGAGGACCTAGGACGTTAAACAGTAAAATTGGGATGATGGATCAAAACGAAACAGATGTGCCTTTGGAAAAGGGGGACTGACTGATACCGAATTAGGCCACAGAAGGTGTTCAGAATAAATCCCACAACAGAAGGAATCATATTGTGCCAACATTGCATAATCTGAGAGCATTAATACCTAGGGATGCAGCCGAACACTTACTGCTTTAGAAAGATTTTCCAAGCAGCTGTATAAATAAAAATTTCAATTACTAATGCACACTGAAAATAATAATAAAAATCTGACTTTCAAACGTGAGAAACCATCAGCATGTACAGAATAACTGTAGAAACTTTCAAATTGGCAAAATGTACTGGGAACAGAGCATTCAACATTGTTTGCCAGCCACTCATGTTTATCTGCTCAGAGTTTTCTATTGAATCACTTCCCTTACCTCCGAGTAGGGAGCTTGCAGCCCTCTGAGGCATGTCTCTGAGTGTATCAAATGATACAGCCATAAGAAAGCCAGGAAGTCAAGAATGAATTCTTACCTTATTCATGTCAAATGTGTGAAATACTTGTTCAACATAGTTGTTTGCTTCAGGAGTAAGTCCGTGTAGATCCAGGACATGTTTAAATTCATGCAGGCAAAGTTGTCCAGATGGGCACTCCTTCATAAATTTTGTGTACCAATGGTGAATTTCCATAGCATTAATGTCATCTGCTGATCCAGCAGCACCCATTGCATCAAACATACCAGGTAACTTTTTTCAGTATTTATTCATCCAAATGCTGATTCTTGCTTCCCAACAATGATCATTCAAACACCAAGTCTGCCTTTGAGAGCTACTTTAAACCTCTTACAGATCACTACCAAGATAGACTAAGTAAATATAGCGCCCTAGCAAGATTACTGGCACCCAGTTTTAGTACCCCGTGGTTTTATCAGCTAATTACAGTCTTTGTGCACAGTCAGTCTGCAGAGCCTCAGATGAACTGATTATACCTGTTCTCATCTTGCACTTGCATCTGTGGTGCTAAAGGTATTTAAACTGGATGACATGAAAAAAGCAGCATGCCGGAATTTTGAGGGTAGTTTCTAAATCTTCATTTTAATAATTTATAAAGTTTTAACTAAAACTTAAAACCATTTTAATACTTGGATACATTTTGTACAGCTGCCTTGGAGTAATTGACTTTTCATTTTTATGATTTCTGTATATATGGTGACCCAAATCTTACCTTACAAGTCAAAACTGCAACACAATTTGACTTGGATAACCTGAAAAAACTGAAAGCGGCTGTACACTAAGCACAAAAAACTTTTCTTTAGACAGCAGTTCTACAAGCATCTGAGTCTCCTGTAAGCCAGTGTTGTCCTGGAAATTGCTTCCCCACTGCCATTGCTCTTTCAGTCCCATCCTCTCCCTTCCCTTAGGCCAGCAGAAATGTCTGTGGTTGCACTTGGGAACAAGTGTTAGAACAGATCCAGGCAAAAGCTTGCAATAAGATTGAATACCAAAAAATATAGTTAGCTTTAGAAAACATTGCTCACATTTTTGCATTGCCTGGTGTCACAATACTGGGTTGTACAAGAGAACAGATAAAGTGAGGGTGGAAAAGGGTGGCCAGCAGTACAGGAGGTGTAGTACTGCTGCTTCTGCTGCTTCAAATTGTTTGTGGAAACTTGTAGTGTCTTAATGTCTGTGCTATATTGCAGCACATAGCAGTGTACAGGTTTTCAGCATTTAAGCCCTGCAGCAGATACTACGGCATGCAGTAGTTAAAGACTAAACTGGTAGAATATAAAAATACAGCTGTTACACCTAAGCCTACTGCAAAGGTGGTGTCCCACCACTGGCCCTGCAGTGGTGTCTCACCAGAGGAAGGTGAGCACCACCTGAGCAGCTTTGCTCTGCAGAGCAGGGTGCAGTCCCATTGCCCTCGAGTGCTGTGCAGCTGCAGGAGATGAATTCTCCTCTGGGCCAAGGCTCCTGCTGGTTCAGTCGCAAAAGCAGTGTCAACAGTCAGGAGAGACAAATTTGGTCTCAAGACAGCAAAGGAAATGAATGCTACTGCCGGATATGTCATGAGACCTGGTTTTCAGGTGCCAGGAGTGATGAGCATTGTAGCGGTGCATCCATGGGGTGTGCACTGGTGGCAGAACCAGCTGGGCAAGCTGCCCCTAATACATAAGGTTTAGGGCCACGGCATGCAGGTTCACATGATCCTCCAGTATTTTTAGGCAAATAAAGAGCTGTGACGTGCTAATCATGTAAGATCAGAATTACATGATATTTTTCAGGAACCTGCACTGTAAAAGGACAACAAGCTGGGCTGTTTCTGGAACAGACTTTCAGCACGTATTTGCACCTAGATTCCATAAACCAGAGTCTGCAGCTAGTCAGGGCAATGCTGCTGAGGAGGGAGAGAAGGGGGAAAAATGTGCACATGGATGCCTGGAGGACTTCAGCAGAGACATATACTGTAGCTATCATTAAAAGGTGATTTTTTCCTAATCTCTAGTCATTCCTTGCATCACTTTCAACAGTCTTCCCAGAGCAAAAATAGCTGCCCACTAACATCCTGTCAGTTATAAGATCAAGACCTTCAATACTGAGAAGCAGCAAGGATTTTCTATATGAAATGCTGAATAAAACCAGAATCTGAAACATGTGAAGTCGTATTTGGAAATATGTTGCTTCAAAATATCCCTAGCAGGCAAAGAATGCCATGTTTTTAATAATGAAGAACAGCAAGCAAAAGAAAAGTAGCTTAAAATGGCAATCTTCAGTCTTTTATTGTTTTTCATCAAATCTAAATTTGCAATAGTTAGGAACTGGAAATGCCAACACAGAACTTCCCAACTGTATATCTACCAAATTTCTTGTTCAATGAAAAGACAAAGTTTTAAAAACCTCAAATGTTACTCAGAATTCCTTCCCCTGCCCCCTGCCCTCCCAAAATAACAGCAGTATTCAAAAGGAAAGAAATCAAAGGTTTGAACCATAGGTTTCTGAAGCCGTGGACAATTTTTTTTAGTAAATAATGTGGCCTGCAATTGGTTTTGTACATTTTCATTTTCAAACCTTCTTCTGAAAAAAGCAAGAGCGTAAATGGGAATATTAAAAAATAAGCCATCTCAATCCTTGAAAGTGTGCATATTCTTTTCATATGGCATGGAAGACTCTCCTAACTCTGTTGTCATTGTCCTTCTGGAAGACAAGGTTAAAATGTCAGAAAAATCTACATTTTATTTAAATAACTCTTCAAGATAATCATCAAGCTATTCTAAATTATCTATTTGATGAATCTGAAAAAACTCTGTCAAATTTTAAGCCAGAGCATTTGAAAAAATAAGCATATGAGCAAGCACGACATGCTTATCAGCAAAGGTCATGATTCAAAAAGAATTAAGAGAAAACATGAGAAGACTTGAAGAAGCAGTGAAATAACCCAGACTAAAATGGAAACATGAAAGCTAGAATTAGATGCAAGTAGGAGAAGAAGCTGCTTTTCAAGGAGTTCTTGGCCATGTTCCTGCTAGAATAGCTTTACTGAGGGATTATAGTGATGAACTGCACACAGATTAGAAGGGCTATGCTGGCAACACGGTTCTTTTTAGCCATTTAATATCTTCACTTTCACTCTAAGGAAAAGTTACTTCTCTATTTAAAGCATAATTTTCTCAGATTTATTGCATGTCCACATCCAGGTTAGCTGGGGAGTACATTTTTTCATGTGTATTACCCTCCAACAAAGTTAAGAAATAGAATGAGGGAGAACATAGAAGCAGAGAACTCTCACTGCAGGTCTGCAATGTAATACAAAAGGGAGGAAAGGCAGATGAAAGAAGAAAAGCAACACCTATCAGAGGGACTGACAGGACTTTGAGAAGGCACTTGAAGAAAGGATGAAAAAATTATATATCAAATTCTGCCATAAATGTGAGGCCTTAAAAGAAAAAAGCTGAATTTATGCATTGCAGTAAAAAACATAATTTAATTCCAATGATTTAAATCCAGTATCAACAGTTACACACACAGAAACCTATTGCCTGAGCAGTGTCTCTATCAAAGAGGCATGTGCTCATTTGCCTCTGAATATGATTATAAAGAACCACCCAGGTCACCTGGAACCTCCTAGTCCTGTTCCAGATGGCACCGAGACCTTCATGTGTGATGCTGGGGACTCAAGGCTACTAACATAGGTTGTGAAATAAAAACCCTCAAGGGTGTGATAGACTGTAGCTAGGAAATTTCAAGTTTTCTATGGATGACACTATAAAATATAGAGGAACGTTTAATGAAGCATTTGAAACTTAAGAATTGCAGATAATGAGGACGACAATATCAGGACAGAGAAATCCACATCTATTTTAGGGAGAAGCTTCAAGGGACTAAACTCTGACCCCAGCTTTTCCCCAAAGCAAAATCCACACTAAGTCTCTCTCATTGTTATATATTAGCACCATCACTCTCTGCAAGCCACGGAAATAAAACATTTGGACTTAAAGATGTAGGAAGACAGCACCGTTTAGAAGTTTTATCTGATCCCCTTACTACAGTGACATGCAATGATCTTATCTGTAGCCATAAAAACCACAGGTCACTGAAATGAAAGGTCTTCTTTTCCTTTAATCTCAAGGCAGCCTTTCTGGAATTCTTTTAAATATTCCTGCAAAGAACTTGGGAAAGGATTAGGTTTCTTAAAAAAAAAGAAGAATGTTTGTGCAATTATAATGTGGAACTGATGAGCACAAGGTGGCATGGAGGCAAAAAGTAAATATGAGTTTAAAAAACCCAGAAAATTTCGGGGAGGAAAAGCCTATTTAACCCGTTTGTTGAACCTCTTCTTTGAATGAGTGGCCATAGGCTGCTGGAAGCAGAGGGTGACTGAGGGGTACCTGTTCCCTAGGCATATGCTCCTGGCTTTTGCCAGAGACAGCAGAGTGGACCCGAGTGTCTTTGACCTGTCTAGTGAAGTGTGGCTATTCTTATACACCAGACATGACCCAGAGAGTGTTTAACTGGCTTACCTTTATCCAGCTGGTGGTCAGAGTGACTGACTGAAGATCAATCATTTTGGAAAAATTATGGTGTTCTGAAGGTCCTGTTTTAGATGGATGTCTGGGTACAATGCAGGCAAACGCGGTTTATTTGTAAATTGCATATTTACCATAAAAGCATTCATATAAACTATATTTTCTCTGCAGTTTCTATTTGCGTCTTTGCATAATTTTTCCTACGAGTTTAATGCTTCTTTATTAGGACACTTTCTGATTTAATTTACTTGTAAGCTTCTCAGTGTGCTTGTATGTGAAAATACACAACTCTGAATACACAATAATAAACCTGTAAATTAGTGCCTTGTTATTGTCTTAGGTCCTGTATCTGTTTTCTTACATGACAAAAAAATACTTATGCAGAAATCTGTCTGCTACCAAAGTCATGAAGCATAAAGGGACAAAAAGGGTCTACTGATATCAACTAATAAGAGAAGAAATTTTTGTGATATCCTACACTGAGGAGATAACTAGATGACAATTAAACTTTAATTCTTTCTATTCTCTTCTTATAATTAATAATAATTTCTTGTGGTTCTCAAACTTCATTAGATGCCTTTTATAATTAGTTTTGTAAGTGGGTTCTGAATTGTTGTTAAGGTTACTTAAGTAATATTCTAATGCTACTAAAGCCCTTTATAAAGTATTAAGGTGACACCATAATCTTTCTAGGACTCTTACACAACACACACTACTCTGTATTTAAAAAAAAAAAAGGCAACCATCCCCTTTCCTCTACCTAAGTAGAAAAAAGAGATAGGATAAATAAAACTTATTTCTTCCTCAAAAGGATAGTAAATATCACAAAATTCACCAAAAGGAATTAATGAAACAATTTGACAATTAATATTTGTTAAGTGACTATATAAACTCAATTTGAAGAACATACATAACATATACACCACTAGCCTTGAAAAGAGTTCTGACATTTAGTAAATCACAATTTGATTTGATAGCAGCAATTGCATGTAATCTGTCAGTCCCTCCCTGGGATAGAGTCTGGGATTATCTGAGTGGCAAGATTAGTGCAAGTGCAATGTGAACAGGCAGAGGAATTCGTGGCCCACAAAGCATCAGATTCTCTCATGAACCCAGAGAGACCCAGTGAGAAACACGAGCATGTTGAAGTCCAGTGCAGCAGGGGATGTCTCCCTACGAAAAATCCATAGATTGATATCTGTGCTACCTGTGTGCATCTGTGCTTATAGATGAACATGCGACTAACTCTAGAAGCCCAGAACCAGCCACATTTTGCTTCTTTTGTTAAATAACAAGAAATACTTAAAAATTAAATGTAATTTAATGTATTTTACCCTGTGAAAGGACTTCAGTAATTCTGCCATCTTTCCCCTCAGACTACGAAGTTTTCCTTGAAAAGCTGTGTTTGCAGTTCACAGCTTTGCGGCAGATTGCAAGCATAGTCTGCTTTGTAGATAATGGTGATGGATTTAATTTTTCTCTTTCATTTTAAAACAGCATGAGATCTCTTAAATCTAAACAGACTGTTTCATTTTATATCCTGTATACAGGCCACCCTAAAGTCCCTTTAAAATATATTTCTACTGAGAATTACTGAGAACTCCTGTAAATATTCATCAGCGTGTAGAGAATTACTAGCTAGTAACTCACGATGGTTAATAATCCCTAACAAAGGACATGCCAACAGTGGCCTGTAAGGTCCATCCATGGTTCATGCCTGGTCAGCAGCAACTGATGTAGAATGGACTCATGTGATTCCAGTAACTTTGTACCATATCCAAAACCTTTGGCCAGCCACTACACCAATTTTTCACATTAGTGAGTTCAGACCGAAAAAAACTTGTAACTTTTGTTACTCCTGTTTTTTTTTCTGTCAGAAGGACCCTGAATAGTTGAGAGCAAGGTCTGATAATGGGATAGGACAAACAAAACAAAAAGGAAAATTATATTTTTTTTTCTTACTATCAGCATTTGGTATTGCATCCTGAGAGGCAATGCACAAAAATAAAACCAGCATGGAATTTAATTTAAAAGAAAGATGCATGAAGGTCTTTCAACCTTTTATAGTTTATATTCCTCAAGAGGAATTTCATCACCACTGTGCTATGCAGCTCTGACTGCTCTAAAGTTGTCTCATGCTGCCACAGCAATCTCAAGATACTTCCTGGCTGCTGTAATTCTTGACAAACTTTAAGACACGAGAAAATACCAGCAGGCACAACATTTATTCGAGTGCTTTTTGAACTGAGTATTGACAAAGAGTATTCCTTTGTGTTTTAGTCTGAAAAACTGATAAAAATACACATTAGAGAGCTTAGAGTGAGAAGCTGCACTACATGAGTAAGAAGGCACAACTCCAGTGTATTTGGAAGAGGAGTGTACATGCTTAATCAGAACATGCAATTAAAATAAAGACAAGGAAATCTGTTAGAGGTTAGAATGCAAAGACCATTGTTTCAAGACAATTTAGCTGATGTATTGCAGGCTTCTTTTTGCATTTTTAAAATGTTTTCATTGTCATGCAACAGGTCATAATATCAGCATTCATTATTTAGAGTAAATCACTTGAACTCTAAGCTCTGAAAAATTTGACTCAGGCTTCCAATCAAAATTTGAAAAGAAAGCAAGGGGAAAAAAGCAGATTGGGATTCCAAAGCTGTCTGAAAGTTTAATTTCATGAAAAAAAATGTGCTCTTTGGCTTAAGAAGTGGGAGTTTCATATTTTGTTTATGAAACCAGGAAGGTTCCCCTCAGCCCTTATACTTAGGCCCTTTAATAAACTAGTTTTTCTTCTCTCACAATTCTTAAAAATCACCATGTTGATATAATTTGTCTAAAACATAAGATACACCTCTTAGAGGAATTCCTCTCAGTCTGAAGTTACTCAAAATTAATCCTTGCTTTTGCATTAATGAGTTTGAGACCAAATTTTCCATGCTGTTAGCAAAGAAATTAATGTATTCACCCCCTCAAAAAAAAAATCACAAAAACCAGTTAAGTGAACTAAACTCTTTTTTCTAGTTTTGACTGCCAAAATATTTTGCAAAAATAAATGAAAGTTAAAGCTGTGCTCAGGTTTTCTGAATTAGGCTTGACTTGTTGGTCTACTTCACATGATTTAAGAAGCCTCTTTGAAGTATCAAACATACTTTTGTTAATAAATTCAAGAATGTAAATAAAATCATGATCTTTTTCTTGGAAAGAGCATCCACAAAGCATTATAACACCTATTTAGTAGCACGTCTTTAAAGAAAGTTTTTTACCTGGATGTAGCATGCTTTTAATTGTTTAGGAGGAATCTTATTTCGAATGAAAAATAATTAGTACTTACATTCACAAGGTCTTGTGTGTGTATATAAAGAGTCAAAAGAAGTTTGTAAAGAAGAAACAGCTGAACAAAAGCTAACAGAGAACAGAGAGAACAGTAATTAAATTCAGGAGGGTATAGAAGCCCTAGCTGTGTAAATTAACTCTTTATCAACAGTGGGTGAATAACGACACCTGATTTGTCCTCTTATGCCTTAAAGGTGACATTGGAGTATTTAAAAATAATAAGTCTGCAGTACTGGAGTAAAAGGTCAGGACAATGGATAAATATGCCCTCTAGCACTATTGCAAGTTTCATATCCTTTGATCTAAAAGGAAACTCAAAAGAAGAAGAGAAACAGGCTGTTTAATACTGTAGATCAGTTCCTGGAAAAGTTTAAAAGCCTGAAGTTTGTTTCTGTGAAAAACCTCTAAGAATGTGAATGTGCACTTTGGACGAGCAGCTGCTGGCATCTCCCAGTAACATAAGCTCCCAGTAAGCACACACAGGTAGTCAACTTTCCTGATGCTTTAAGTCAGCATAGGACAAAATATGAAAAGGTCTCTGAAAACAAATTCTTTGGTCCTTGATGGGGATGAAATTCAAACTTTGCATGCAAATATCTAATCTTCACCTTTCACCTTAAAGGCATCTGAAAGCTTTTACTTCTAAATTGAATTAGCAGTTTGCAGAAGCTGCAGGAAAGCAACTTATTAATGGGAACAGAGTGAGCTGCAGCTTCTCTGAATGGTGCTGTAGTACTGTCTTCTGAGTTCGTCGTACATCTGCACAGTTGAGGAAACAGCTGGGTGGCAATTTGTCCACAGAGGCAAAACATTACAACTAAGCACATGTAACGTGGAATGGTAAAAATAATCAAGCTGAATAGCTGTACTTACCCAGACTGACTCCTCAAGTGTAACAATCTCTATTGTAAGTGATTGTGGTGGGTTGTCCATGGCTGGCTGCCAGATGCCCACCCAACTGCTCTCATTCCACCTCCTCAGCAGCACAGGGGAGAAAAGAAGATGAAAAAGCTTAAGGGTCAAGTTAAAGAGAGGGAGTTTGCCTACCAGTTACTGTCATGAGGCAAACAGACTTGACTTGGAGAAAAGTAATTTAGTTTATTCTCCATAAAAATAGAGTACCATGCAGAGAAAGAAAGACAAAACAAAACCTGCCCCAAAGTCCCTCTTTTTGACATACTGAACTTCCCTCGCTCGTTCCTGACTCCTCTACTTCCTCCCTCCAAGCAGTGCAGGGAATGGGGGCTCCTCTCATAACAGCTCCTCTCTGCCTCTCCTTCCTCTGCATTCTTTTCCTCTTCTGCAGGGTGGCTCGTTCCCACGGGCTGCAGCGCTTCAGGATCAACCTGCTCCAGCATGGGCTCTCCGTGGACCACGGCTCCTTCAGGGCACGTCCACCTGCCAAAGTGCAGTCCTTTCCATGGGCTGCAGTGTGGATGCCTGCTCCCGCGTGATCTCCTGCAGGGAGAATCTCTGCTTGGACACCTGGAACATCTTCTCCTTCTCTGACTTTGGTGTCTGCAGGGCTGTTCTTCACACCCTTCCCTCACCGACTGTGCAGCATTTTTCCCTTTCTCACACGGGCTTTTCCTGAGTCACTGCCATTGTGGCTGCAGGGTTCAGCTGTGCCTTGCGGTCGGTCCGGTGGAGTGAGCTGAAATTGGCTGTGCTCAGGATGGGACAGTCCCCACCGCTCCCCACCAAGGCCACCGTGCAGCCCCCCACCAGTGCCCTGTACATTGCTTCAACCACA
Organism: Melanocharis versteri; assembly: GCA_013397845.1. Taxonomy (NCBI): domain Eukaryota; kingdom Metazoa; phylum Chordata; class Aves; order Passeriformes; family Melanocharitidae; genus Melanocharis; species Melanocharis versteri. The sequence goes on along the minus strand of VZTG01008135.1, from coordinate 125,558 downwards.
ATTTCAGTGCAGCTGAGGATGGGGACAAAAGCAGACACTGTCTGCATGGAAAAACAGGAGAAACCAACTTCCCATACAAAATTCACTGGAAAAACTGTGACAACACCACAGTCAGGGTCACCGTGTTTTCCCGTGAAATGGGAACTCTGCATTCTGAGTGAATACAATCAGGCAGCTGTAGGTTCCCAGACTGTAAACACAGATAGGAGATCTCCTCCAGGTGTGCAGGCAAGCTGTTCTCTTAATAGCCTGTGTTTGGAAAAAAACAACAGCAGATCTCTGAGAAGTTCAATGACAATAAAAGCAAATACACATCAGTGATGAAGATTTCCAAAGCACCAAGGCCAGGGAAGCCATGTCTTGGTCACTCAGTCAGAGCATGTTACTAAGAACCATGGCTTGTAGTGCAGCTATCCCCTCGTACAGTGAAGGGAAACAAACTGTGTGCAACAAATGAAACCAATGCTTTTCAATGCCGCAAGGCTTTAACTCTTGTAACTCAGTCGGGGCTTTTATGGAGAAAGATTAAAATCATACATACAAAGTATACTTACAAGACTTCAGTGCACACCATTGCACTAGAAGAAGTAGCGGAAAATTTTCTTAATGGGCAGTTTCTAATTTAGTACACTTTTAAGTAGCTGAAAACTTCTCCGTTTTATGATAATTCTGTTTTTTTTCAACCAGCTGTATAAAGTGAAACCAAACCATCTGGCCACCATAGAGTATAATTTGCTGTGATTAAAATTAAGGAACTGGACTGCAGGCCAACTCTTTTTGCTATCCCATGTGTCTCTACACTCTACTATCTGACACCATCAATGTGTCTTCCACACAGTGCCAGTAGTAGAACAGAAAATTTATTTATTTTAATTTTACTTCAGTGATGGAAAGAGTCTCTGTTTAAAAAAAAAAATCCTTTATTTCAGATAAGAAGCTGCAGCACCGAAAGAGATTTGTCTTAGAGCTGCAGTAAAACCATGCTGGTGCCAGAGTGTGTGCAGATCTGACACCTGACTTAGTCACTTGACATCTTGGGGATGAGGTCCCCTCCCACAACTCTGTATCCATCTGTGGAAGGAGTGATGAAGAGCTGCCTTCTGCTGAGGGGCTGCAGCAGCTCCCACTGGACGTTTTAGGCTGTATTTACTCAAGGCTCTGCTTGCACAGTGGTTGTGAGCTCGGCAAGGAGAGTAAGAGTAACAGCAGAGAAAAGGGGTGAAGGAGGAACTTCTTTCAGAAAGAATACCCATGTTGCCTAACCTGCATTGCCTAACAACCCTGCTTGAATTACTGTATGTCTTAAGATGGATGTAGAGCAATCAAGGATGTCATTTCAATAACTGAAGTGCAACCAAAATCACAGATGATAGAGGCTAAACACACCTAGAAACTGTACTGCAAGCTTGCGTGGGACCTTGCCTTACACATGCAATTATTATGCCACTGCACTCAGATAGTAAGGGGAGTCAGCTCCTTGCAAGCTTAGTGTTACCTGCTACAAGTCTGATGCTGGTAGCACTTCAGATGCCTGTGCTTCTGGCCTTAAGGCTGTTGTCTTTTCCCACAGAACGGTGTTGAAAGGCTGGGTTTAGTGCATTTCTCCCTATTGGCAGAAAAGTCACCTTAGGAAACCACTGGTATTTCTGGCAATTTTATTGAACACCTGCTCAGTTTCAGACACATAATAATGATAAGGCTGCTATATCATGCTTGTAATACACATTTGAAGAGACTGCTTAACGCATGAACTAAAATCTGATGGTTCAATTGCAGCGTGCTCTTGCTCTTCTGCAAACTGCTTTTACTGAATAAAAGAATAACAAAACAAAACACAGCAGTTTTTCCTCTGTCAAAATTAGTAAAATGTTTTTGGGTGATTTCAACATTTTTTCTAATTAAGAAATTGTTTTTCTCTCTCAGAAAATAACTTAATTATATTAACAATCTTAATGAAGTAGCTGGCCACAGCAGCTATATTCACTGAAACAGAAATGTCACCATTTTGCTAATAATTACTTTTCAAACTTCTTCATATCTCCCCTTTTTTATTTTACAAGTTGATAATCCTTAAATAAGAAGGCTGGTTAAGTTTTGACATTTTAATCTTAGTTCCTGACTATCCTTTTTTCTTTACCTGAAGAAGAATCCACTAAACTGTACTTTACCCAGTGGTTCAATATAAAAGATTCCTGGAGAGCAGAAACCTACTGTGAGACAGGGTGCCCATTAGACCTTAGAGCTTCTTAGTTTTAATGGTTAATGTTAACAGGACTGTGGAATATGCCCCTAATTCTGCCATTTGCTTAGTATACCACTTTTTTTTTTTTTCAGGGGGTAAATGGGCTGAATATATCTAAAACTCTTAGTGCTTCTGTCTTCAGAACCTGACTTAACACTTTGCTTTTTACTACAGACCAGACAGTCTCATGAGACAAATCTGCCAAGTGAGTAAGTTTGGTATTTTATCCCTACGTAAAACATGTAGTGCATCCCAAGCCAAATAAAAAATGCAGTAAAAAGTGAAAGTGAGTTACAAAGACAATTTAGATAGCACTGCTGCCACAATGCATCCCTTTTAAATTCTAAGTGCAATGTTTCAAAACTATACTCTCAAATCCTCGTTCCTCCTCCAAATCTGGTAGAAATACAACATCTGCCAGAAACTTACATATTCAACTTATACAATTTCCCGAGTGCTGAGTCCAGCACTAAACCAAAGATTTCCTCCCTCATCCAAGGACAAACTACTTGCAGCTTATTCAACTCCCTGTCCAGAAAAAAGAGCAGTCTTTTGGCCCCTAAACATCAGTCCTGAACACCCACAGGCAGCATGACTATTACTGGCTTCAGAGACAGACATAAGAGGTAGTAAGAGACGAAAATCCTCACTTCACCCTGCTAAATCCACCATTACGCTATGGTGATGTGACAGGAAAAGAGCCAAATGCCTGCCACTTTCATCCTGCTGAAGTGCTGAAACAGGGATTAGAGTTATATAATGTTGTAAAATAGGAATTCAGCGTGTGAAGGGAGGAATCTCCGTTATTAAAATCACTGCTCACACAGATGAACAGCACTGCCCCTATAGGCAAAAACAACAGCCAGACCCTCAGAACTAACTCTCACCCAAGCACAGTGTTACAAAATCATATTCCAGAGTGATCACTGTGCGCCTGAGAATTTCTGCTTAGAGTAAAACTGCAGGGCACATGTCCTAGACTGGTGGAAACCTGGTCAGAGGTTTAGTATGTTCTGGGTATTTTTCACAGTGCTCGAATTTTGTTTATATTTGTGCATAAGGCTCTGAAACAGACTGAAAAATTATTGAAACCAATCTGTACACAAGGTGAGCACAGCAGGATTTCTAAAGAATTTGCATAGAAAAGCTTGCCTTGGCTGAGAGGGTGGCATTTCCAGTGTTCTCCTATGCATGCACAGGGAAGACCCCAAGATCCCATGAATGCTGTCACTGCACCGTGTGATGGTACTGACTTCTTCAGTACACTAAATAAGCAGAGAGCAGAAGAAGAAAAACTTAAAGACTTAGAGTTAGAGGCCCTCTTCCTTAGCAGTTCTTATGGCTTCTTAGCAGTTCACATGCTAAAGCTACCACAGTAAGTGTCAAACTAAAACTTGAGATCAGGGAGACCACACTGTCCTTATTTTTGAGTCGGGGCTCTGGAATCAGGTGAAACCTGCACTGGGCTGAGGATGCTGCTCCCAGGGCTCTGGACTGAAGAACTCTGGTTTTCTCCAACCCTGCAGCACAATCCTAAAGCCCACTTGGTCTGGAAAGCAGGGAGTAAGGGATGACTATCCCAGCCACTTCAGCCAGGCAGAAGAAAATCAGGCATAACAGCAAAGTGAAAGCAAAGAGCTGACAGAAGACTTGCGAATAAGTTCAAGTAGGTTTGAGCCCTTCCAAATGATGGCGGTACTAATACTTCTCTGGGAGAGAAAGGGTTGGAAGAGTTTGGAAGAAGTGGAGTGAAAACAGCTCAGGTATTAAATGTCTGCCTCTGCTTTGGGAACAACAGTATGTGTTTCTTGGAAAAACATGGAATCCTTGACAGCCTGGCTGTGTAGGGTAGAGTGTAATATACACAGTGCAAGCCAGATAAATGTTGATTAAATCATCTGTTTTGCCCACTGGAGTTCAATAGTATCAGTCAGGGATGAACAGAAGTCATCCTTCAACATATTCTTTCATCCAGCAGGAGACAGGTACTTTTGTAGCAGGAAGACAAGTGAAGTAGAGTTGTAAATTTTATTAAAGAGCAAATAAGAAGTGGTTGGTGGAGTGAAAGCTTAGAAATCAATTAACTTAAACATGCAAAATCAAACAATTTACAGGTGAATAGGCACTTTTGCACAAAAATAAGGAAAAAGTGAAACAGACTAAATCTTTTAAGAAACAATTAGTGTTCTGTATTTTGGATTAAAAAAAAGTTGGATATTTTATACTAAAATATCTAGTATTTCAGTACCGGAGAGCCAATATTCTGACTGTTGCCATCTTCAGAAATATTACATTACTTGACATACCTGCTAAAATGAAAAACTTTATTTGGCAGGCTTCCTTTCACTGACTTTTAAGAGAAGAACATGAGAAAATTCAAGCAACAACTCCCAGTTTTGATACATACTGTGAAGTGCAGAAATCAATGCTGCACACAGCAGCAGTTCAAGATACCACAAAAAGATAAATGATTGAGGTACTACAGGAAAATTATTTGCCCAGATACTACCTCATTCTGATATAATAGTATTTTAGTACCTGCATTAGTGTTACTGAAGTGCCTTTTCCATTTATCTTATCTCTGCACAGCCACACTCTACGTGTCTTTACACCCATCCATCCAGAAAGAACAAGACAGTTGGCAGAATGCTACGTTGCATTTAACCACCCTGACAAGAGTAGGGTCAGACATCCAACACTTTCGCCTAGGGAGTCTTATTATAGCAAATTTATGAGACCAGATGTTGCTCCGAGCCTTGCAAGGCTACGTGTTGTGTTTGGCACACTGGAGTTAAGCAGCTACATTTTCTTGCAGCTGCATAAAGTAGCAATTATATTGTTCTAACTGCATGCTAAAAATGTACCACTGAAGCTAAGCTGGCATGATTAAGGGATCTGAAACCTTGGACAAGCCATAGACTTTAATACGCTGGGTGAATAGCAGGGTCTTAGAAAAACCCTTTCTTTTTTCTTTTTTTTTTTTTTTTTGGCAGTTTAGAGAATAGGTGTTTAACCACTGCTTTTAAAGTCTTCTTTCTGAAAACAATTGAGGCTGTTTTCCATCAACAATGTCAGATTGATTGTCTTAACCCTACATTTATAAAATAAATTACCGGTAAATGAAGAAGAACCAGAATAAACAAGAATTCTATAGATATCATTTACATGAAGAGGCGTTTATTTACAGAAAAATGTGGCTTGTAAAATTATTATTAGTTTTTCAAAACTGACTGTGCTTGTGATTTAAATCTTTAAAAGAATAAAATAATCATTTCAGTGGATATGGAAGGCAAACTCCCATGCATAAGACTCAATTAAGATCATACTCAAATCTAGGAAAAGACTCATTCTGAAGTACGTCTTCAGACTCATCTTGAAGCAAAGTTCATAAAATGCCATGTACAATAAATTCAGGTTTTCTATGTGTTAACCTACCTTACTTTTGATTAAAAACAAAGCTGTATCTAACAAGAGTCAGATGCTACTTGTTCATCAGGTGCAACTGCATCCTACTTTACCTTTGCTTCTATTTTCATCAGAAGCGGGTCTCCTGATGTTAATGGGTTTAAAATGGTGGAGCTGAGCTATACATATTTCCTTATTAGTTGTTTCCCATTTCAATCCGATACAGTTTCAAACACCAGCTCATCATTATTATAAAACAGATTATGACTCTGTCTTTATCTTGAGCCACAAATTTTTCTCACTTTTTCTCTTCCTATTCTCTCCTCCAGCTCCTGGGAGTTGGAGGTGGTGAGGGTATGAGAGAGTGGCTGGTGGGTAACTGGCTGCTGGCCACAAAATAGAACAAAGAGATATATATATGTAAGTACACACCAAGCATTTTAGTAGATCTCGTGAAAAAGGTTAAACTTTTTGCAAGTGCTTTGACTGACTTAATAATCTTAAATATGTCTGTCTGCTGATGGTTACTAAACAACATCATAAGCAGATATGGAGACCTCTAAGAGAAGTGGTTGAACTAATGAGGGTGTTCACAGCTGCTGTGAAAATCTGACGGAAGCAGCTTAAACCTTCCAGGGCAGTTCCAGGTCAGCCTCTTTCCTCATTCTGCCCTTGGACATGCAAAGTCCAAAAGGAAGAAGCAGAAGCAAGACTGGTTTTGCAGGGAAATCACTCAGTGGAGTGCAGGCTGTCTATCAGAGACAGAAACTGAACACCCTGTTTGACCAGAGGTACAGATTCCTACTAGCCTGCAATTTCCTGTCATTTATGTATAGCACATAACTGCTTCAACTGCCCTGTTTTACTGCCTCCTGAAAAGTGAGTGGGTAATTTCACACTTGCTTATTGATATTAGGTTTATTATACAAAGCTTTATCTCAGAGAACTGTTATATATTTCAGAAGAACAGGGATTTGTAACAGAGCTAGCAGCAGGCCTTTCTTATAGAGGTGATAGGAGTTACCATCTGAGAATAGCAGAGGCTTTTTCACAGTGTAATTGGCATTGATTATCTTCTGTCCATGTGCACTGTTGCTTATCAGTAGAGATGCCCCAGAAAGATGGTTTTATGTAGTGTCTTGTACAATACTGAAACTTTCTTTGCCATAAGAGAAAGTTGATTATCAACCACAATGAAATCAGACCAGCTACAAAAGTTAATCATGGAGCTAGATGGCTGGTGTAGAAGTCATGGAAGGTCAAGAATTATTAGTTCACAAAACAAGGCAGGCAAGTTTCTAACATAAGGAAAAGAAAAAACCCAACCAACCAACCAAAAAACCACCTCCCCCCCGCCAAGAGAACCCCCAAACACAACAACAGAAAACCAAACCCAACACCAAAACTTACCTCAAATCCCCCAGAATTAAAGAAAAGAAAACAGAGAGCTCTTGAAGAGCAGGGTGCTGTCAGGGGATGAAAAGGGCCCAGCATGAGGAAGAGCATTAAGTGCTCTTGTTTCTCTCTTGTGGCCGCAGTGAGTTTTCAAGCCAGTTTTGACAAGGCTTAGCCATGCCATTTCCCCAAGTGTGTTGATGTAGCTGTTGCCAACAAGGCCCAACAGGTGATTAAAGGGATGAGGAAAGGAAGCGATGTCATGCTTTCCAAGGAAGGAAAGGATCAGGACAGATGTAACTTACTCCAGTTCTTAACAACACGTTCCTACAAATAGAAAGCAATACTAAAGCTATTACTGTCACCACTCAGGCATTATGAGAAGTGTTAAAAGTAATGAACCACCTATATGAACACATAAAAATGAGGTAAAGCATGATATAATGATTATCAGACATTTCAGCTAGTTCTGAAACAGGAGTAATATGTGTTCTGCAAACTATCCATCAAAGCTATCCTACATTATTCCATGTGACAGATTAAATGGCTGATCTCAGTGCATGTAAAATTGCCAGATATCCAGGAACTTAAGAAAACCCAGGCCAGTTTTCACAAAGAGCCTGGGCTTAGTAGTAGTAAAAATTACTACTTTCTTTTATTCTGCCAAAATGCCAGAATTTGCATGGCTTAAAGCAAAAATGAGAGAAAGACTCTGTGCAGAGAACCCAGCAAGGAAAGGCAAATCACAGTGTAAGAGGTGTACATATGTTTTAAACAAATTGAGACAGTGATAAAGGGCTGAAAGAAACTCCCATGGAATCAAAAAACATAAGCATTGTGGGGGTGGCATACCTGGAGAGAATTATGCAGTAATTTTGAAAAGTTAATGTTTAAACCGTAACCATTTAGAGTGAGTTTATAGCTATTCACCATTTATAGGACAACCAGAATAGTATCTAAGCAGGAATTAAAGACAGATTGGGATTGAATAATGCCAGGTGGGTAAAACTTGTGTTATGGTAAATGCTTGCTCAATTAAAAAAAAAATAGTGTAACACAAAAAAGTGTCCTCAGGATGTCTTGGTGCTGTCCACACCACCAAGTATTGTGTATAGACTCAACTTTTGTTTGCACATCAGCACCACAGGCCATCTATTAGAGAAAGGGTACAGCTAGAGGGGAATTTCATTTGTAACATGACTTGGTATGATCTGCAAAAATCAGGCCAGATGATATTAATTTATACAGCAGTTCTATCATGCATGCTGCCTCTTAAAAATCAGTTTATTTGCATATAGACAGGTATTTAATTGAAGGAAAAACATGGAACAAAATGTAAACAAAAGTAACACAACTATGGTTCATCTTGACAAAAAAACCTGCACCCTAAACAGCTTCCTGTGATATCATCCCAAAATGAATGAATTCCAAGGTCTGATAATAAATGTAACACACCCTTGGAGCCTTGCTCAGTGCCAAACTTTGTATCTCTTATGAGAAACAGTTGTGTGCTATAAGCACTCAAAACTTTACTGACATTTAGTTTAATGGAATTATTTTGCTTTCAATCAACTCAGGAATGTCTGCTCTTAAATTAACTGCTAATTCCTAATGCGAACCTACTATCCGTACATACTGCTATTACTCCTTGATTTGTAGGTCCTTCTCTTTCTCCACCGAAGTTGCCAGAAATTGGTACAGGTTTCTTTTGTTCAATTAAAAATGACATTAGGATTTTTTTTAATGCTCTTTGTACTCTAAAAATCCCCTTCTGTACTGTGGTGAAATGCTAGAACAAATTAATGAACATAACCTGCTAATACCATCTAGGCTTTGCCTGATTTAACTTCTTACACTTTGCCCTCTTGATTCTGGAACGTTCAATTCTAAGTATTTTTAATAAATTACTTCTGTAGTATTTCTTTATAATTTTGGAAATTGGCCTCTGGCTATCAATTTCCATTTCTGAAAGTTAATACCTATTAGATGACTTTACCTCTGATATACTGTATCAGTAGCTTTTCTCTTTTTTTTTTCTTTTTCTTTTTCTTTGTTTTTTTTTTTTTTTTTTTTTTTTTTTTTTTTTTTTTTTTTTTTTTTTTTGAAAGTGGGGTAAAGAGAGAGAGGAAAAGATAAACCTGCTATTTAGAGGGTTTGATATTTTTGTAAGTTGTTTATATTTGTGCAACGACTTGTAAGAAAATATTAATTGAAGTTATATATCAGATTTGTCAGTTGACTTTCACTGCATCACCAACCTTATGTTTTCAAGAACAAGTCAGCACTTTAAGACAGATGATCCACAAGTAATTAAGGCAAATGATATCCCAAGACAGAGATTTAGAGTGCTCAGTCACCATATTAAGAGTATTACTGGCTTTAAGACATTGAAAGTCCATCCGTGTTACTTTTCCTGCCACAGCACAGCCTTTTGTTATGGTTTACAAGAACCAGGGTAAATTCATATTTACACACAAATGATTTCAACCTACAATGGTGGTACAGCGCTGTAAGACACCAGTTTAAAAAATGGGTTTTTTTAAGTAGCAGGAGGTTTAGCATCATCCCTGTGTTCAATTTTGATACAATTTGTTACCGTACAACAGCTCTGGCATTTTAAAGGAATTCCTCACACAGATAATTTCTGGATCACTGTTTTTCACATCAATTTCAACAGCATCTGCGGTTCACAAAACAGGTAATTTCTTTGAGATTGGGAAGAGGTACCTGCAAAATTACATAGGAAACAAGCTAGGCTGGAGGTATTTTTACCTTAAAAACATGTATATTGAATGCCTTCACAATCTGAAATCAATCCCTGGGATGTCTCCTTCTCTGTGTCACATTGCAGAATATGCTTCTTTTTGAAAAAGGTCTTGAGATTGTTGGAGGATGTTCCTTCCAGATGTGACTTGCACTTCTATGCCTGGGGTGCATGGAGGAGATCTTAAATCACATTTCTGGGTAATGAATGAACATACCTCCATGCTAAAAAATCCCCGTTCACAGTTCTGATTTAAGTGACAAGCTTTCAGGAGAGAGGCATCTCTTTAAAGCACCATTTTCTTGTGCAACATCCTCCTTGCAGTTTTTGTAGAAAAATATGAGTGACATTGGCTTTTACATTTCACTGGTTGACTGCTATAGCGGGAAAAAAAGTTTTCAATTAACAGCTTATTGGCTGGCAAGCCTTTATCTTCTTCATAGCACTTAGGTTAATGACAGGTTAATCTTCCTAAGACAGATCTGACACACCTCTTTTTCAGGAAATCAGAAAACCAATAAAACCCTAATCAGTTCACATGTGGCCACATAATGCCTGTCTACTACTTGCTGTTAATATGACCGGGCATTATTTTTCAGGTTAAACCAATATTTCATGTAATCTTCAGCTGGAGTCAACAATAGGGAAAAGCAAACAAACCAGAATGCAAACAGTCACGCTCATACTCAATAAAGTTGCAGTGGAAGGAGGAAGAATGGGCTGCGAGGGGATAAAATTTTCCCCAACCTTTTTGAGTGATCAATGTGCATCCTGAAGCATGAAGACTGACAGCACCAGTAAGTTTTTATCCCAGTAAGTTTAACTAAAAGCATTACTCATGCCATGCCTTGTAATTTAGACTTGTATTAATATACAGCTATATTTACTGCTCTCTGACATTCTGTTTCTTCTAGAAATGTGGGGCAAGGTGAATTATAGGAGCTATAACACCACATTCTTTTCCCAGTTGTATATACATTAACATTCTGATCCCTTCCTTTCAGGAATGAAATCTGTAGTGAGAGAGGCCTGGTCTCTATCCAAGGCAAAGCCATTTGCTTAGTTCACACATACACCCTTCCCCTGTCTTTAATTGTTCGAGATGTATGTGTGGGTGGAGTTTTCAGCCATCTGAAATAAAAGTGGTTCTATCTTTTTGACACTTGAGGGAATGTGAGAACAATCTAGTTGAAGAAAAGTTAATTTTTTGTTCTGAATAAAAAAAGGTAGCAAAGTACTATGAGTTAACTGTCTCTGAAAGGGTTTGGGAGCTATTCTAATGGAAAAAACATAGATATAATCAAACCTTCACAGAAGCAATGCAATTAGTCCTCTTGTCAAAAGCATGACCTGCAGTAGTGTGAGAGGTTGTTGCCAAATCTAAGAAGCTTTAATCCTGAGTTGATCCAATCACCATAATAAAATTACCATCACAGAAGATGAGCTACATCATCATTTGTGAGCTAAGGGATGAGTGGAAATATTTGTGGTTCAGCAAACAAATGCCCTTTTCCAAAGCACTTGCTACCTTTACTGTATATACTGCTGAATTTGGTATTTCACACAGCCTCTGTCAATGTCAGTAAAAATAATCAACCCATTGCTCTGAGCTACTAACTGGTTTCAAAATGAAGTTGTTAAAAACATGTAGCCAGTATCTATAATTACAAGAAAACTTTTCACTGAGAAATGAGATACGGTAAAATTTAATCATCATATTTACAATTTTAAGATCAGTATGCAGGGTAAAGGTCCTAGGAGAGCAATTTTTTAATAGACACCAAATTCTGTATGCTTGAGGGAAAAATATTAATGGTTCCCTGAACGACTGCTATGATAAAAGCAGCTAGAGCTAAGCTTACATTTGTGTTTTGATGAGCAGCAAATGTGAGTGAAACCACAGAGAGTTACATGAAAATAGGTGTGTAACAACAGCAGAAGGACTACACACCTATTTCTGGGAGACTTGGTGATTGTTCCAGGGAAGTTAGTATCCATTGCAGTGCTAAGGAATGCCATAATTTATACATTAAAACCTAAGAAAACCAGCTCAACATTCAATGTGTTAATTCTTCCTGTAAAGTCAAATACCACTTAGAGAGTACAGAAATTTCTGCAACTGCACCTTAGGCTGCTCTTTGTTTGATCTGATTTTTTGGTCTTCTCTATGTAGTATTTAACAGAACAGATTTTTTTTTTTTTTATTTTATTTTACTGTGTTTCCTCTTCCATGTGCCTCTGTCTGTCAAATGACAAAGGGAAAAACTTGTGTTTCAGTGACACTCTGGCCTGCATACACAAATGATTCCCTGGGAAAAAACTGTGGTTCTTTAATTATATAAAAACTACGTCAGAATTTGGAATGAGGTTTCTCATGTTCTTGGAAAGGAAAGCATGAAAGCATCTACTATACACACTCCAACAGCATTTTAAGCCCTGGGTTTGTTTTGTTTGTGCAAGAGCCTTTTAAAAATAGTGAGAACAATTCCTCCTTTAAGAAACTTACTCTTCGAAGAGTCTAAAACAAGCAAGATTCAGTACACGTGGCCTCCTTACATCAGCCCCTGCTTTGCGACAAATGCCTTTTGGAGGTTTGTCTTGCCTTAATCTCGGTGTTTAGTGCACAGAGCTTCAGTGGAGCAGCTGCCTGCTACCGTGGTGGCCCAGCAGCTTGAGAGCCGCAGAAACCCAGCTCAGTGGCAGCCCTGGAGACAGCGGTGGGGAATGAGGGACTGCAGTACTCTATCTCAGGAGCAAGGGGATGATCCCCACGGTTCAAAAAGAAAAGACAATATGCTCGTCATCCAGGTGATCTAGTTTTCTTTGGAGATGGAAAGTATTTATCCTGCATACAGCACCTTTTAGAGCCCACTTTTCGTGTGTGGCCCTTTCCCCCCTGCAGTTCTCTGTGCAGAGGAATGACAGAACTGATGCCTCAAGTAAAATTAGTTTTGGTGCATGCTTTTGTGACCATTCATGTGTTCCTTAGAGAAAGGAAGAGGCCAGCTGTGCTGAGACCTGCACCACTTCTGCTTGGTTAGTCTACTTAAGAATTATCCATGTTTGATTTTACAGAGTAACTCATGAATAAGTGTAAAGTTTGACCTTTTCTAGTTCCCTGCTAACACTAAATGGGTTTCCAATCAGGTGGACAGCCCCTGTGAGATACAGCATGACTTTTCTGGGGACGAGTTTCTGTTTTGCACAATGTAGAGCCAAAAGCTGACTGTATGCATGGAGTATTATCATTTTTATCCTAGCACTGTTTCGTTAGTATTTGTCATAAAGCATGAAACCAAACAAAGAAATACATTTGTTCCTGGGGCTCTGCTGCTTCCAGAACGAAGAGCTAGCTGTTTGTGGTCCTAATGAAAAGCCCTCTAGGAAAAAGGTGCATGAAATTTAGGCACTTAATTATATATGCCTATCATTAAATGGTAAAGACTCACTGAATGACTGTTCAAAAGGTTAGCGACTGACATTTTAAGTTAATGCTCAGATTCAGCATGCCCCCTGATGTAGCAGCACAAAGAAACAACTACAGAAATAACCTGCAACCCCCCTCCTTTCCAAATGTCTAACTACCCGTACAAGCAGGTGGAAAAAAAAGGTCACTTCAGCTGTGGACACCTGCTTTCTCAGAGATCATTCAGCCTGGGTGTGTTCTGGTGACATCAAACCACCTCTCCCTACTCCCATGCAGGGCACACACACAGACTGCAGGTGTACAATTTCCTGGGCATTACCACCTGAACTCTGTATTTTCTGTTTTTAGGAAACTTAGGAAATGAGAATATGAAATGTGCCTTCATTTTTTCTTCTCAAAGGTCTTGAGGTTGGGTGTTAACTAGACTGTCCAGAAGACTGGAGGATGAGCAGAAGGTAAATTTATCAAATAAAACTACTTATCAAAAACGAGAAGAGGAATGTGTTTTAATATGAGCAGTTTGCAGGGAAAATTTTCATAGATCATAGTAGTTCAGCACCAAATAATATCTCACCTTGGGATTCTTTCCGAGCCGTTTTTATACATTTTCAACACATAGAAAACAGGTTATGTGCAGAAATTATTTCCATAATATTCTTTGCACAAAGAATACTGGCTTTGTAAGAGTGGTCACTCAGCATAAAATTGTGTTTGGAGTTTCTGATGGAATAAATGCATATATCAATTTTGTAAGTGTGAGGCCAAAATATTACAGGTAAATTTGTGATCTGGTTCAGCCCAAGGGCCCTTCTCATCACCTAGTTCCCAGAAGTGTGATAAGAAAATTCTAAAGAGAGAACAGGAACATATTACCATATGTAGTATTACTGCAACAGCTTTCAGCTAGTTTCGGCTAATTTTTTTTACATGAAATTTCCGTTCATTTTTTAGAAAATAGCTAAAGTATGTTTATACATCAAAAAACCACAAATTCTCAAAAATATGAATGCATTTATACTTCCTTTCTGGAAAAAAAGTTAGTACACTTAAACCATGTGTAAAAATGTCTACTGTCTCTTCTTTTTTCTTTTTCTTTCCTAAGAATAAAGGTTTGCATTACATTTTGAAAAATATATATTATGCATCACTTTTCTGCATTGTGCTATCACTACCTTTTAGGAATTCATTTACTATTCTTTGATAAGTGACTTAATTTCAAGATGCATGCAATAAAGAGCTTAACCCCTCTTCACTCAAAAATCCTCAAAAGATTTTGTAGTTCAAGAGAGAATTTTGAAGAAAATGGACTGTAGCGAAAGCAATGGTGCTTTATTTGAAAAGACTGTGGTACAGACATAATATAAAGCCACCATGATAAAATGCACACATTTGTCAAAATTCCTTTGGATCCACGCACAACTGAAATGTTATTCCTGAAATATTATTCCTTATTCGTTTGTACAGTGGAAAAAACATTTATCTTAACTGCAAGGGTTCTTTGAAAGCATTACCACCAAGATAAAGGCATATTCAGTGGATGTAGTTATATTTAGACTTTTCAAGAGCAATTGGCAAGGGATTTCAATCAAAGAGGATACAATAGAATATGGAATAAAAAAAGCTGTCCAAAGAACAAAAAGAAAAGCTTCATAGCAGGAAGCTTTCAGTTCAGCAGAGGTGGCTCCAATGCCTGCAGCCTTTCTACCCTCTGGAGGGGCAGCTCTAGGAGCTAGAGACTGCCCTCAGACTGAAAAGCCAATAGTTAATGTAGTTTAGATAAATGTGAGATGTTCTAAGGGAAAAATACTCTATATGGCAGTAACACAAGTGTATCAAATTAAAGTTTCAGCATTTCTATGATAGCTGGTGCATGGTGACTCATGAAATGTTTAATTGCCTCATTTATGGACCATCAGTGCATTCCTATATTCTACATGCTCTAAACTCTTGACTTTACTAAATCCTTATTTCATAATTCTTTTGGGAGAGCTAACAACTTGGCATAAAGGAAGCAGGATTAAGTAAGAACTGCAAACATTGGGCTGAATAGAACATAGAGATTACGTTACCAGGCAATTAAACACCAAGATATAGAAGATATGCACACTAAAAACAAAGATAACCAATGCTGAAATACACAAGCCTCATAAAAGAAAATAAAACTATATGAAGACAAGAGTAATCCAGCTGGTTAACTTGGTGAGAAGCAACATTCCCGAAAGAAATTTTAAGGAAATAATACTAAGAACAGAAGAGTTGTGCATTTGGCAAACTGAAGGAGAAATTCTGAAATCCAAAGAATTTGACTTGTAACTTAATTTATTGGTAATTTCTGATCAATGTATCAACCATATAGGGAGATGTAATTTGTTCTAGAGAAGAAAGAAATATAAATAGAAACTTTGATGTTTGATATTGAGGAACTTGTTTGTAAATCCCTTAAGAAGAGCAGAAAAATGACCAAATATACAGATGAGCTGAAGGGATAAAAGAAAAGAGTACTATCAGCCTTGCAAAGAATATCACAAGAGGTGGACTCAATGTGCTTTCCTGTAGCTGGAGTGATTTCAGTTTTTCTATTAAAAACAGATTCAAAGATAATCCACACAACTACTGACCATCCTTATGTGAGCATGTTTCTGGCTGGCAACTTCTGCAAGACTTGAGATATGTCCAAGCACCTGAGTCTTATATAAAGTGTGGTCAGAAATCCTTAATAAAAAAAAAAAGATATTGCCCAGAGTGCAGTGGTGAAACCCTAAACAAAACTAACTTCCTTGAAATGAAGTGACTTGAATGGAAAATCTGATGAAGCAACAGGTAGATGTCACAATGGAGATAAAAAACACGTGGGCAATGAGACTGAGAACAGGCAAAAAGGGATAACTTGAAAAATCAGAATAGCCAAAGATGCAGTTAACAGTGAGGCAAAGAGAAGGCTCCATTACACAGAAGGAAAGCCTGATCTTCTGAAGTTACACATAATAGAGTGAATGGAGTTGGGAAAGAAAATGAGTGTGAGAAGATATCAAATCTTATCCTGAAGAACACCTGCAAGTGGTGAGGAATGGCAGAATGGTGCACTCTTTAATTCTCACTTTAGCAAATCACAGAATCACAGAATCACTAGGTTGGAAGAGACCTTCAAGATCATCGAGTCCAACCCATGCCCTAACCTCAACTAAACCATAGCATCAAGCACCACATCCAATCTCTTTTTGAACACATCCAGGGATGGTGACTCCACCACCTCTCCGGGCGGACGATTCCAGTACCTTACCACTCTTTCTGTAAAAAACTTTCTCCTAATATCCAACCTATATTTTCCTTGCCACAGCTTAAGACTGTGTCCTCTCGTTCTATCAGTTGCTGTCCAGAGAAAGAGACCGACCCCCACCTGACTACAGCCACCTTTCAGGTAGCTGTAGAGTGATAAGGTCACCTCTGAGTCTCCTTTTCTCCAGGCTAAACAACCCCAGCTCCCTCAGCCATTCTTCATAGGGCTTGTGTTCCCAGCCCCTCACCAGTTTTGTTGCCCTCCTCGGGACATGCTCAAGCTTCTCAACATCCTTCCTGAACTGAGGGGCCCAGGACTGGACACAGCACTCAAGGTGTGGCATCACCAGTGCCGAGTACAGGGGAAGAATGACTTCCCTGGTCCTGCTGGCCACACTATTCCTGACACAGGCCAGGATGCTGTTGGCCTTCTTGGCTGCCAGGGCACACTTCTGGCTCATGTTCAATTGGCTGTCGATCAGTACCCCCAGGTCCCTTTCTGCCTGGGCACTGTCCAGCCACTCTGTCCCCAGCTTATAGCTTATAGCATTGCAAAGAGCTGGAAAGAAAGCTAACACTTAAGAAATAATGTGCAAAATCCACCTACTTCAACTAAAACACATGTTCAAAGAGACTAAAGCACAAAGGAGTCCCAGCAATGGGATAGGGCTCCTGAAAAGAGGGTGCTTACCACTGTGGAAACCTTAGGGTGGAGAAGTCCCACTCTCAGAAGGAAGCTCCAGAAGCTGTCCATCTGTCACAGAGCAGGCTGCGGTGCTGACACCCAGGCTCTGGAGGTGCAGCACTGTGCAGCTGAAGAGCAGGTGGTGCCATGGCACAAACACTGCAGCTCCAGCTGCTGCACGGGGCAGAAGGGTTTGCGTGACACTGCACAGCCTGTGAGCAGACAGAACAACGGACACGGTAGAACTGATTTCATATGGATTAACAAAATCAGCTTAGTATACACTTGTGAGGCTATAAAGACAAATAAAATATGGAACAATTTCCTGTCCTTTTATCGCTAGGTGCTGTGTCTTCATCTCTGATTATTAATGACAACTCTGTCAAGCCTCTTCTTTGAAAATAGTGGAATAGTTTGAAAAAGAGCATAATGTGACAGAAAGATGGAATGAGGTAGTCTAAAAATGAACATGCTAAGTAATTTTTAGAACTATGCAACCACTGCATATCTAGTTGATAAGGAAAATTTCAACTGTTAAGATAGCAATTAGACATTAAATATATTTAAAGAAAGTCTTATGATCTCTTTTTCCCTCAAGAAAAGACAGATTCAGAAATCAGGATTAAAAGAATGGTATCATGCATCACAAAATGATAATTTGACCCAACAGTAATTTTCTGTTCCCTAAATATGGCAGGAACAAGCAGATGTCCTTGTTCACACTATTAGAAGTTAGTTTCTGGGAACAAGAACTTTGTCATCTGAAGAAGCACTAAACTATACAGTTTTGTGATGCAAATTCCTGTGAATAGCAAATGTTTGCCCCTTGATCTAATGAAACAGTTCTTAATGCAAGATTTCTCCGTGGAAACCAAATGTTCGGCTTAGGCTCAGGCTCAAGATCCTGAAAGATGTACTTGCATCTGAACTACTTTTGACGACTCCTTCCATGGACTAAGGAAAACAATTCCTTAACAGCATTTAGGAAACAATTTGGCTGTAAACTAATATATACAATTCCTCACAACTTAATTTCCCTAAACTTATTACTACTTTAAAGCAAACACTGATTTCTGTATTTCAGGTTTAGGAAGAAGAAGGTCTACGTCTTTCAAACTGGTCAACACCTGTTTCATTCCCAGGAAACTTGGTGTTTGGCAATAATGTATAATGATTTCAGATATTATTAGCATCTGCATTGCATTTGGATGAGAGGTTACAGCAGCTGATTGCAGATTCCTCATGCCTATAGGAAAACCCCTGTGTTAAGACAAACTTAAAAAACATTCATACATTAAATGTAGTGTCAATGCTTTAATGCCTGTACAGTCAGAATATTTTTTTGTGGAAAACAGATGGATTTAGAGATTTTTTGTAATTTTTGTGTGTTCAAACAAATAATCTTTAATTAGGCAGTGGTAACCCCATAGTTGCCATGGCATGGGTACCATGTGGCCCACAATCCCTTTAACCACGCTGCTTTTTTCTCTTTTCTTCCCAGGAGACAGAGATGGAAGTGAGCCCAGAAAACAAACAAAAAGTATCCAGTGCTCAGTTCTCAAATCCGGACTGAGTTCAGCAGAACTTTTCAAAGACAAATCACAGATGAGTCGAAAGCTGGATAATCTTCAAGTAACAGCTCACCTGGGACTGCAGATTTTCCAGTTGCTTTTGATGTCTCTCAATTGACTCTCTTAAGATGATTCTTTTTGTCATTTGACAAATGTAGTAGTTTCTTCAAAGTGCTCAGAGGAATAGAGAGTAAGCACCCTGGTCTATCACACCTACAGGATAGAGCCAATCAATACATGAGAAAGAAGCAGCAAGAGAAGAATGTTATGTGCTATCATTATCTCGCATTACCTGGCAAGAAGCTATCTTTAATGATTTAAAGCGCAGCACTGTTCTCACACAGTGTTGTTCTCCAGAGTGACTGGAAGAAAGGCTTTGTTTTATACAATAGATCCTTCTCTGAATGCACTCCGCATTGTTCCTGTTAACATCAAATGATAAAATAGGCATTTTTAATTTTAGCTGTCAGCTCTAGGAAGCATACACTTCTCAGACACAAGCACTGCATGCACAGTACCACTGCTTACTAGATCTGCAGGAAAGGCTAGTTTTTAATTGCACTGAAGGCAGGTAAAAGCCACTTTTTTGTAAAGACGGAGCTAAAATTATACAGCCAGAATAGAGCACTGATGTGAAGAGACTGGCTGAGCATCACAGGGACAACAGCTTTTCCTTGTCACTTAGTTTCTTTTAGTAGAGCAACCAGAAGCAAGGTTTCAGTTGAAATTTTGTTTGCAAAGTTAATTTTCAGACTAGAACTACACCGTGCATGCAGGTCTCCAACATGACTTTGTATCCTCTGCCCAAAGAAAAGGGTCCCCAACTCTCTCCATGGGATGTATGTCTCCTGCACTTCCCACATGGAACAGTTTTTTTATAAGATCCCACGAAGCTGCCTGGTTTTCAGTCACATATCCGTTCACCCTCACCAGGATGAGGCCCTGGGAACTGAAACTATGAACATGAGAGGAAGAGTTGGGTGACTCAAATGTTTAAGTTCACTGTTAGGCTGGGTCCAACAGCATCCATCAATATTTGATGTATGTTTGCAGAGATGGAACAAAACCACACCCTATCATTAGGTCATGAGAGTGAACTTATCTGAAGGAATTTGCTGTCAGCTGTGGCTTGTCAAAAGATGCTATTTATTTTATACCTTATAGCTACATTTAGACATGTATAACAATATATTTACTCAACAACAGAGCAAATCATAAACACAAAAGGCCATTCAACATTTAGTTTCTACACATACTTTTACTGGTTGTGATTTATTACTGTAGCAACACTGAAGCTAGCTAATGGAGGAACAACTACATCAAAAGGACTCAAGTGATGAATTGAAAGATTAGTTTCCTCCAAAGCTGGGGATTTTTGCACAAGTCCTTAGAACCTCTACCTTCTACCCTAGAGGAGTATGTTTGAACTCCCCATGTAAGACACAAATCTGGGGGCAACCAGAGAGAGCAAACCAAAGCAGTTACCAAATTATTGTAAATGTGGGACCTAATGTCTAACCCTGTGCCCCATTTTTTCATTTCTTCTGAATAATATGCTTAGCTGCATCCTTCATGACCAATCATTTCTTGGACCTTATATTAATTCAACATATCAAGATGAATGTAAGCTAGCAGCTGTTGTTAAAAACAAAAGCAAACCTTCAGAGTAGCCCATCACAGAGGAGCCTGGTTTTCATATTTTCTGACCTACTGACACATCTCAGGATGGGTAACACTCATCTGCAACATGGTAGATGAAGTGCCATGGCTTGAAGTGTGAGAGATGATGGCCCATCCAGTAGTAGGAATGACTGAAACGTGCTGTCAGCCTTCTCATTAAAAAGTCAGGAACTGGGACCATAAATCCTTCAAGGAGAGAAAATATGGTGCCATAGAATTGACATGACATATAAAAAACTAGCTGAGGTAGTTCCAAAATGTTTCCAAGAGTAATGTTCCCAACAGGAATCACATTGCTAAAGAAGACAACATATATCATTTCATAGCTGGTGCAGTGTAGCCCTGGTGCCCAGTTCATACTGTATTGCCATGCTAGCAGCAGTATTGAGTTTGCAAGGCCTCAGAACAGCAGCTTTTCAACTTTAGTTTGTCTCAACTTCTCTTGAGCTGCCTGCAATTTACCAGCTTAGCTATAATAGAAATTTTTCTAATGACCATTAGATGCCTAATTTGCTTTATTTTTAGTTATCTTTGTATGGCACAATAGTTTTATCCAGCTGTTCTCTGTAGAAGACCTGGCATGATAGCAGAGACCTTGGAAGGCAGGGACACAGGAGATGGTCTGGAGAAGTGCAGGCATGGGATGGTAAGGGAGGGGTCAGCCTCACGCAGGAGCCCCAGCACTACACACAACTCACCAGTGGTCAGCTGGAGAAACGCAGACTGAGAGCCGAGCAAAACCTCATGCAGAGGAATGGAGAACAAACATACAGCTTGTGTGAAACAGACCATGGATAGGAGATTCAGCTGCACCATGAACTACTCAGTAAAGAGCAAGCAAGGTGCATGACACATTAGCAAACACAGAAATGTTACTCAACAGGCTCCCAAGGTGAGACAGGAGAAATCAAACTATCATATTCTTTATGGCTAAAGATTTGAGCTCCGTGATCCCCTCTTACTTCTGAAAGCTTCAATGCCCAAGGGGCACTGGAAGGCTGAGCATAATATCAGGAGAAGCAGCAGATACTAGGAAGCATGAATAGTATATATATAAGTAATATTATACTTTTTCTTTTAAAGTACTTATTTTTTTCCATGATGACTTCAGTGGGATAATAAACATTATTTAATTAGACAGTTAATTTTCCATTTGGACTTAAAATAAATTCTTGGCATTACACATAACGTGTTTCTTCTTTTGCCCTTAATAAAAATGTAAGGGTAATGATATGTAGGTATGATTTTGCTTACAGAGGCCATTCCATGCCAGGATTTTGCATAATTAGTATGTATTATTCAAAATAATAACTTCCTTCCTTCGTCCATCCAAATTTAAAAAAACCCCAACTGCTCAACCATGTGATTTGTTTTTCTGGTAGAATTTTTGACATTGATGTCTAGTTCATTGATATCTAGCAGTAGTTTAAATGCTTACACTCTTTTGGTTCCTACTTGGTCAAAACTGAGTTAATCTGTTGTTGTGTACAGTCTGTTTGTGTGACTTAAGCAGTAATAAAGGGAGTAAAATGTTTTCTAAATGTTGCTTCCTATGTGACAAAAATCAGTCACATTATAATAATCAGTCCAGCATCTTAAAGATACTTGAGAAATGACTAACCAGAAAATCTTCTGTCAGAATGTCATATTGCAATTCACATTGCTGGCTTTCATTTCCACTCCACTGAATTCCAACACTCTCAGTGTCACAGAAGTCACAGAAATGCACAAAGGCTTGTGCTACATTTGTGGAAGCAGCAGTTCTGCAGCTTCAGCTCTGGCTAACTTCCTGTTCTACTGGTTTTGCTCCAGAAGGTGATCAATTACATTTGAATTCAAGTGGAAAATCAGACAGATATGAAATTTAGGACTTGTAATTTATTATTCAAGTCATCGTGTCTTTCTGAATCTGAAAACAAGTACCTTGCATGCCGCTTTAAGGTTGAGCAGTATGAGGGTCTGATGATCTAAGGCAAATTTTCGTGAGCCTTGTTCATTTAATGTTTATCAATAGTTTTTCTGTGTCACAGTGGAGACTTTTCTGCCACTGATCTAGGCTGAGCTTTAAGTGCAAGTACAAGTCATATATTCAGTTTTTATGAAACAATTTTTCAATCTTTGGTGTATGAAAATATATGTATCGAATGGATGAAGAAAATAATTTTATATTTTTGACTCTACACTGAAGCAGAGGAACATATATAAGATAGAGACATTTAAAATTTCATACATCATCTGTGTCTTTTTCCTTTCTAACTGTAAAGGCAATTAAAATGTCATGTTCTTACTCTTATTGTTATTACAGTACTCTCCTTCATGAAAATAGACAACTTAAACAAGAAAATACTGTGTTTCAGACATATTGAGGGGAAAGAATACCCACTCTGTTACGGAAGGTTTTCCTTGAAGACACCTCTTATTAAACTTTTGACTTGGAACATCTGTCTCCTCGGTTCTTCAGACTGCCTTGCGCTGCACTTTTTTAACCATGTTATGATAAACTGAGACATAGGAATAGTCTCCTATTATAAAGTCAGTAGGTCAAGCTGACCATCTGTAAAATAAACTCCAATTTCCATGGACTGGCTGGAAGCTGTGAGAAAAAAAGGTTGAAAATTAAACTTGAACTAAACTGGCAAGACCTCTGTTCACAGTGTGTTACTGATATGAAGAGTTCGGCCTCGCATGCCCCTGGTACGCAAGGAAGGAAGAGTGAGACAACTTGAAAGGGAGCACAATTCTGTGAGATAATACTTGTAAGAAGAGTTTAGAGGGTTCATTTAGAATGATGACTAATGTTAGATTTAGATGGTTAGACTTAGATTAAAAATTTTGCCTCCATTTTTCTTTTCTTGAAGTAATGAGTCCTGGTACACTATGATGCTCTGAACTGCTGCCACCTCTTGTGTGTCTTCAGAAGCGACCAAAGAAAAACTGACAAAAATGAAATCAGCAAATCAGCCTTTACAAAATGTTGACACAATTTTTAGGCAGAGATGAAAAATGAAGAAAGAGGCATTAAGAAATAAAACATAGCCTATGTGGAAAGAAGCAAATGAAAGAGAGGCAGTGTATTCTCAAGGTGCTGGAAAAAGCAGGAGCAAGATGTTTTATCTTTATGACTTTTTAGGGGTACTACCTTGCAAAATTCTAACTCTGTTTCACTTTATATAGTTCCAATTACATTGACTCATCACACTGAATGACAATGGGGACTTCTGCTGCCGGGCCTCATTAATACTGAGTTGCCTCTGAGATTTTCACAGACCATTTGTCACTTACAAACTAAATATGTTCCAGAATGAAGCTACCCCCTTTGGGTTTAAAAACCAACAAAAACAACCCAAAACCCAGAAACCAGCCAGTTATCCTGTTCCTGAGCAACATGTTTGAGTAGTTTTAAGAGTTTATGGTAGAAAAATGTACATATGGGAAGCAAATTTTATCCATATCAAGAAGCACACCTGGACAAGAGGCTAATTGAAGCAAGTGGCTGCCAGGACACAGGCCTGAGTGACATTATGCTGCCCTTCAAGAGCTTTTTTCCAGAGGCCACAAAAGCATCAGGGTTGTCTTTTTTTCAATTAACTACCTACCTGACGTAAGGGTTGCAGCAAGATTGATTATCTCATTTTTGCTAAGTCCTCTGAAAATCCTTAAATGCACAGGAAGCATCTCTTCATCATTAAACTCCACTAGGTAAGTTGCGAACTCCTGCATACCTATAATTTGAAGACGTGCTTTAAGTGCCTAGTGTGAAATAGAAATGGAGATGTATGGATAGTAGAGCACTCTCTAGAGATGTGTTGTTATTTCTTTTCAAAATGAAAGCCATTCCCACCCGCCCAAACCCCAAGACACAAATGTAAGCAAAAGAAGATACTTTAGCATCAATTTGTAAAATACATTTCCTAAAAAATCTCCAGTGCCATGGGAGCTTTCAAAGTACATTTTAACTAAATCATTTTTCTTTAAGCTAAATATATTCCAGTCTCCTATGATGAAAAACAGTGGCAGACCAGGCAAGGTTTCTGAATGCAGATGCATTTAAGTTCTGGAAACCTTTACTGAGGCATTCAAAATAAAATCTTGAGGAGTTCTCATCAATTTAATAGGCATGTCTGTATCAAAGCAATTAATAATAATGGAGTCCTGAATTATGTAAATACTTTGTATATTTAATTTCAGGGCTTAAATTCTACATATTTTAACTCAAAAAAATTTATGGACCTACCCACATGCATTTAGGTTTGGAAACTAATTGTTGAGAATCTCAAGGTCACAGGATACAAGGGAAGACTTACTGTCAAAAAATACAGAGCTGAATAAACTTCCAGAAGATATTTCTCATCCTCTCAGTGTGTCCAACAGAACGTGTCTCAGAAGAATGAGAGTATTTGGTTTTGGTGAAGCATGTGGAGCACATAGTACAGGAAGTGTTGATAAGTGTACATGGCATACACGGGTATAACTTGTTTTCTTACTCTAGGTTTGAAGCTCATTGAGAACCACTGAAAATTCTGCCTTGGTCCCAGGTGAATGGACTTGACTGCCCAGTTATCTGGATGTCCAGACAGTTCTGTCAGTTTGTGTTCTGCACAAAAAGTCCACAACTTTGCTGTGCAGCATAATGGGGCGAAGACAGGCAGGAAAAGTTAATGACAGTGCACCCCGTTTGACTGTTTCCCCTGCACTTACCACCCTTGCTCCTTGTGGCAGCAGAACTGGTAGTTTATTGTCCCAGTCCAGTCCCTCTCCTCTTAAAACATCCTTGGGTGCTACACATCTGACCAGGTTAGCTATGGGCCTCTGTGCATCTTTTGAAGCAGGGACTTTTGCTTAATTTTATGCTTTAACAAAGCCAAATTGCTTTTGCAGTGATCCATACAACTCAGCAACTATCACCAGTTTTCTAAATCCCATAAACAACAAGCAAACAAGCCATAATGCTGCACCCAGAGGTACTGGCAGCTTAAAAAGGTGAATAGCACCTTCTCCTCCCCTCCACATTACTGTCCCTGATATCCCCGCTTGTGCTCGGCACAGGCGTCCAGGCCCTCAGACACAGGTCAGAGCCGTGGCAAAGGCACCAGAAGTGGGTTCTGATGCACTGGGATGAAGTCAGCAGGTACCCCACTTCAGCTTTTATGATTTATACATTGGAGCACTGGAAGTATTTTATTCCTCCCTCCTTTTTTCCCCAGCTACTGTTAAGGCCACAGCAATGACAACCACAGAACAGATTTTCTTGTTTTTGAGGTTTTTTTGTTTGTTTGCTTTGTGTTTTTGTTTGTTTTGTTGGGTTTTTGTTTGTTTTGTTGGGGTTTTGTTTGTTTGTTTTTGTTTATTTTTTTTTTCCATGAGAGTCAAATTAACGGATGAAAGTGGACAGGAGGAAAAAGGGAGTCAGCCAGAGAAACAGACTGTGGCTATGCTTAGTGGGTGGAATCAGAAATAGGGAGACTTAAGCCTATCAATGTATTTTCAGAGTCTTGTGTAATAATAGCAGTTGAGAGCTTTTATAGCCACACAAATCTGTCAAACAACCACTTCAGTGATATTTCAGGAGGGAAATAGGCAAAAAGCGTTTTACAGAGGTTTCGGGGAGTTCTGTCACACCTGATCTATTAGATACTGCTTTTAAGTATTGCAACAGCACCTCTGTGCCCAAGGTGGAGGAGGGAGGGCTCTAAGGGAAATCTAAGCTGAAATAGAGAAGACAACAACTCTTCTGAGGCAGCCGAAAGCTCTTCCCCAAAAGAACACTTTCAGTGGTAATGAAGGATGAGGAAACTAGATTTGGCAAGAAACAGAACTGGGTGATGCAAGAGGTTCAAACTATGAAAAAAGTATTATCTGAAACAGAAGGAAGTTCCTTTTTAAAAGTGACAAATTCATGCTTACATTGAAAAAAAATCAGAACCTTAAAAACAGAACCTGATTATTCCAGTCACTAGCATAGAGCAGAGGACTCAAGACCCTAAACAAAACACAGTAGCATGTTTTATTTATAAGAAAGCCATACTAAGATTGTTCATTGCTTTCACTCCTGAGTTGTTATGAGAAAGCTCAGGTTTTATTCATACTGCATAAATTTGTAATACACACTGGAATTAAGAAATACTACAAAAACCAGATTACAGTCTTTAAAACATTGCTTTTTCTTGGACACACCAAGGGTTTCAGCTAATTTGCATGCATATATAGGCAGATTTTATTTAAAATTTACATCTTTCTCTATTTGCCTTTCCTTTTTTTCTGTCCTTGCTATTGGAACAGAAATGGCTTGATTTCGCTGATACCTAAACATCAAATGGGCAGGGAGGGTGTTCGTTCTCTCATTCTTGTCTTCACCTTTCTCCTCTCTTGATTGAGGGTACAAATGGGCTGCCCTTTAGGGTGACTCAGCTTCAACATCACCCAGCAGCCAACTGCCCATTTAGGTTTGTACTTGCTTATCCCAGTCCTTCTGCTTCTTAAATTAAACACTGCTTAGGTCAAAAATAAACTGGCTGACCAGACAATGACCTTTCTGAGATCCCAGTTTAGCTTTTGAATTGCTAATATCCTTCTGCACAAAATATGCCTCTTAAGAGGTGTCAGGGCATTAACTGGTCTTTGTTCCTACACATATTCCTGGACAAGGTGACAGCTGCACAGCAAGTACATCGGTTATCTGGTTACCATTTATGCTCAGCACACAAAAATTATCCAGAAATTGCCACGGGTACCATTTTTGACTTATGCCCTCTCCCTGTGTTTTCCTTCTACTTTACCAAGTGTATTTAATGGATTAGCAATGACATCCAGTGAGAAAAAAACCAAACAACATGAAAAACAAGAACCTAAGAAACCCTGCTCGTCTGGGCCAAGGGGTCAGACTTGCTTGTGGCTGTGCCCTCCCAGTGTTCGACCTGCATACATTGCAAGGATTACTCCAAGGGGCTTCATTCCCAGTAAACTCTGTGTATCAGGAGTTGCTCACAGTACAGCCAAAGGTACACCCACCATAACTATTACAGGAGCTCCAAACCCAAAGAAAACCAGCTGGAACCCAAAGCACTTGGAGCAGTGAATAAAGCAAAAACATGAAAACGTGTTGCAGATGAGAGCAAGGAAGAGCCTTTGGAGCCTGGGAGAGTAACAAAGACATCACCTTTCCTTTCATCTTGCCCAGGCAAAAACCCCAACTTGAAACAGCATAATCAGGAGTAACAACTTTTTAGGCAGGCCGACTTGGAAGAAAGCAAGAACCAGCTTTTTTAGCTCTTCTATAATAGATTTTATCCTGGCATAATTTTAGATGTCCCAAACTTCAGATGTTCCAAATGTTGGTAAACGTCTTGTCACCAACTAAAAATTGCTATTTCCTAGGAAAGCACATATAAGTTTTAAAGCAAGGTCTTGTTATTAAAAACCTCCAACTATAAAATTTGCTAAGATTGTGGTTTATTTTTGGGTTGTAATTTTTCATGCATTCTGATCCCACAGATGTTATTACAATTTAAATATCCACCCTAAATTCTGTTTTCTACATTTATTACAAATATTTGATAGCACTTCTTTGACTTACATAATTTTCTAGATAGTGAAAAATGAACAGGCTGTTACTTTTTAATTTTTTTAAGTGCTTTACATATTTCCTGTTTAATGGCAATTGCCAAGCTGTGTTTGGAAAGAATGTTCATTGGCATTGAATAGCTGTCAATGTGTGAGAGAAAATAATAGCAAAAACAAGAAAAAAAATTATTAATCTACCCTTTCTGATAGCAAGAAAAGTCAGAGGCTTCTGAATGCTGGTAACTGATACAGAGAATATGAACCACCAAAGAATTCCTGGTGTAATCTTGATGAAAAATCAAAGCACTTGGCTGAAAGGGAAGATAAGTAGAGTTTTTAACAGATAACTGAGATAGCTTTAGATTTCAGTTGTTCTTCCAGAGAACACAAAGTCACAGCTCTGCTGAGGAGGAGATAAAAAGGCTCAGCGTACTTACAGAATACTGGTGTCCTCATGTGGTGTTCCCAAGGATATCTGAGATCTACTCTGAAGATGATCTGGCCAAGGAAGACAATCCAGGCTCTCTGTTTCCTTCACGCTTTCCAAAAGAATACACTAAATGAATAAAAATATTCCTAACATTAGGGATTATGAGCCAAGCTTGTAATCGTAAAAATTGGTTTTTTAACAGGAAGTTGCAGAGAAGCAAGTACAGGCTGCACCCAGAAACCAGTACAGGAAAATGCCAGCTGGAATCCAACAGCAGAATATTCCTCTCAAAACCCCCAGCTTTATAAACTACCAGCAGCCTTGCCTGTTGCATACTTGCTGTCCTGAGTGGCTTAGCTGCACTTGGGGGCTCCAGAACCCACTGTGACATAATTTTCGTTTAATCTCCCAGGCAAAGAGAAAAATTTTCACCCACACTTCTAACAAAGGGAACCAGAATGTTAGACATTGCTTTCTTTATGTATTATAATTATCCCAGAGCATTTTCTTCCCTGTCCCTTAGATAGAGGAACCAATCTTTTAGTATTTTGCACCCTGTCCTTGTTTCTCTTCAAGTTCCTGACACATTCTTTCTGTATTTTTCTGTACAGATAGTAGTAAAGCTGAGCAGGCTATTTTTTTTGGGAAATAAAGAGGAAAATAAATCTAATTCTGCATCAAGTAAAACAGAAAAAATTACATCCTCCTATAAAAGAGAAAATGATCTGGATCTCATGCTGGTTGCAAAGCTACCCCTTATTCAGAAAGCCGACTTGGTGCTTCTTCTTAATGTTTGTATACTGGAAACTGAATCAAAATAAGTTTAAAAGGCTTCCAAGCCTTTGCCCCCACCTTTCAGTAGAGGAGAAGGAACTGAAAGCAACAGCAGGATACATTGATGTTGGCCTCTTGAAGGAATTTTCTCTCCACAAAGAAAAAAGAAAAAGCAAAAACAGTCCTGTGAACTGAGAAGATGAGAAAAAAATTGAAGAAATAAAACCAATGGCTTTGACAAGTAAATATAAAATAAACTGTAAAACACATGTAGCATTGTCAGGCTCCTTCCAAATACTGAAAAGTGTGAATACTGTGAAAAAATAATTTAGAAAGTAATTTAGTTCAATGGTTAGCAATTTTTTACCTACCTGCACCTACTGCTGGTCCTCCTTTTCCATGTTTCTATTAATTCAGCATAAGAGTATATGTTTGCAGAGAAAAAACGCCTTGCTGTTATCACCCCTAGAGAAACTGCAGAGAGAATTCTAGTCTGTGTACATACAGACACAGGAGACTGTGGAAAGAAGTAAATGGGAAAAAACATTTATTTGTTGTCTGCCACAATACAATTGTTTTAAACATAAGGAAGTATAAAAAATTCAGTACTTGTAAACTTAGGGAAGTATAATCAGCCCAATTGCTTAAGATCTTGTCTTGGAGGATTGACAGAATTTGATCCCAAAGCTACTAAATACTTCCAGCTTGGTAACAGTAAATATGTAATTAACAGCAAACTGTTCTGTTGATCTTCTCTATCATTTAAGTCTACCAGAGGGATAATGTCAAGAACCTTTCCTTCAGCTTGTTCTTGATATGGTTTGGAACAATTAGATTAAAAATAAACAGAGTGTTTTTCTAAAAGCCTGCCATTGTTGATTTTCCACAGGAATGTCCTGGGTCCTATAAGCCAGGTGTTGCTGCAGCGTATTAGAAATGAAAGGCAGCAATTCAGGGTTTGCATAAGCGATATTATGTACGCTGCAGTGCCTCGCTGGGTTCGTGCAAAAGAGCTGCTTCCCAAAGCTTTAATTGGCACTTAGCTTCTTTTACAGCCTGTTCGCCCAGACAGCCTGCACCATGTAGTCAGTTAAAGTGTAGCTGAGAGCATTATAAAGCACATCTTTACAGGAAATAGGAACATTCATTTGATAATTAGCATGAAAACTTGGCCATATTAGATTTAAAAGCCATTAGTTTCGCATCTGTGAGATGCTGAGTGCTTTTTCACCTCTGGGCGTGCGCAGCCACCAGGAGCTCTGGCTGAACTGCCTGGAGGCACGTGTTCCACGCGAGCTGCCTGGTGCTGAGCGTGGCCAGAGCCACTGCGGATGGCAGAGGGACGTCGCCACCCTCCCAGCCCCAGCCGCAGGCACAACCCCAACAACAACTAGCCAGAGGCTTCTGAGCGGTGCATTCCCCCACACGTGTTTCAAGACATCTCACAATAACCCCAGTCTGAGCGACAAAGTGCACCTCGGTTGCAGACCTAGAGATGCAGGAAGTGCAGCTGATAATGCAACCTGCAATAATCAGAAAACACTTGTTCAGTAAACCCAAGTGTTCCTTAGGAGCATGCTGACTGCTGGATATTTTTGACAAAAGCAAGAGGGGAAGTGCAGGGGGATGGGATGGCAGGCTTGGGTATGTACAGATTAAAAGATGGCTGCCTCCCAGATTTCATGGTTTCCAGATGCTGGGGTATTAACTACAATGTGTTTTGGTTCCTTGAGAATTATTGCTTTTCAATTCTTTCTTCTGAGAAACTTGGAATTCAATTCTTTACCATAATTATGAAGTAATAACATGTTTGTTATTTGTAATTAATATAAATGTACATGTATATAGATGTACATATTTCAAAGAGAGGTACTTTTGGGTTTTGTTATGGTTTTGGTTTGTTGGAGTTTTTTGTTTGGTTTTTTTTTTAAAGGATGAGAAAAGTGATGGGGAAAGAGAGAAGAAAATAGATGTGCTTCCACAGAAAAAGCCGTTGTTCATTGCTGCTATTAAAACTCAGGTCCCTTGCCATGGAGAAATCAGTTGATCAAAGTGAAAAGTTTGCTTTTATTCTTTTAACTCTATGCATTAACAAAT
Source organism: Melanocharis versteri (assembly GCA_013397845.1). Classification (NCBI taxonomy): domain Eukaryota; kingdom Metazoa; phylum Chordata; class Aves; order Passeriformes; family Melanocharitidae; genus Melanocharis; species Melanocharis versteri. Next base: position 94,252 of record VZTG01008135.1, on the reverse strand, counting down.
TGATATATTTAGTAAATTTTCATTTTCCTGTTTATACTTTACACTGAACCTTTCTCTCTCCCCTCCTCTTGCACTTACCAGTTCCAAGAGCAATCACTACAGTCTCGCTTGATAAGCAAGATTCTTCTCTAAAATAAGATATCCCTAAATAGTGATCACTCATCACTATTGATGATGTTTTTAAACAGTCTGGAAGTATAGAGAAGATCTATGAACGAAGTGTGAAGATTCAAAAGAAAATGTTACTGAGTTTTAACGTCATTTAAGCTTGTCCCACCTTTGTGAACCACAAGCACATACCAAACAGCAATATGAGAGTGCACACAATGCAGCAAAACAGTGCCAGCAGGCTGATACTGCAAATCAATCTTCAGCTGTTTCTGCCTTTTAACTTCATTCACTGCAGCCTTTTTTACTGATGATTGAGGTGAAGGGATACATGCTATGAAGGAGTATAGCAGATCTGTATAACCTTTTCTTCAAAGGGTAGATTTTACAGACCCCTCAAGACAGTTACAAGCACATACAGTGTTTCTCTAATACATTAAGGCCTGTGTAATGGATTACCACAGTTTTGACTAATTTACCTTCTGACAAAGCAATAACATATGGCTCTACAATGCATAGCACCTGACAGCTATAATGTTAAACAAGTTCCTCAAAATGTGGTCTGCCACCCAACTCCAATGTAGAATCCACAAGGTCCTTCTCATCTCTGCAGTACTATTTTCACAAGGATTTTCAGAAGTATTTGCCTATGATGAATTGCATAGGACTGTGGCAAAGGAATCGTAATGTCTGCATCCAAACTATCCAGCACACGTACCTAATAAATATCATAAACAAACACACCAGGGCTGCAAGCGTCTCTGTGATTCATACAAATGGATTTGCTAACTCAACCTGACAACTCAGCTGATTAGACAAATAAAGTGTCTTGCATAACACCAGTGTCGATAATTACATTTTCCAAATGGGACAGCTATATTTCAAGCTGAAAATGAATGTACAATTGCTGTTAGAGATCATGAAAAAGCTTGTACAAGAGCTAACAAGAAAAAGCAGGTATTTTATGAAAGACTGGCTCTTTTCCAGTCCTTGTTTATACTAGAGCTTTCTAGTCAGGAGATGTGTCAATGTAATGAGCAAACTGCTGAGCAGGGCACAAGCAGCTGAGCTCTGCTGGGCATATGAACTCTGGAGGTGGCAACACAGGCTAGCCAAGAGAGACACTAAACCTGCAAATGAATCCTCCTTTCTCCATCCCTCTGATCCACCCCCTTGAATTCCTCCCGCCCCTGGGAAGCACGGTGTGCCCAAGAGGCAGGACAAGGATGAAGGGCCGAGGCTGGAAACGCTCACTGCGCATCAAGGGTTGGGGGAGTGCAGGGGCAGGGCAGTGAAGTGGCAGAAAAAGTCATGGACCTTAGAAACTCCTAGAAAATTAAAAACATACAGAAAAATGTTAGGAACTGCTGGGTTATGCGGTGCACTGAGAAAAGACATGAACAGCCAGCCCCCACCAGAGGAGCTCTTGGAACTCAAAGGAGAGAAGCCAAAATCTGTAATGTTTCTGATGCCTGCTTGAAATATTGAGCTGCAACCAAAGAGAACTAGAAAGCACTCAAACTGCTCAAGGGAGAATGCTAAGACGAAAGAAGATACCATTAAGATAATTTTGCATACAGGAGATCTGTACGAGACAGCTCTTCCTCTAAAAGGAAATAGCAATTTTGTTATCTTTAAAATTAATTTGGATACTCTCATTGCTTTTGCAGAAAGCTTTCCAGAGAAAATTGAAATGGAAAAGGGTTTTTAGAATTAAGAATGATTTGAGATGATGTGACAATGTTCAAATGATGCTGTAATATTTGAAGAGTGAATTAGTCTCATTACCAGGCTCTTCTTTTTTTCACTAGCACTGAATTTTTAGGAGCAATTTTGCAAAAATTATCAGAAATGTCCATTTATATAATAGTGTCCTGTTATTTAAAAAGCTTTCATTGTCAATATAAAGAGTAAACTACTCAAGAACATGAAAACTAACAATTGTCAGTGGATTTGATATGATTCTAAAATTGAAAAAAAAAATTAATGAGATGATTTCATGAATTCTCAATTGTTCCCAAGAGTCTGTTTTAAACCAGCGACTAGCAAAATAAGCAAAATGTACTGTGTTACAGATTATTTTTCCCCAATGCTTGAAATATTAAAATTAAGCCTAGACATGTTTTGTGTTCTTTTGAACAGTAGAAAACAGCCATTAAAGAGCTGATGACTGCATATTAGAAACAGAGACTGATTGCTTTTCCCAACTAGCAGAATGAGCGCAGAACTTGAATTTTCTTTTCGTGAGCAATTTCAATGTGATGCAAAATGCCAGTTTGTATAAAAGGGATAAATACGTGCAGTGCTGGGAAGCGAAAGCTTGTCAGTGGACCAGCGATGGCACATCTTGGCCAAGGGAAAATCTGAATGTGTTACAGCTCCACCTACTGAAGCAAGAAGAAATGATTGGAAGGGGTATGATTAGTCAGTGAAATGAACTGGAGCGGCTGAGGGTCTGTGTAGACCCTGGAACACAGACACAGCTCTCCGAGCAGCACTTGTACTCCTGCCCAAGATCAGGTAGTATCAGATACAGTAAGCCATACTAAAGTCATGGAAGTCAATCAACTTGCCCTGTTTGAAGCAGCAGCTTGTTTTTGAAACTCCCAGGAATTTTAAAGATTTGATTTCTGCCTTTTCTTATAGTGATTGACTAGCACAAAAGTCAAGGCTTTTCCTCTTCAGAAAGATGCTGTTATTCTGGTGTTTTTGACGAAGAAACAGATACTCTGTTTATTCAAGGACCATGAAATGAACAAGCATTTGATCTCCTTTTTGGTGTACTTTTCTTTTGAGCATGATGACAACTAAAGAAAAGATTGGCCAATGTGAAGTTCACTTTGAACTGGAGGAATACCAATGAAAAAAAATTAACGTTGTAAAGAAATATAATCACGTTGCTACATTTTTAGCAAAAGATTAATCTCTTTAATCTAAGGACAGTAAGCATGAGCCAAATATGCTATTTCAATGAACGCTGGTCATGTAGATATACATATATATATATGTGAGCCTTGTGGGTTCATAGAGTGGCTCAGAGCCAGAAATTCTGGTTATTGCAGACCTTTAAGACAACAGGAGTTCAGACAAGTGTTTCCCACACCTTGAGACCACATCGATAGGGGAGAAATAAGTGAAAGATGTTGAAACAGAAGTTCTTAGTCAATAACTAGTGTTTAGCTCTTACTAAAAAAAGCACAAAGGAATGTGGCAGCACAGCACAACAAGAGTATGAGTAGCATAAATGTTTCATGCTACCTGAAAGATTCCTATAATTAGTCAAAATTACTCTCTCTGAGTCTGAAATGAGGCAGATCTAAATATTGGGCCTGAAGCAATGCAGTGTTCAAGAATATGTTAGATATAATAGGTGAATGATGAGGCATTTATTTAGTCCGGAGGATTACCAGAGTCCAAACACCCACAGAGCACTGGCAACAGCACAGCAGAAAACATGCAGAACCTGGCATGTCAAAACAAAATGATATTTTTTAAAAAAAGAACCTTTGTGGAGCATAAACCAAACAAGAAATGACACTGATGATAACTGGAAATTGAACATATGCCTAATGTTTTCATGCTGTAATTAAACAACTTAAGTGCTGGAGAGATGATAGCTAAAAAGAAAACATTTACATCAGTGGGTAGGGAATGTGGAGTCAGACTCCTTGAAAGGTAGACATCTTGGTCCTGCAAATAGCGTGTTTTGCTTGACGCTTGTCTGTGTGAAGGGATTCTCTTAACAAACACAGTCTGAAGTGCAGACTTGGATCCCAAGCCAGCAGGAACGTCAGGAGTGGGAGGAACTTAGCTCAAAGGAAGCCAGTCCTGAAAGAGCCAAGAATGGATGAAGATGGCAATTTCTATGGACACAGAGAAACAAGACTTATAAATTGGATATTTATAACATGAGCCACTCCTTTTTCATCTTTGATTCTTATGGACTCAGTGAATGAAGAAAAAGAGGTATAAAAGCCAGGAACTCAAACCTCAGTGTTCAGGTTCTTGAACAGTAATGACAGCATTCAGCACAGACTCCTGAATCGATGTGTTTCGTGGAGGAGCTGAAGAGCATAGATAGGAGACTGGATTTAGCTGACATGAACAACAAATGTGACTCTTTGTGACATTTCCGCTACTGAGCAAGCTACAGAAAGAATTTATGAATTAAAGGCAATCAATAATCAGTTGGATTGATATATTTTTGCCTTACAGCTGCCTCTCCCCAGTAAATAAAAAGATTTTGAAATAGCACACATTGCTGGAGGAAAAAAGGAGCAGGTAAAGACCAACTGAACAAAGCTCTAAACTCTTGGGTGAGGGACGTAATATATGGAGTTGATTAGACCTAATTTCATTCTAATATCGCTTTCTCAATTTGTAACAAATGTAAGAATGTAGCAGCACATTATAAGATCTGAAGAGATTCTGATTTCACAGTAAAATGAAGTAAAAAGGGGAAAATCAAATAAAATACATTAAAAAAGAGAACTGGCAATAGGTACTTAAAATAGAACAAATCACAGAAAAGTCCATTAAATATGACTGAGAGCCAAGATAATGGGCTTAATATTTAAAAACTGATTGAACAAAGAAGGAACATGCAAATGAAATTAATACTAAAGACTGATAAAACTCCAAAAATTATGGGAAAAGTGAATATTGTCAGTATTCCACATATTTAGAACAGAAGAATAGTCAGTTTATTTTCAGAAGGAATGATTTTTTGGTCCCTCAAAAAGTATTTTAATATTTACCAAGCATCTGCAGCGAGGGTGGCTCTGGATGATTCTTGTTCCAGGAGACTCGGATCGCAACGTAGCACAAGCTGCGGTGGCATTGCAGCAGGGGCTCCAGCCTGCTGAAGAGTTACAAGTGACTTTCAGAGGTCATCTAGAAGATACCAGTTAATTTGCTTTATGCTGAAGAAACTGAAAGGCTTAGGTTCCTGCAATCCTTTCTGATCCAGAATACCTTCCAGTTCAAAGCAGGAAACCTGCAGCAACTCATTTTTTGACACTACTGAACAGGCAGCCCCCTTGAGACTTCAAGCAATGAAAAGCAACTCCTCAGGCCAGGAGCTAAAGATTTTACTATGTTAATACCACAACTCCTGAACATTCACCTTCTTCAAGCCAGCAGTCTTTAATGTACCTCTTTATCCCTATAAGTTTGTGCTCAGCATTTTCCAAAATGTCACTCACACTTTGATATCGCTCCCCCTACTAAGTGTACCTTTCAAGTTTTATGTGTGCTGCTTTCTACTGGGCTCAGCAGTTGGCCTTAGATATCTATTTTCAGCTTAAATGTTTACAAAATTCACACAAATACTTGGATAAGTTCTGAATTTACCCCCAAAACAGTAGCAACTGTATGAATTGTTTACAACTCAGATTGGAAGACTTTTGCCTAGCAGGAACAGTTACTTTTTCATTCTTAAGCAGTTAATATAAATAAGCAGTTACGACAATTAGAAAAAGAAGTAGGGGAAATGCTAACACTGCTAGACAGAAAGTCATTATCATGAACCCAAATATTTTAATATATATATCTCTAGCAAAAGAATTCCTTAAAAGAGCCCTTAGTCAAGCTCAGCAGGATACAAAAATAAAGGCACAGAGCAAGAAGTACTTGTGACAGTAAATCCACTGGGAAAACATGAGACAAGAAAGAGGAAAGCCACAAGTTTGTGATCCAGTTTCAGAAGTTTGAGCTGGAAAGGCAGGTTTTATGATTGAAGTCTAGTTTTAGGGACAGGCAAGGTCATAATCCAAAAAAACCCCGCAGATCCTTAGTCTTTTCCAATTTATATTGTTGACTCATTGTGCTTGCTGAGTTTATAAAACACCTACTACAACGGACTTTTATGAAAAATGCACTTGTTTGAAAATAGTTGTGAATCATTTATGAAATCCAGCTGTGTATGTGACAGGTACAATCTGCACCTCACACCGCAGCAAAAAGGCAGATTACAAGCAGAGGGCAGGGAAAGAGCACTGGCCAAACACCATTAAATTGAAAAGACACAAATAAGGTCAAGGTTAAACACTCTGAAAAATTTACTCCTGGACTCCACAGCTACAAAGGATGCAGGAAAATGTGCATCTAAAAAGCAGTAAACTTAATCCTGATAAAAACGAACGACCCGATCAAAATAAAAATCAAGTTTGTTCATACATCACACAGGTAACAGCATGCCATCACTAGTAATTTATCACAAAGAGGACTGGAAGCAAGTCTTCCTAAGGACTTACTCAAAGCTCTTACAGAAGCTGTGCCACCAGCATCTATCTGTGTTAGACCTGAATCTATCTGACATAGGCTGAACACCCAGAAAACCCAGGACCATACTGTGCCATTGGTCTGGGTTTTGAAATTCTAATATCTTCTTTTGGCTGAGCTGCATTTCACACAATGGAATTATTAGCAGAAGCCTTAGCAGAGCCCTTTTACTCAGACCTTCTCTACAAGACTCAGCAACATTTTACATACGTACCTGTGGTACAGACTGATAGGGCCAATGCTCAGTGTTTCCATTAAGGACCTGTATTAACTTAGCTGCTAAACAGTGGATTGCTTCAGCTCGTACACCTCGTCAGAGTCTCTGTGCTGATATCTGAGAGAGCTGGATCAGGTCCCAGCAGGAGTGGGAGTCTGTCCGCTAATTAGGCATAGAAAGATTTACTTCAGGAGCAATTCTGTGTAAATGATGTGCTAAAAGATTAAGGGTCCCTTTTAAAAGATCTGCGTAAGTGACCTGTAATCTTATGTGGCAACTTTTATACACTTTGGAGACAAGTGGGGGAAAAAAAAGGGCCATATTAAGGTGATATTTTGTACCATGTTTGCTGCCTTAGGTTGCAGTGACTGCCAAGCTTTTTTTTTTGTCACAAATGGTTACGCTTAAGCAGACTTGCCTGCCAGTGTGATTTGAACTTTACTTAAATTATAAGTCACCCCACAATCTAAGTCAGTTCCCACCATGACAAAAAAGGTTATTTAAGCTTTCAAGTGCATTGGTTTGAAAATTAAAATATCCAAGAGTGCAACAATAATGCAAATCTGCTCACCTGAGTCTAGAGGAAAAAAAAGAAGGCAAGTGATTTGCACCTGCCTTCTCAGCTTGAAGAAATGTTCTCATCTGTGGGTCAAAACACAATAACAGCTGCCTAGTCTTACAGTGATTGTCATCCTGGAAGGCTGAAATATTTGACATGTGAAGAAGTTTATTTGCAGATCACAAAGTGAAAACTCGATTTTATAGTGAATATGAAGAGCATAATAAGCAAAGAAGACACAATCATCACAGAGTTATTAGACTGAAGTGTCCAAGGTGACCTCCACAAGCTTTGTGGAAAATTAGAGAATTTAGTAAACTTTCCTTGCAGTAAGTTTCTTAGACCCTTGCAAGGAAGCTTCAGTTGAGCATTTTCACTAGAGTTGAATCTAACAGCAATAAACACTCACTATACTTGAAACAAGATCTATAATGGAATGCTGGGGCTATGCAGGATGAAAATTTATCGGTTGGAGGGATTTAACGATAGATGGGCAGGCCCAAGGCATGGCTGTCCTGCAGAGTTACTAAATCAGCAGGAACTGCTGTCTGTGTGAGAAGAGTCATAGTGAAAAGCAAGCTGGAAACAAGCATGAGTTGCTGGGAGAGACAGAGGCAGACTTGCTCCTCTGCCCTGCTTGTGTTGCTTTGTTAGCCCTTTCCTGGTCACAGTTCTTGGCCAAATGCTTTGGGGGACTCAAAACAAAGTTGTGTTTCCTGCCCACTGAGTGTGGCTTCAGGGAGCTCTTCTCCCATCTTCTGGGCTCTCCGCTCCAGGACCAAAGAAAGATTCAGCCCCCCTTTTCTCCCTGTCCTTGTGCTCAGTGGTGCTCCCTGCTGAAACCTGCAACAAAGCATGCGAGATTGGCGTGGAGACTGTGCACAGGGAACACCAGCAGCTGCCACAGCTTTTCTACACATTTGTCTTTCACAGCCTCCATTCTTTTTATTTTTTCACAGCTTCCCTTGGTCACCAGGCACAGCCTTTCTATTTAGTCTATTTCTGCTCCCTCTAGGCTCAACATTTCTAAGAAATTCCTTCTAAGAATTGAAAATCAGGATTTATTGTCATATCTGACATGCTCTCTAAAAAAAAAAAATCCCAGCAATTTTGAACTTTCTTCTAAAAGCCTCACTGGATGATGGTGCCTTACAAAAACTATCTGAAACTACACTTCTTATGGGTCTGAAGACACAAAAACACCACCAAAATAAATACAAAGATTAATCACTAAATAAAGCATTCCCTATTTCCAATGTGGCTTCCTCCTTTTTAAGAGCTGAACATGCCTTTTTTTTAATCCTCTAGGTCGCTCTTGTCAAAAAATCCTAGCTAACACAGACAGTAGATTTATTTATTAATTTTAACATTTTCTTTAGTGTTCATCCAACCTCACTGAAAAACGACTGAATATTGCCATAATGCTGTCCCATTTATTTTCCACAAAAAAGCCTTGTTACTGCCTCCATACTTAATTTAATTTTCACAATCAAGCCTCCATATTCCTTTTTATTAAAAAGGTAGCACCATTTCCATGTTATTTTTCACCTCCAGAGGTGTGATTAGCTTGCTGTAATGACAGACCATGCTCCTGCTGTGTCTGCTGAAGAAATGATCCCAGTAGCCCAATGAAGCCATGCCACCTGCCCAGCAGCTCAGCATTCAAACTGTTTCTGTATATAGCTGGGCTCTCCATTGCCCCAAAGTTTAAGAAATAAGAAAAAAAATTAAATTTCCTAGAGAAAAATACTTGTTTTTCAAACAGATGCAAAGAAGGCTAGTATTTTTTAAGGTCTGGTTCACTTCAGACAAAACTGTGGAAGAAAAGCTCATAGTTTCAGGTCCCAGTCCTGCTAGGAAAGCCACTGGTGGTGTAAATACATGTTTACTGCTGCTGAAGTAGAGCTGGGGGGGAGGATGCACTCCAATCTCTCTTTCCAAATCTTGCCTGGAACACCATGACTAGGATAACACCCTGTGCTGATTCAGGCCAAGGCAGAGAGAAGAAATTGAGAGAAATCATGGAGAACTTCAAATTGCTTGTAAAGTCAGAACTGTAAAGGTGGGGGAAGAAACCCAAGAATTTCTGTCACTTGTGTAAGGTACAAGCTAAAAACAAAGGTTCTTACATCCTATGTAAAGACATTAAAAAAAGCACAGCCTCAAAGGCAAATGAAGGGCAAAAAACCCCCTAAATGTCTACATAGCATCTACATGAATTCTTCTCAAAGTGTAGTAGGTGTGGCCGACTGCTGTTGTAGTAGCCTGAGTCGCTTAGCACGGGTTTTGCTGGAAGTATTTTAACAACGGCAAACCTGGCCAAGGAGAAAATCTAGGAACTGAGCAGTATAAAAAGCAATGACTACATGGCATCATAAATGATACTTCATTGTTACTGCACATTAAAATGGCTGAACATAAATGATATTTTAAGATTATTATAAAGCTATCACCATTAAAATGGGAGCTTTGTGTACTTACTCTTTACACCACAGAAGGCACCAAAACATTGCATCAATTCAGCCTCAGTATTTAACAGGTTATTTAAAAGTGAGCAGCACCTCCACAACATGAAGAAACATTATCTGTGATTGGTTCTTTGGCACCCAGTCACCCTAAAAGCATCCGGACAATTATCTAAAATAATTAAAAGTATACTCCATGCACTAGTTTTTCGAGAATAGAAAAGAAATGTTCTTACTCTTGAACTTCTTATGTCTTTGAGAAAACACAAATGAAAGAATTATTCTTAAGATATTTAACCTCACAAAAGAAAGGATGAGAAAAGTGGCATTTGTAATGAGCTTCTGTTTAGGAAAATAAAAACATAGAGAAATCTGTAACAGTTTTCATTTCATTTTCAAGACATATGATTATTAGTTCTGAAATATATGTTGCCAACTACTATTTCTGTGGAGATCTTTTCAAGGACTGCCCCTGAAAATGGTAGCAAAATTTGCTGATCACTCAGATACCAACCTATGGATATCAGCCACAAACCTACAGTGGAATGCCTGAACTACTTTGTTATTGTAACCTTGCAGCCCAAAGAACTGGGTTCAGATCCGTTCTCTACCACACATTCATTGAATGATTGCCAATAAGAAATCAAGTGCATGACTAGAGATCAGCTGACAGCATTGTCCTTCTCACAGGGGTGCTGTCTTGGAAGGTTCTTCTAAAATTTTTGATACACTCTAACTACTATTTGGCCTTCACTGCCAAATTCTCAAAATCTGTAAAACATTAACTAAGATAAGGAGATCTGGAATGCTTGAAGCAGCTGCACTACTTTATTACCTCAAGGAGAAATGGCTAAACAAACAGCTGAGAGACATAATTTACTTTCCCAACAAAAGAAACCTTTTTCTCTTACAAAAAAATCCTAAACCAAACCGAAATCGAAACAACAAAAACAACCACAAAAACAAAAACCAACCAATCAAACAAAAAAACACAAAACAAAAAACCAAACCCAACCAAACAAACAAAAAACCCAAAACAAACAATCAAGGAAGACGACTACGGCATGCTTCCAGGAAAAGATCAACTCCAAATGGAACTCGTACAACATTCCTTATCTTTTTTGGCTCTCAGTGCTATCATCATGAACTGTTATTACAAATATTAATAAAACAAAATTTTATGGAATGCCCCAGATCACACTTGCTGCAATCTACAGTCCTTTCTCACCTGAGTTTATCAACACCCTTGCTACTGAGTTATATATTTGGAGTGGGAAAGTTACCAAAGGTGACACAAAAACACGTAAAAAGCACATCTGAAATTTAGGTCCATGCTTGGGTGTATTGCAACATGTGACATGCAGAAGGGCAGAAAAAGAACATCTAAAAAGAAATTGTTCTGCAGTCACAGTTTCCTACCCTTGATAACCATTTTACAGAAGTATGATGTTTATTTTGGGGTTTCTGGCTTATTATTTTTTCTCCTAACACACCTGAAATGTTTTTGAGGTTTTTTATTTCTTTTTTATGGCATGAAGATGTTTGCCCTTTTTTTTTAATTGTTGTGCTGGGATCACATCTCTCCTCAGCAGATGCAAATCTGCATTTACAGATGGAGAGCACATGCTGAAAATTTCTTGGATTTCTTACTTGAGGTCTTGACTGTATGAGAAAATATCCAACAGCTGTTGTTGGTGGCCACTACTTATTCACAAGCATTTAGACACACCAGCATATGAACTGCGAGGGTGTTTAGTCTCACCTATGGAAAGATTGAATTATTTGTCAGACTTCTGCTCCCCAGGAGTTTTCACAGGGACACAGACGCACTCTCTCTCATCTTTGCCAGAAACATAAAGAAATTCTTGTGAAAGTATAAGACTTTATACTATGGTATTTCTACTACCTTTCTCTCTCTTTTCTTCTGCACAAAGGTCAGACACAACTTGTTATATCCATTTGTTTTTCCCTACTCAAACAGCAGACAGTGAGCCAGCCTTTGAGCAAGAAGGATTATTACAGAGAGCACTATTCAAAACAATATAAACTGTTGATTTAGAAACATCACTCACTTAAATACCCATGAGTGCTAAGTTTGATCAGATTGAAGAGATAGTTAACTGAAAGCTTTGCCCAAACTTCTTATGTGGCAAATAAAGAAAATCAAACTGCCTCATGAAGATCTGCTTTTTGAGAAAACATTTAAGGGTAGTATTTATGTCATTGCCTCTTCTTTTTCAGAGAATAACATTCACATGCAGCAAAATAAGGAAAGAGCTGATTACTCTCAAAAATTTGTTATCAAGATGTTACTCTGTTTTAAAAAAGGTGGAAACACATCTGATGCACTTACTCTAATATGTTGAGGTTAAATTTGTAGTACTAGTGCTGTTGTGTTCCTGATAACTCAAGCATAACCAAAGTTTCTGGAGAAGGGAACAACCATTTAAATCCCAGGCTGCTCTGCAGAATTTGTGTACAAATGTGTGTCTGTTTTTGCTTCCTGGATCAGTTAGAAATTCCATCCATACAAAGTGAGAATATGAATAACAGTTGACATCATTCTTCTGAACGCCTGTGAGACAATGGGAAACAGGGTGAGTAGAAAAAAATACATTTCTGAAAGATTCCTTAGAGATAACCAGAAAATAAGTACTCCGGAGCTTTATCTGCATTATTAGCAACAACTGTAATTTAAACACTGAGTTAGATAACTAATTAGTTTTTGACTATTCACAATCATATACTTCCTTCTGCCTGATTTTTGGAATTTGTCACTAAATGAACAACTTTTTAAGATCAGAGACAATTGTAGCTAATAATCTTGGTTCCTCAAGTTCATTTAGAAAGCTTTCCAGGATAAACGAAATAATTTGCTTCATCTGAAACACAAACAGGCTTTTCATTTACTGAGTTGTGCCTATGAGGTATTCATCAGATAATACCTCAAAGTGTATTTGCAATACGGAATTTCAAAATCTTAAAGCAATTTTCTTAGTGCTATTATCATTCACGATACTTCAAAACAAAGCAGTTCTCAGAACTCAAGTGCATATTTTTATCTGTTCCGCTTGGTGGGAATGTAACACATTTTCCTCCTGCTCAGCACACTCAGTACAGACAACATATGTACCCTTCCACTTGTCCCACGTCAACCACAGAAGCCAGAGAAGAATTTCAGAGGCCAAATTCCAATGGCTGGATCCACTCTCTATTCATATAAAATCATAAATATTAAGCTTTAATTACAAGTTAGCCAATATTTGCATTATATTTGACACAGTGCTCTGGATACTTCAGGAGCATGAGTATATTGATCTTCCGTATTCAGAAGAGGTAAGGGCAGTATTCCCATTTCTAACATAAGGAGAAGCACAGCTAACAGCGTCTTCTTCCACTTGAGATCAGAGAGCTGAGTGGCCACACAGAGACCAGCCTGATTTGCTGTCCTGTGGCAAGGGGAACATGAACATGCAGATTCAGGAGCTCTGGGAGGCACTGATACCTCCTGAAGCTAATGAAGAGCTCTGTTTCTCAGGAAAATCCACATACTTGATGTCTTTCAAAGGCTTACATACAAAGAGCTGGCTTGCAAGACTACCTGGAAACACCATTTTAGCAACAGCTTATTTGCAGCCTGTGTCAAATTTAAAGATACCGGAGACAGATTCTGCGTTATTTACTTGACAGTGGTACAAAACAACAGAGATATCAAATGACAGAGACACTTTTTTAACTACAACACTATTTGGCTACTAGAAAAAGGGCGAATGTTGTCTTAAAAGAGATATATAAATAAAGACACAGGGAGAGAAAGCCAGAAAACACTTTTAAGGCAGCTGAGGACTCCCAACTACAAAAGCATGTAGCTTTTTCCCCAGAGAGGAGAGACCTGTGAACAAGAGCACTGCCATACCAGAACACTTTAATGGTATCCACATGTGGGCTTGCAAAACACAATGGCAAAAATTATGCACATTTTTATCACAGAGCCTCCAAACCAATGAAAGTTACCCCCATGACATCCATTTGTAATAAAGAATTTTTAGGAAACTGTGTGGGACTATGAAGAAAATTATAATATGCAGTGATGCAAGTTTGTGTTGATTCTTTTCTCACAGAGAGATGGCGTTGATGGCAGTTTCCTTTAAAGTATTTGATTTAGATCATATATAGCCTTGTCCAGATAATTGACCTTCAATGGTTACACTTTACCTGGTTTAAGCAAAATACAAGGACTGGAGTTCAGGTGCCAGCCACACCTCAGTAACAATTAAAGCACATTAATTAATGCTCAAATCATGTTTCAGTTAAAGTTCTACATATTTTTCAGGAAGTAAATGAGAATCCCTTGCAAGCTGCTTCCCTCATTAGCTTCAAAGCAAAAGGTCATATACATTCATTTATGCCACAATTATTTTTGATCCTCTAACGGCACTGCTTCAGGTCAGCTTTCCATGGCACTAACTGTACGAGAGAGTTGGAGAATTCAGAGCAAAAAGCGCTCTGAGGTGCTCTTTTGATTTCCCACTGTGGCTACCTCTAAGAGAGCATGAGAGTCCCAGACTTAATTCTTACTCACCTCGGGGTTTTGGCTAGATTTTCACTTTACCTCTTCTGCCAGAGGATCCCAACATGCACAGATGAACCTAAAGGACAACGCAGCAAGGGCTGCAGCAAACAAGTAATGAAATATGGATTCTGGAGAGAGGGCAATGCGGCAGTCAGGGAGGACTCTCTGCCACCTTATACAATTTAGTGACAGTATAAGAAATTACTTAAAACTAAGCAAAGATGGAAGAAGAATCATAGGAAAGATATTTGGCTGGAAGATTATTCTGACATGCAAATAGGGACTAATATCCTGTTTTTATAGAATTTACAAAAACTACTGAATATTTTTCTTATAGCGTACTGTTATGTTTTTTTATTTCCTAATCAGGGGATTAAGAGTTAATATGATATTTTGGACCTCTGACCACTTCCTGACATGTGGTGGTGCTACTGTTTAAAGCAAGTCAGAGAGGCTTCTCTAAAGATCAGTCTGAAATTTCATTCCTTTAAAAAATGCACAGTCATCTTAGAAACATTGAAAAGCAATCCCACCAGTCTCATATTAATTTTTTTCTTCTAATAAAAATAATGTACGAGTGTTTATTGATCTAGAAATATTTTTCCTTTTGTAATAAATTACTCAATGTGTATGGTGTTCCATTAATTTGAAGAAATTTACCTCTCAGCAGCAGAGAGAAACTTACCCATGCAGCTCAGCACTTATGTAACTACCTTACTTGTGGTCACATGATAGCTATTGCTTTTAGCTCACCTCTACACACTGGTAAAATAATAAAAAAAAATCTGGAAACAAACAGTCTTTTGGTCAAAAGTTTTCTTTTACACCCACAGAAGAGAGCTGATAAAATGTTCTGATGTGCTATTCTAGTTCCATTTTTTGCCGTTTACTGCAGTTGTGTTTTACATATGGGCATATTTCATTTTGTTGCAAGCTGTGCAGAAAGGAAACTTGTCATGGCATCCCTTTCAAACCTGATGAGAGCTACGCAAACGTTGGCCTCTGTTCAAGGCCACATCTGATGCTCCTGGCAGCATGAGAGGGAAATGACACACGTGGTGGAAGAAGGGAGGAGCACAAGTGAAGGCTGGCTTCTGAGACATCACAGAACTATAAAAAGAGTTGTTTTAGAAGTCTGCTGCGTGGCAGCAATAATAATAATAAATTATGGTTGGATCCTTATTGTCAGAAACTGGTGCTGTTAGGGAAATCAATCAGATCAGCTCAACTCCAGTTTCTAGCAACAGAACGTGTTTGAGAATGCTCAGCTCTGTGGAGCTGGCATTCCTTTCTACCAATGACAAAGAGTAGAAAGGTCAGTGGAAAACAGCTCACCTGGAAATAGTACTTTCACAGGCTTATTGGTGTCCATTAATAACAAGAAATAGGCTTTGCACACAAATGCAAAACATGCAGTTTTGCATGCCTTCTATCTGAAGCATAAAAACAGTTTAGTTTAGAGGAAAAAAAGGGGAAAAAAAGCTTCCCAACAGGCAAGATGCATATAACTGTGGGATAGTTTTCAAAGGGAAATGAAAATGTCATCACCTGACATTACTGAAGCTGAGCTTTCAACTCCTGAGACAGAGTGCCGGCAGGAGTGTTAAATAGAAGAGCTGGTCACAGCCCAGTACACTCTCCATATGTTTCCCTGGGGCAATTAGTGTCACTTCCACTATGAAGGGGCTCACTGTGCTTACCAGTGAATATGTCAAGTCTGGTCACTCTGAAAATAAACACTACAAAGTCACTGACAGGACCTTTAGGTTGAAAAATGAATCCTTCTAACTCATACGTTCTCAAAAAAAAAAAAAATTAATTGAATAGTCCTTTGAAAGAAAGTTCTCTGCACTCCCTTGTGACTTCCCCAGAGAAGAGAACCAGAACATGTTCAACTAAAAACCTGTCTCAAGGAAACTTCTGGGTTGTCTAATCTATCCCCTCCATTCCTGTTGCACAGCTGGGTTCTTGATGCAGGGACAGAAGCCTTCCCCTTCCTGCAAACACACAGGCACTGTGCCATAGAGGCCTCCCCTGAGGAATCTGAAAGCACCGACCCAACACCGAGGTGCCCCAGCCAGCAGAATGCCAGGAATTGCCCCTTCCTCACCGCAGCCCCCAGAGTGCCTGAGGACCACACCAGGCTGCCTGGGGGAGCTGTTTGCCCGTGCTGGTACATGGCTTCAAAGGTCTTAAAATTCTCAGCAATCCACAGAACTACTTAAAATTATTTTTATTTAGAAATCCCTCTATGGCTTATGAAAAACATCACCTCTGAGGGGTTGTGTAGATGTCAACACTAACAGAATGTTAGCAAGGGGAGTTGGAGTTGAAGGCACACAGGAGTAATCACACAGGAGTAATCAGAACAAACTCCTTCCCCTTTCACTCCCTCCTCCCGAGATGCAAACAGTGGGGGAAAGAGAGCTATTTCTTCCTTTCAATCCTGATACTGATGATTGGGTCGCTCCCCTTTGAGGAGGAGGGAAGCAGCAGTGAAGACAGGTTGGGCTTCCTTCCAAGTGCACCATCCTGGGCCTGTCCTCAGCAAATTGATGGCATCACTTATACAAGCAGGGACTGGCCCAGCTTCGTCCAGGGGCAGTAGCAGGAGGGACCAGCTGGGATGCACATGGATGTCTGGCACCTCAAACCACCCTGCAGCATGGCACTGTCAGCACCTGGTGGCCGCTGACTGAGGCAGCAGTGCCAGAAAGCTCTGTGGCTGACCCTTCCAGGTGGGGAGGAATTCCTGAATAAAAGTCCTTGCTAAAAGAAAAAAATGTAGAGAAAGCAGAAAAAAAAGGCAAAAAAGCGTTAGCTTTCACTTTAACAAGTTATCTGCAGGAATGGAATAAAGCCACTCCAAGGAAGAAATGTAATTTAAACTTCAAAGCCATTACTACCCATCTGTGGGAAGCTCAGGGATGCTGACCACTTCTACACGAGTGGGACTGACCAAGAGCTGTGAGTATGGTGTGTCCTTCACAAGATTTGTAAAATTAAGTTGTCGTTCAGGCAGTAGTTTGCTAGGCTTTTTTATTTTTATTTTATTTTTATTTTTTTTTTTCTTAAACTCTGAGTAGCAAGGTCTTAATGCACTATCTGTTTACTACAATTCTCCAAGAGGCAGGGTGTTTCTTGGCTTTTATCCAAACCATTTAGTCCACATATATATTAGAAAAAGCTGTCACATCAGCAGCTAAGGTTGATATCAAGAAAGACAATGAGAGGATTAAGAGGTGGAAAGCTTTAGAAGGCAAGCCACTGAATATTTCACAAGAAATGAAGGAGAGAATGCAACTGATGCAAGGGGAAGGTCAGAAAGCTTAAACATCTCAGGGACACTTAAGAAATAATGAAATAGCCCTTAGGCCTTCCAGATGTTGCTATGCAGCTTTTAGGATCCTGATATTCCGATTCGATTTTCATACCAAGGTAAGTGCTTCACTGAATGTGCATCAGTGACATAAAGCATTTGCCAAGGGAATTTGTAGGGATGCATCTACAGCATCACAGGAATGATGTGACATTTGAGGGTGCCTTTGAGGGCTGATACTTTGTCATTTTATTGGTCATTTTTATTAACACCTGAATGCTGCTGATGTGGGTGGAGTTTCACATTTCCAACTGTGAGAGTCTGGTGAGATCCAAAATGGGAAGAGATTTCACAAAGACAGACTCGTCACAGTTACCTTTTCCTATCTCATTCTCTAATGACATATTTTAACAGATCTTCTCCCTTTTGTCTCACCACCAGCAAGACCATGTAGTCTGGGGGGAAAAGTGGACAGTAGAAGAATTTTACAAGGCATTTTGTTTATTTCTTGGGAAAGGGACAAGGCAGAGATAAGCCCAGGCGTTTTCTGTAGACTTGTCAGTGACAAGAGGCAAGGCACAGCAGGAAACTCTCTCCAATTGCTTCATTCTACACTAGGATAGTCTCACTTATGAACTTCAAGACACAGCCTGATAACGGGCAACTCGAAGAACACTAGCTTCTTGCAAAGCAGAGAGGTATTTAAGTATAACATTACTTATATTGTCCTTTATTTCACAAGTACATCTAAAATGAACCTTGTTTCCCCCCCCTGCCTCCAGCCTACCAGGAAGGCATAAAGAAGCTTGGACAACTTTTTCAATCTTTGAGCTCATGGAGCACACTGATGAATTAACACCTTGTCAAAATACTGTTTCTGTTTACCATGTTTTCATGGCACGTTTACTTGATGACTTTCTGGAAATACTGAGTTATAAGAAATTTCTCTCCCACCTCCTGTTTAAGATCCTCTACTGTTAAAGTTAAATAATGCTTGCTACTTTCTTTTATCTTGACATGATATTTCAGCCTTACATCCAGGCACTTTGGACTTGAAATTTAAAGAGTAAATGTCTAGATTTTGTGACTTAAAAAATATTGTTTTACTTCTTGAAGAAGATAACTTGTTTTTTGATTAAAAAGAGAATAGATATAATTAAATTGGTAACAATTTTTGTTGTTTTTTAACTTACATTTAAAATTATTTTAAAATTGCTATTTCCCCCTGTACTGCTACTGAGTTATTGTACTCTCATGTTACGAAGTAACTTCAGCTAGTAACTGTCACACTGTGGGATTTCTCATGTATTCTTGGTAGTCATGTTAAAGAATTAATCTCTCATGATAACACAATGGAAAACAATAAATTGGCACACACAATAAAGGAATTTTAGAGGTGTATGCTGTTTGGTCATTGGAGGCAGGAAACACACGTTAGACGGAACTGCGTCTTTGAGGAACTGTGCTGAAAGGGCAAGGTAAGCCAGCATTAACTAGCAACGAGCAGCTGTGTCTCCTGTATGTGAGTTGAAATGGCCGGTGGCCACTTCTTAGTGAAACAATTGCAAGAGACTATAGATAAACCTTAATTTCCTACGCATACACAATAAACAGGTACACTGAAATCAAGATATGAGGCTCAGAGACTTCAACCTGCGTCTCCACCCTGCCAAAGCAGATTTCACCTTCCCAGATTTAGTGATGATAATTACTGTAATTTCAACCAATCAGACAAACCATAATAACATTGCAACAGTTACTTTTCCAAGCTCTATTTTCCTATGAAATGCAGAGAATGTCTTCAGTATTTTCTTGAGATGAAGTAGCCACAGACACCAGTCATTGCTGAAATAGCAAAGGAAACACAGTCATGGAGGTTGTGACCCAATAAAATCCTTTTTCTCATTATGAAACAATGAAAAAAAACCCCCAAACCTGAAACCCAAAATACTTGAATTACATTACTTTGTTCACATCATTACCATTTCCTATACCACTTTTGTAAGGCATGGCTGATTTTGTCAAAGCTTTTACCAATCAGCTGGCAGTTGATATTTTACTCACTGATGGTCACTTCAGATTCCACAAATATGAAAAATATATCATCCTTAAAAACATAAAAATTGTTAGGTGTCTCTGCAGTCACTACGGAAGTAATGAGTAGAGCTAAAATAAATAAATTTGAATGTTTTTAAGAATTAGAAGTAATTAGCAGTACTAAATAACTGTGCTCCAACAGGAGCGGTATCCTCAGTTTTAGATATACTGAGTCAGGTAAAAGCCCCTTTTTGTGGTTATTCAAACACATAATTGTGAAGGGTTCTGTTAAGGATTTCTAACCAGCAAAATGCAGACCAAGGCATCTAATCGCCTATCTCAAACTAAATTTTAACCATTTTTTTTTCATATTGCACTCTGTACATCCATTTACAACCCTTTAAGTGGTGCTGCAATTATCAGGGCTGTTCTCTACTGAGTTATAAGGCTAATATATATTTTTTGGATCTAGTACAACAACCCCCTCCTTTTGTGACAGTGTGACAGAATGATTTATGAAGAGCTGGGGCTATGCAGACTTGTGTTATTGTAATTAGAGAGATCTAACGTTTTTCATACCTGTGTAGCTCCATTCTTAGGGCATCTATCCCTGTTTTCCCAGCATAAAGAGATTTAAACCCAAGTCTTATCTTCCAAGTGCGCATAAGGATCAGTTCATCCCACATTCAGCAACAGCAGGTGACAGGAGGATCGAAGCCAGATTAACAGACGGACTTCACAGAACAAGGATTTAGCTTGACTGTGTTAAATACACCTGTGGCATAAGTCACACCAATAGCAGCTAATTCCTACTGTAGTTTGTGACAGTGCTAAAATGCTCCTCATATTGCTCTAGCCATAGAATTTTTCATATTTCTCATAGGGACAATTTTCCCAGTTGTATGACAGGACTATGAGAATGCAGGTTACGGTTTGATGCTCAGTCCTATACATCAAGGTCAATTCTTCTGGCTGCATATTATTCAGCTTTTAAGAAGTAATAAAAATTGACTCACGACAAGCTGAAACATTTGTTTGTTTATAGCTGTTAGAAATTGCTGCACTACGTAAGTAAAAAAGTGGTGACAGCACAAGACACTCCCAACAGCTTTATTGTTTTAGTTGAGAAATAGTATCCACATGCTCTGCCTCCAAGGGATCATGTTAGAGGGAGCAGATTCATCAGGTCCTGTCCTGCCTAGATCATCTTGGCTTCATAAACACCATCCCAAATCTGTGCAGGGGAAGCAATATATATTAATTTCCAGAAGAGGGGAGGCTTAAAGAATTCTGTCTTTAAAATTGTTTCAAGTCGCAGCTACCACAGTGCCTACCTCGCTGCTGGCAGAAAGGCAAGAAAAACATACAGAAGATTCTGGATGTGGCTTTAAGCTACATCAAGAGGATCATGGGGTGTGTGTTTTGTCTTTGCAAGCCAGAGTTGTTCCATTGTGGATCAGGAGTGATGGATTAGAATGGCTCCAAGAGCTGTCAGCTAATATCTACACTGCAGCAAGATCAGACAGCAGCAACCTCTTTGGAATGCTGTGACAATTTCTGGCTGCTGCCATGAGAACTGCAGGTCATGCTACCATGAGAGGTTTTAAAGTAGAAACCTGAAGTTTAAATAGAAAAAGGCACCCAGACTGCATAATCTTCTGCAGAATAGGAAGAAATCATTCAGAAGATAAAGCACTGACAGTCTCTTGGATATTTTGCACACGGCTCTACTTTCTTGGGCACTCTGATGCCACCGTATTTTCTTGTTACATTGGAACAGCTGCATGCAGGTGAACTGAGAACAAGGCCAGTGTCTCAGTTATCAGTGAGGGTGGCTAAGCAGGTCACTTGGTTACACCTTGGGACCTGTACTTGAATTCAATGGTTAAAAAAATTCTAGGCAATCCACAAGCTTGTTGCTCCTCTAACTTCACTCTGCATTGAAGACACCCATTACCCCATGAAAATAAGGCACTCAATAGGTACCAAAGCAGTCATATTGTGAAGCATAATGAAGTTGCTGAAATTCTATGAAAACATTGTACCATAGGAAATATTCTGTGAAGAATCTTAGAAGTTCAGTTACTACAACCTCAGCAACAAGAAATGTACTTCTTAGGCATTACAGTCAGCTATGAAGGTTATGACTTTGGGAACTAGATGACCATTTAAAGCAGTGATTAGCTTTCTAGTCCATTTGTCTGAATGTTGGCATCCTTTCTTAAACTTTGCACCAATAAGAGGAAGGAAACCACAATCACTAGTTGTGCTCGCTGGTCACTCAACGCATGTTACGAAAAGGACTACGAGATTTAAGCCTGTGGGTGACGCTTGTAGGGGGCTTGAAATGCCTGTGGTCATGGAAGGAACAAAGCTGTAGAGTGTTATCTACACCCAGAAACCCAGAGGGAGTGCAGACGAGTGTGGGGATTCTGCCTGAGACACGGCCATGCTGCGCACATACTGGGGCACAATCTGCTCCTGGAACTGGCAAACTGAGGAGTGCATGCCATTGAAAGGTAAGAGTTTTACACATGCAATTCTGGGAAGACAAGTCGAGATAAGGCATTCATGCCTTCTCCCACCATGAAGAGAGAGTTACTCGTGCCCTCAGGAGGCATAAATGTAAGAGGAACAAACGTGCTCAAGCACAAGAGCAGCAGGATGGGACTGGTGGTGCTGTTCAGCACAGGCAGACATGGGCTTATCAAGAGCTGTAGCAGGCGGGAAGGAAAAACTAAAGCACACCTCCAAGTCAGAAGGTGTAAAGTGCACTGTCCTGCTGTGCTAAATACCTCACCATGTGCCAGTAGGCTTACTTCAAAACATGACAGCTATTTGAAGTAGTGGTTAAAAGATCTGTTAACTTGCTCACATCAGACCTCCCTTTAGGTCTTAGCTCAATTCCACTGCACACAGATTTTTACAAACTGCCTTTACACCAACACCTTGGAAAAATAGGAGATAATGAATTTCTGTGAGAGGGGAATATTTTCTAAAGGTAGGTCAGTCAGCAGTGATGACTCCAGAGAGGCATCCTCTCCTGCAGTACTTGTCATGGCTGGAACCAGAGCGCTGCCCCAAGTTCATGTGTGGATACATGCCTTCAGTGCCAGGCTGACGGCAGGTGTCTTTCAAGACTTGCACTGTTCAGAGCATCCGGGACAGAATATAGAAAACATTAACTGGAATCAGTGACTGACCCAAAATGCTGAAAATCTCCAAGTACATCCTCAAAACTCCTGCCAAGGATCATCTTTTCTACTGAACTGCAGCAGCACCCACACTGAAAACAGGTCAAACTGTAGCCTTCCTGCCTTTCCGTCAAGCAGGAAATAGGATGCAGAATTATGCCAGGCTCTTCCCATGAGACAAATGTAACAGAAGAAATGTTGCCCAAATTATGGTCGAGGCAGGGTTCAGCAGTGCACCTAGTTCATCTATGGATATTAGAAGTGGTTACAAAACTAAGGTGTTGAGAACCAGTCAAGAAACACTAAACACTAATCTACTGTTTCTGATTTCAAGTCCTGAGCTACGACATGGTGGTTGTACAGATTGTGGGGTACTGGTCACAACAGCAGTGGTAACTATTTTCTTCTCCCTCTCCCTAGTCCTTTTTCTTGAGAGGGGTTTTTCCATATGTTTTGTGTTCCTTTAAATATTACCTAGCACTTGTCTCATCTCTACTCCAAAAACATACCACAGCAGCACAACATTTTCAGATACAGCATTTTCAGATACACAAAACCTGAAGTTAAACACTGGTGTTGGCATATCTACTTAAATCAAAGATGTCTTAGAGATGAGCAAAGAGAACTGGTAAATGTTAGACAAGCTGAAACAAATGAGGAATTTCATATTAAATACATCAGAAGATTACATTTTTCAACAGTCACATAGTGGTTTGCAAAATCTTATAGATTAGCATTATACTTAGATGGCAAAATTGAACCGAAAGAATTAAGTTTCCTAGGCAGATGAGAAGTTGGTGCCAAAGAAGAAAAAGAATATGGATTTCTCAGCTCAAGTTGTTCAGCTTTTTGTTCCCAACCCAACTAAGATTTCCTACCTGCTTTCTCCTTCCCAAAAACTTTCTATGTTATCTGATTTCAATCAACTTGAAGCCACAAGTAATCTTAAGAATATTCAGCTACCCTCTCAAATATTTTATGACTACTCCACCTGTGAAAAATACATTAAAAAATAATTCAAGGAGATGGAGGCTTCATTGTATAGCCAGGCACCATCACCTTCCTCAGGATGTTTTTAAGATGAGTCCAAACTCCTTTTTTCGTTTTCTTGCTAAAACTGTTTCACTTATAATCAGCTAAGGTTTGGGGTTTTAGTCTTTTTCCTTAAAGAAAAAAAATTGATACTACTAGGGGAAGAACACTGATCTTTCCCCTGAAATGGTGATTTACTGTCTAAGGTTATGAAATGTGAAAGGAAAAATGGTCTGATCTTTCCCTAACAGACTTCTACTGTTTGAAGCACTGCCTTACAGATAAGGCTGGTAGCATTGTAGACTGCCTAAACTGTCCCTTCAGATAATCCTACTTACTCGCCTATAACTTGTTTAAACTTTTATAATTTGGTCTGAGTTTTTTTAACTTCTATTTTTACTATGTCAGGTATCTGCATCAAGCTGAAATTTTTTGAATCACTTTAGCCAATACCTCGATAATTTCTGCAAATGAGGTAAGGATGTGTGTGGGGAAGTTTAATTTGCACTGAATATTCTGATGGCAACTCCTTTGACTAAGCTTTCCGTGCTTTAAAGTAGGGAATAGAAGTCTGACAGGAGAGGGAGGACATCATATGAGAATGATACAAGGATTCATTCCTCCATATGAAAATTTGAGCCATTGGGCCAAGTTACAAATCTTCCAAAAGACTGCAGCCTGCATATCTGTTAGTGATTAACAGCTAACATTTTACATTCAGTGAATAAAATTCTTGCTTTTCATGGGTTTTTAGTGATATCCAGATTGCCTATATAATGCCCTCAAAGAACTGCTAAGAACTCATCTGCTTTCTGAAGATTCTTGTATGTGAGCCAGCAGGGCATATGCAAGCCCGAAACTATGTGTACATTACAGGGCTTCAGGAAAAACACTGGCTATTGTGAGCAGAAGAGAGACTTGGCAATAGCAGGACTGGGGTAGGAGGTGGGAAGGGAGTGAACCTCAGAGCTGTACACCCCTTGTGGATATGGGAAACAGGACACCAGAGAAAGGAGGAAAGGGAAATCACACTGGAAAGCCACTCTCCTCGTAAGAGACCTATAAATTCTTCAATCTAAAGATGTTGGGTTTTATAGGCATGACGTCATTTTATATGAAATTGTAAAGCACACAACAAGAAGGAAGACGTGTCTCAAGGGAAGAACACAGAGTTGGGCAGCCTACACAAGACAGAGTGGGCCAAGAGCAAGGCCTGAATCAGACAAGAAGCAAACATGACAAGATAGAAGATGAAACAAAGGAAAACTGGAGGAGCGTTCAGGTGTCATGGAACTCTATGTCCTAGGGGACATGCTGTCTGCTTCCCAGATATTCTGTCATAGCCTAATCTGGCTGACCACTGTTCCATTCTACAGCAGAGAAAACTTTGTGTTCTTCCGAACTCAGAGCCTGAGTCCAGGCATTGCAACATCCCCACCATGTTTTGTGACCCTACCAGAAGATATTCTGTGCCTCTCAGAGAGGGCTTTTCCTGTAACAGTGTCAAGGCTTCATCATTAAAGGATGTAGACAAGTCACATTCTCCAACCTGTGACAGGTTTTATTTGGAAATCGCGAGAGCAAGGCTGTGTTTAGGTTGGGAGGGCCTGGACTTAGGTTACTCAGGATCAGTTGGGATCTATGGCCTCTGAATGTTTTACCATTTTTTCAACTCCTCTTCCTGAAAAAAACTTCTCATCTCTTCCTCTTGCTTCTTAAGATGAAACAGGAGGAGTAGGTGATTTGGGTCTTTGTTGCCAGTCCAGCACACCTCCCTGTGATCTGCTTCCAGGTATCAGTGAAGTCTTGCTGGTTGCTCTTGTCTCTCCACCTGTGCCATATCACTAGCAGTGATCTCTATGAGCAGGCTGCACATTAAAGAAGACATAACTGCAATAAACGTAAAATGACACACCAATATGTTCTTCCAGTCATTATATCAGGAACTGAGGAAAAACCTGTGGGAGGAAAGCTTCAATAAGGCAGGCCCATTTAAGAGAGAAGTGTGGAAAAGGCTAGAGGCAACAGCCCACAAAGTTTGTGAGATGAAAGGATGACTTGTATGCTTTCCTGGAACTTATTTCTGAGGGATCTTGAGAGCTCCATGTCACCTATTAGCAAATATCCCAGGCATTACGCTCTTTCTTCTAGTGCAAAAAAGCTGACATCTAACATTTAATATAGTAACTCAGAGGTGGGGAAACTGATAATAAGTTTGGGTAATTAATATTTGTTGTCAGTATGGCACCAGAATGCAGAACACCTACCTCCATATTTAATTTACTACCTGGGGTGGATGGACTGATTTTTTTTTTTTTTAGAACAATGCTAAAATAATACTAAATTTGTGACATGACCTACAGCAAGGTTAAGGGTTACACTATTAGACCTAATGTTGAATAGTCTCCCCTCCTGCCCACCGATGTGTAATAAAAAGCTATTAGGCTTTGTGACTATGTAACTAGATGCTATTTTGCTTCCCAACAAGCCATGCACTCTCTAGACTGGCTGGTTCTCACTGTGAGTACGAGAATGAAGCCCTACTGCCCATCAGCATGGAGTCTGGTCCCTGACCTGTAACGTCAGCAGGGTCTGATTTCCTGACGTAAGGCCCTCGGAGTACACGCGCGCCTGTGCTGATGGGCTGCGGATCAACGCGTGCCAACCTGTGACAGAGCTCAGCTTTTCTGTGGTCTGTTATCGTCACTGCAGGCAAGCTTATGGAGATAAACTGGTCTGCAGTTCAACTGCTGCTGCCGACAGGTGAGTTGGATATCAAAAGGCAACAGCTAACTGGGCAGGTGGGAAAGGTAAGGCAGCATGCACTCATAGTGTCCTGCATTACATAGCTCTAACACCAGCCAAAGGCAACAAGACACTGTGGGACCTCTGCCTGGTTCAGATCAGAACCAAATTTCTACCCTCCTTCCCTGATAGTGCTTTTTCAGCCAATTTTATCATAGGCTTATTTCCTTAACCCACCCACTATGCAGCTGAAATATATGGCATACTCTGGCACTGCTCTCAGAGCAGGTGGGTTCAAACACCAAACTATAAACTGCTTGTGCCTGTCATCACGATGAGGGGGAAATAATCATGCAAAAGACTGATTGACTGAGGCTTGCCTGTTCAGCGCTCATAGAACAAGCCCAATGTGCTATTTTGCATCGTAAAACTTATGGAGAAGTAAATGCATCCACGCAATAATGAGCCATTATGGCTCATTAGAGGCTCAGCTTGAAAAGTCCAAAGTATACAGAGACATATAGGACAAATCTGAACTAAGCACTGTACCCTGCCCTCTGCCTGCACCAACCCTTTACACGTATCTGGTAAATGATTTATAAACCTAAAGATAGCAAAGTATAAAACTGTATCACCCTCTTCACTTTACAAAGGAAACCCTTTCTGAATAATTTGCCATGTCTCTGAAAATGTTTCATATTTCGGTGTCTGCTCTGCTGTTTACAGGTAAGTGCCTGGGATCCTATCTCATGTCATTCTCTTCAGGCTTGTTAAATAGTCAGCTGGCAAAAACCCCTGTGTTACCACCAGAACAGCACTGACGGAAGAGAATTTACTGGAAATCACTGCAGCAGGGACATACAGAAGAGTGGGTGAGAACAAGATTGCATGGCAAATTCTGTGAAATACAGTTTGATTCTGCTCCTCGTGACTACTTTTGAGTCCTTTACTGCTCATGTGTAAGGAGGAAAGATGCATTTCTGACTGAAAGGCAGTCTTACAGAATGATATCCAGAACTGTTAAAATTGTAAAAAGAGCTTGATGCTGTTTCTATGAAATCTTCCCTAAATATTATTCTTATCTCAACATTTATTGTTTGTAGGAAATAAATTCACATGCATTTATAAGGACCCAAAATAATCTATTTCACAAGTGATTTCTGGAATGCCTGACTTGAATTTCTTAAGGAGACTGATTGTTTTAAAGTGCTCAGGCTGTCTGAATGCTGATCCTTCACAGCACTGTGTAACCAGGGCACCTACAATCAAGATTCAACCTGTAAAACTTGGGCCAGAGGGAAAATGGATGGGGCAGGGCTACCAAATGCTCTTCCCAAAGCAGCAAACGCTGGTACAGTCAATGATCAGTGATGCATATGCTGCAAGATTGATTTGTTTCTCACAAAATTAAAACAAAATAGGCAGGCAAATAAGTGACAGCTGACTTCCCAAGTGATTGCCTGCATCTTGACAAGATGCTCCATCCACATGCACGCATTAAAAGCATTTCTTAGATTTGAGTGCTCCAATACACATGCAGGAAATACATGATGTGAATAGCTAAGGCAAAATGAGGGAGACAATGGTTAATCGTGGATTAATGAAAAAGGTTTTGTAAATTGGGACCACAGTCAGGTACAATCTCTCTCATGGGACGAGTTCGCTTCCATGCCGTATGAATCTGAGTTTTGGCTGCAGTGAGGCTCTGTAGGGAGATAAGGAGATGGAAAGGGACTTTGTCTCTTCTGCAAGTTTGAGCTCACCTGTAAACCTTTTCGCCTTATTTGTCCTTCCTGATCTGCAGTTGAACTGGGACAATTCCTGGGTACTTGCCTATCTTCTTGAACTTCACCTCCTTTCCACTGAAGGCCATTATAACACAAACAGTGTCACCTGAGGCCAAGCTAGGAGCATAGCAGCTTGCAGCCCCTCCTTCTGGAAGACTTTACTTTCACCTCCTTTATGTCTCTTGTCTTGTTTACCCTCTTTCCCAGGTTTCTATTCTTCAAAAGACAGGAAGAACTACTTATTACTAATTTTTAATGAGCTCTTAAAAGTTTCATTGGTCACAATCAGTTCAGTTTTTCATTAATTGTGAATCCTTTCAGCAACAGTGGAGGTGGTGGTGAAGTAAAACAGAGACTGTAAGATTCTCATGAGAACCTTATTCTTCTTCATGCCCTCAACTCAGCTGCTATAAATCACTCCTCATGGTAAACCACAGTCATGGGGTCAGAGTTGATGTGGGATCATCCCCCACAGGTATGGGGTCAGAGTGTGATGTCCTGGCACTGAGATAATTGCTGGAGTCTCTCAGGTGTCTGATGGGGGTGTTTTGCCCATTCACCCAAGGTGAAACTGGTAGCCACATATGGATGTAGAAAGGAAATCTCCACAGGACCCACTGAGTGGACCAATGGTCCAGTGCTTTTTCTAATACTTTGCTGCAGTGGAAGTAGTTCCTTCCCTAGGATTATCTAGGATTTTTGCCAAATTGCCTTGCTATTTATCCATACCTGACAACTGTCCTGACCCCTGGCATCATCACACATATTGAATATGTTCAATAGCTAATTCTGAATTAAGTGTAACTTCTCTGCCTTTGCTGATGAGGGAATGAGGCCAATGCTGTAGCTCTACAGATTGTTAATGCCATCTCTTAAACCAGAGAGCTCCTGTGTCCTGTGATGTAAAATTTAAAATTGTCAAAGAATAAAAACTACTTTACTTCAAGCTTTAAAAATTAACAGATGAGGCCAAAATTCAAACTCTGGGTGATATGGACAGAGTTGAAGCACTTAACAATCAGTGACTTTAAATCTTGCTGTCAACAGCTATTAGCAAATCTGACTGATTTAATTATATTCTAAGTCTTGTTACCCTCCAAACACTCCAGGATACAAAGCCTATGTACATACAAACATTTTTTTAATATAATTTGAAAAAAGCAATGTGCAGTTGTTAAGAATTTAATATAACTGCACTTTTCAACTGAAAAAAGGTGATATCTGGGCCTGCAGGATTCACAAGTCTATCCTTGCTGCAATCCAGCCATTTATGCAGTGTACTGACAGATAACCCCATCTTGATTTCCATGGAATGTCACATAATCTAGAAAAATACTTGAGTGAGGAGAGAGGCAGCTGCTGCCACATTTTTTCAGCGTTTGCACTATTGCACTGTGGTATTCTCAGTCCTCAGACTGAGTCCTGTGGTCTGACTTTGTGAATTTAGATTTAGAAAGTCAGATAGCTGAAACATGGTGGGGAGGTGGTCCATTCTGGTTCGTTTCTAGCCTTAGGAAACACACCTGAGCTGCAGACTTGATTTACTTTTTCAAAGTTCCCAACACGTCAGCACCTGCCACCTCAGCAGGGTTGAAGTTTAGCTCTGTCCAAGTTTAGCCTCTGTCCAAGCTCTGTCCTAAAGAGCTGATAAGACTGGCAGCCGTACCTCCACGAGCTGAGATTTTGACCAGAGAGTCACCATAGCTGATAATAGGAAGAGTTATTAGACTTAAAGGGAGGGAGCCAAAGCAATTGCCAAGTTTTTGACATTTAAATTCGATTGATATTAACTTAAGCAATATGTTTTCATGTTGTCAGAAACTGGCAAGTCTTCAGAAACTAGGGAGAAACAATAGTGTGCACAGAGAGTGTTTCAAGTGCTGCTAAATATTTGATAGTTTTTTCATAAATATCACAGCAAATCAGAGATAAACCACTTTTCCCTATGGTAGATGCATACCAGGGATAAATTCTGATCTTAAGCCTGGAGACTGCTCCTCACCACTTATACAATACTGCTGATCTGGATAAAAATAGGCTTTGGGGTAGGGAGTGGAAGAAGTAGAAGCATATCCTATACTAAGGGAAGTTTGAAGATTTGTCTTCTTATCATTAAACTCTGCCATTAGATGTGCAAATGGTGGCCTCCCTGCCTTCCCCAGACTACTAAGCACAGACTACTAAGGCTCTTGCTACTTAATTTTTGTGAAAGAAAATGTACATCAATTAAATAGGTCCTTAAGCAGGCAAATGTGTCAAAACTTAATCCCATACTCACCTTTTTGATTGTATGATGAAGTGGATCGTTGTGCATCCAGCTGATAGAAAAAGATGTCTTCCTGGGAAGATTTTGTGGCTGCACCCAGCTGAATATGTTGCTTTCTAGAAATCTATCCTTGTACGAGAGA
This sequence comes from Melanocharis versteri, assembly GCA_013397845.1. Classification (NCBI taxonomy): domain Eukaryota; kingdom Metazoa; phylum Chordata; class Aves; order Passeriformes; family Melanocharitidae; genus Melanocharis; species Melanocharis versteri. The sequence goes on along the minus strand of VZTG01008135.1, from coordinate 63,526 downwards.
GTTATGCTTCCATTCAAGTCTAGGATGAAGAGATTTTAAAGCACAGTAATTTAAGATTTACACGGGTTGATTTTCTATTTTGAGTGCAGTTTGCTTGCTATACTCTGATACTTTTTTATTACTACTTTGACGTTCCAAGATATTGATATCCCTTTTCATAATCAGACTTTTGTTGTTGGGTTGGATTTTTTTCAGCGCTGGATTAAGTGCACATTTGCTTTTTTAAACAAAGATGACAAGGTTGTACCACCATCTCCCCTCAAGTTTAGTCTTAGATCATAGTGATCCAAAATTAGATGCTCAGAAGGCACGGTAGCAATAATGACTATCAACGGTTTTCCCCCTGGACAAAGTCTTTAGGTGCACAGGATAGACAAAACTATCTGCTGAAGGCAATAATTGCATGAGCTAAGCATCTGCTTGCTAAAACCAGCCAATTTTTTTCTATAATTTGCTTTTCATATGAGAACACTGAGTGAATCTTCAAGAGACAATGAAAGGAAACACTAACTGGTAACAGCTGATACAACCTCAACAATAGTTCACCCTCCACACACATTCCTCCTATTTTCCCACTAGGACATTTATATCTAAAAGTGCTTTTCAAATCACATATTTATCTAAAAGAAGAAAACAGTATTGAATAAAAACATTAATGAAAAATATGTCTGGTCGCTCTTCATAGTGAATTAACTGTTTCAGTGCAACTTGAAATTCTTCATCTTTTTGCAGCTCAAATTTATGCACTGTGAGCCTTTTTATTAATATCACCCACCTGCTCCTAACTCCCTCTAGTCTCACATCAGATGCTCTGAAATTCCATTCTCCTGGTTTGTATGCTAATCTTCTAGAAGATGCAGTCCTTCAGGAATAGTCTGTGTTTATAAAGCAAACCCTTTCACAATATTTTGCTAAGCTGGTCAAAAGGCGGAGGAAAATTACATCCAGTCCAAGAAACGTAAATTGAGGCAAGACATAGCTCATTTGATGAAAACTCTACTGTGTTCAGTAGCACTGTACACAGAGGGGGTGCTCAGATGGAGACACCTGCTCTGATGACCCCAGGTGTACATTAGTGCTAAGTGAAGACCTTGCTTGCTTTGAGCTCTGCCAGAGCACAAGCAAATGTTCAACCCTGTTTGTCTGTGCAGCCACAGTGGAAGACCAACAGAGCTAATTCTGGTTTTGCTAGAAATGATCTCGCTAGAAATGATCTTGCTAGAGTTTTTCCAGAGGTGAATGAAGTTTGCCATGTTCAGAGACTTATAATGATCTTTACAGTAAGACAAAGAGAGAATGAGCTGAGCCTGAAGGATTAGCTGATATATAAAGGCACTTACCTGATTTTCTTTTGGTATTTACGCATCTTTGGAGTGCCCCAGCAGCTGGGGACAAGTCCTGCAGAGACGGCACTCAGGAGCTGAAATAGCAGCTAGAAAAAAGTAAGAACTGGGTGTCAACAGTGACAAGAAAAGCCAAGAGCAGAGCTGGCACACCTGCCTCTACTCAGAGCAGGCAAGTGCACTTCAATCAAAGTGAATACTTAGTGGGGTTAGGGGTGGCGTTTCTCACTGGATACAGATGCAGCCAGAGCAGGCTGTATATTAAAAACTGACATATAATACCCTGAAGATGCAGCTCTCTGCACCACAGTAGCCAAGATAGCTCCTCACTGTGCCCCACTGTCCCAGTGGAATGACAAGCTCATTTTTGAAGATGCTGGCAGCAAGAAAAAAAAACACAAGAAGCAGAGCTGCTTAATGATCTTTTTTTTTGCAGCTTATTTCAAATCTGGAGGGCCAGAGCACATATTGGTGATAAAATTTAATGTTTAATGGCCCTTACTAACTATGCATTTAAAGAAAAGTGAAGCCTTTTAATGAGTCAGTTTCTGATCCCAGTTCAGTTAGCTCAGTCCAGAAATGTAATCATGAGCTTACAAAATATTTAATATAAAAAAAAATCCCCAAATTCATTAAAGAGAAATTAACAGCTCATAGATTTTTCTATTGGAAAATAGTAAATTGCCAGAGAAATACTGAAATTTGGCACAAGCTTAGTTTGCTCTTGTGCAGCTCTAGAATACAAGTATAGCAGCTTAATAGACATATGCATGAAATATATTTTCTTCTTACCCAGCATTCACCAAATGTCTGAACTTACTTTTTTCCATGGAGTTGGTAACATTTTTGAAGATGGTATTCCTTGAAAACTCCCTACCCTAAAACTTCTACCTCCAGTTTATGATTGTAGTAACTTGGAATATGGGGAAACTAAAGCAGGAAGGAACTACTGGGACTGTGGTTGCTTGCTAAGTACTTTTCTAAAGTACTCCTTAACGTCTATATTGAGAGCAAAGATGACAGCCACCATCACATCTTATTTTGTTCATTACTGTATAACCAAGCTTTTTCTCATCTTCTTTTAAAGCATTTTTGGCACTGAAAAGAAACTAAGTGAAAGGGAGGAGCAAACACTCTAGCTCACGTATCTTCTACCTATATGCATTCAGCAAACATTTTCTGCTATTTAAAAAACTAAAGGGCAATGTTAATGTGGATGATCAGGAAAGCCAGCAATAATTACAAGTGAACTGGATTCAGCTGAACATTGCACACGAAAGCAAACATTTGATACTCTCAATTAGATTTTCCCCACAGAAATTCAGGAATCAGGGCATTGTAGAGCTGTGAGTGAGGTGACAGCTTGCCCTGCTGAGCTCCTACTCTAGGACATAACAGATAAGGGTTCAAGTTCTTGGCCCATCTGTTCCAAGTATGTGCAGGTCACCCTCAGGTGTCCATTTAAGCCCACTTCACTAAATTGGAGCACAGCTGTTTACAGACACTGGCCTCAGCCTGGCTGATGGATTTGAGCTCCAACCTAATCAGTGGTTCATTAAAAATTGTGTGATTCAGACTGACATGCAATTTTGGACTCTTTTAGCCCCAAATTAATTTATGTCTCAAAATTCATTTATGTCTCGAACACTCAAGACTAAAAAGAAAAGATTTCTTTTCTGTACCAGGGCCTTTCATATGAATCTAAAGAGGAATTCTGACCTTTTTCTTGTGAAAGATATTTATTCCGAGATCTGCAAGGACTACTTCTGCATCTGTGGTGACATCAGAAGCTATCTGAAGCAATGCAATAACAAGATTAGAAGTGCAATATCTTCTGTTCTGGAAGTAATTACCAAGCATGCAATTTCTATGCCGATACTAATGACAATAAATATCACATATAAGCCAGGAGATTCAGAAACCATAGACAAATTCATAGGTAGGGTTTGTGTTCTTTTAAAAAACTTTAGGCTCTCAGCACACCTGAGACTAGTGCAATTACAGTCTAAGCTGGTTTTTGTAACAAAATTTTGCATTAAAAATAAATTAGTGTCTTAATTAGATTGTAACTTTATTTACTTCAGATTCAACAGCAAAATAATGATGTAGAGCATCTGTTTTATTAACTTCAGGCCTAAAAAAAAAAGTTTATTTCTGAGAATCTAAGGTAGGACCACCTTGGATTTCTATTAAATAAACTAGAGATTCAAAGCCATATTCTGTGGATATAAGTGCATTTTTGAAGTGCACATTCTGACACATTTTTCTGATATTACAAATATTTATCAGCTTCTGTTTCAAGTGTCCTTGGAGCACCCTTTCTGACAGAAGAATCGGCAAATCAATTCATACGGCTCAAACGCCACATACCATATTCTCTGAGCGACTGGGACTTGAGCAGCAGCCAGAACATGTGGGGATACACTGTGGCTGAACAGGTACCTTCCTCCTTCCTCTTGCAGCACCTACCGAGAAAAAGAAAACACGGTTCTGGAATTAACATGTAACATAAATCCTTTGGGCGAGGGGAGGGAATTTTTCTGATTTATCAACATGGGCAAGGCTGCTGAGTAGTCGCACAGTGTATTTATTCAATATCAGAGCTCAGAATATTCCTTTCTGTTTTGATCTACTCCAGATTAGTGAATCATGGGCAGCTTTGAGAGAAACAGCACAATACTACATGGACTTGGACCCTTTTGCCTTCAGTCCCTCAAGAGCCATGTATGATGGGGTTTCTCAAGAGAGCATTTCATAGACGTGGAGCATGTGTGTACCTAAGTAAGTAACACTGACCCATACAACACTGATGACAATTGGTTTACAGTGTCATAACCCAACACAGTAAAAAAACCAATCGTATATTGAAAAATTAAAGAAGATTTGTTTTTACTGTCCAAGTTTAATAGTTATTTAAATGCAGTCATTTTATAGTGGCAGGTTCTTTTCTAAGTATGTTTTGGAAAAGCTCATTAAGAGCTTAAAGAATATATATCCTTTTAAAAGTTCACAGAAGTTAAACTGCTTCCTATAGAGTTGATTTAAAAAGCCGACAGAAAGCAATTCCTGAGGAGAAAAATAAAAGATAAAAAACTCCATCTATTTCAGTAACAAAACTGCATTCAGTGTGGAATAAAACCTCAGCAGAACAAAACAGAGAATGAGACATAGCAGTTGGTAAAAACAGTATTTATAGATCAGCACAGGAGTACATGAAATGAAGTGTCGCAAACTGTCTCAGAGAAATTGTTTAGGACTGTGCTAAAATGGGACACATTTTTGGGACAAAATTTTGTCACATTTAGGGAACAATTACTAAATGATTCAGTTGGACACAGACAATACACGCATTATTCCTGTGGAACACTTTTCCTATGAAGATACTGCAGTCCTTAAAAATGGACAGGAGCAGGAAGAACTAAACTCATACAGTTTCAGTGCTTAAAATAGTTACTAAGACAGCAATCTGTCAGTCTGACTGAAACCACCGATAGGAAAATGGGTAAACTTCTTCTCATAATATACTTTGAATTGAATATGCTTTGAATTTTTATTGACTTAAAAGTACTTTTCTTTTTGAAAATAAGTTTCATTTTGAAATGCAGCTTTTGAAAAGACCTTTTATTTTTTATAAGATAGGAATTTGACTTGGAGAGTCTCAGATTGAGCTTTCCAGGACTGTTTCACCTGAAGGGTGACACCATTTTCACTCACTCTGAACAGAAGCAAAGTAGGAGAGAATAGCTAAAAGCCATAATTTACCTTCCCTTCTGCTGAGGCTTCATCTGGTGCCCTTGGGCAACTGGAAGGAAGCACCAGGTTATCCTCTCACAGTTTCTGATACTGATGTGGGTGGATAGCAGCAGTCTCTTCTGCCTTATGACAAATTTACCTGAAGACACTTAACTTAGTTTTCTGAAAAAAACCCACTGTCTTTGCCATCAGAAAAATTCCTCACAGAGAAGAGCCCTAACTGTGTCTAATTACTGGTTGTGCATCCATGTGCCTGATGGCTGTGATCGCAGCAGCTGCCAGGCAGACTCCAGGATGAGTTATGCCTCCAGAAAGATAATCCTAATGACTGTCTTATGACAGGATTAAAGCCATTTACATAAACACATTTACAGGCACTCCCACTGAAGTATGTTTGTGATTTCAAAGCAAGGCTGGCTAACTCCCAGACTGAAATAAACTTCCCAATGCTAATGTGACAGGAATTGACATCCAGAGTTTTTGTGAAGGCATGTAATAGCAAAGAAGCATCAAGCTAGAAGTTACAAAAACCATTATGGATGAAGTAGAACAATTATTTTTAACCTTATTTTTCCTGAGTAGTGATAGTTCTGAAATGGAAAGCCTATACAACCCATGCAGGAACTGGTTCAGGGGCTGTACTTCCAGAAGAAAACATTTGCAAAAGTTGGCAAATCTGAAGACTGCAGCTGTTGACAGGATCTTTAAATTAATTCAGTGATTTTTTTTTTTCTAAAAGCAATTTATTCCTTTTTTTCTAGCAACAACATCAGATCTTACATGGAGCTACTACAGCAATCTGGGACTCACCTCCAGCAACAAGCTGTTAAATCCTACACGTCTCGTATCTGGCCATGTTAGGATATGGCATGTTATGTATTTGCCATTATGTGTTTGATAAGATGACTTTATCTCATCCCACTTGGGTTTAAAACCAAAATTAATAACTAATTCTCTGCATAAATGCTGCATATTTTATATTCATAAGTAGAACTGAGATGTAGGTCATGGCAAATTGAATAAGAAGTCGAAGAAAACCAACCATGAACTTTTAGCAGGTTGGGTTTAAAAATGCCTAGTGTTTTCAGGTAAAACATTTTTTTGACTAAACAATTGTTTGAAGATGTACATTCGTGCTTCTGTGACTGAAAACCACATTTTTGTTTCTCAGTATTTTCCTTTAGCTACATTTTTGAGAGGCGAATAAGAAATGAAAATTGGTCACTTTGAATGGGTGAGAGAAGTAGAGCACATTTGCTTCAGGTATACTTCTGTAGTTCAAGTGCATTTCCATTTTTTCAAGTACTAGTAGTAGGTGTTGTAGTACACATCCATTCATGTCTACGCTTCTCTTTCCTCATTTGAACTTCTGTGCTTGGTCTTGAACGCCAAAACCAGCTGAACCCACAGCTACTACTGTGAGTTGTTTTTTCTTACTCCACAGAAACGGTGGAAACATTCACGGCTCCTTTCCTGAAAAAACAATGGTGATGAAAAATGTTCTTTATGCCAGGTTCTTGAGCTTGGAAGTTTCCTGGTTCCTATTCATTAATGTACCTTATTTCAGAACATCTTTGAAGAAAGGATTAGACTTCCATGTTTCTTTTATATGTTATTAATATAATGCTAACAATTAAAAGCTTTTTCAAACTTGACCAAAATTTCTGCATGAATAAAGATGACCTGTTGAGGAAAACAAGATGTATGTTAACTAATGGCAGGGTTGGTAAAGGAAGGCAATTTTTGCTCGCTTTTTATCCCCAAAGAGCAGATTCTGCATGTTGTGCTTTCAGGATTCTTTGTGAATATGGGCTGTACGCTAACTGGAACAGATTTGAAGATGATGTTGGATCTTTGAGAAAGAAATGCACATTCTGGCTTTTTGGCAATCTCTACCATGCTCCTAGGTATGAAACTATCCTTAGGCCATTATTAATTTCCCTGCGTAGGACAATGGGCCTGAAATTGCCATTATTCATTAGCTGAAGCTGAAAATTCATTAAACACTTGAAAGAGATAAATGAGGTGCAAGTTCAGTATTTGCCATATAGGATTTCACATCTTTAGTCACACTGCTTAATTATGAACAGTTCATTCAAAGATAAGGGGTGACAAGTGATGTATAGACTTAGACCTCACTGGTTAAACACAGTCATGGCCTGTCCCTGCTGCCCGCCTTCCCTGTGCTGCTCAGCCTTGGATAAGCTACTGCTCCAGACCCTAAACACTCCAGTATTTTCCTCAGTAGCAGCACAGACATGACAGAGCTACTGAAACTCTCCAATTTATAGCAAACTGCAGGACTGTAAGGAGAAGCATCGCCTTTTGTTTTAAGTGGATATGCAGTAAAACTCCAGTGATGCACCTGCTCCAGCTGGGCACCTTGCTGGTCCCAGAGAAGTTGCAGCTCTGCAGGCAGTGATGCCCACACCACTTGTGAACCCGTTCCTGCAGCACTGCTCTTTTCTGCCCGTCTCTCTAGCTGATGTCGTTGCTGCCACAGCAGGGGTTTGTGATGTATCTGCATTAACTGCAGTTTTCATGCCTGCATGGCAAGTTAAACCAAAGTGGAGGTAGTTTGGGAGCTGGTTTGCAGATAGACAGCAGATATCCCTGGAGTGTGGATGACAAAGTCCATCAGTAGAGGTGGAAGGCAAAGTAAAGTGCTATCAGCTGCCATCTGCTATCAGCTGCTGAGGTAACTGCCCAAACGTAATGAGCCATTTTAGGGTTGTCAGGGCCATAAAATTAGGATAACCACTGTCTATTGCCATGAGGACAGTCTCGCACAAGGCTGACTTTGCAACCAAAACGCCAGACAATGCCAGGGGATGCAGTTTGACAGATCTTTTGTGCTTAGACATGACTAATTCCTTTAAAGAAGTTGTTCTGAAAGCCAGAGACTCAATACTCAATCTGCAAATCCATAACTTCAAGCTAATGTCAGTAATTCAGATAATTAGTCTTGCTGAATTAAATGAGAAGAACTGTGCATGCATGAGTAGCAGTGGAGGATGAGGTGCTTATTTTGTGTTATCAAATACATGCCACTCATGACAATGAGCAAATGGCTTTCACAGCATTTGAATATTGAACACATTCATCTGCATTTGTTAATAACTGGGGAAAATATTTACCCTGTGAGTTTGCTCCCCCTATTTATCTTCACATATTGTTTCAGCACTTTAACAGAAGTAACTCTGGACCCTTCTTTACTGACTTTTCCAACACATCTTTATGTTGCCACCTGCAAGAATTATATCCTTGCTTTTTCTACACAGCACAGATACACAGGCAATACCTTAGCAATTATAAAACCAAAGAGTAGTGCTAAACTAAAGAGAACTTCAAGTACATCTGTGCTGGTCATGGGTGTGGAATTACAGGTCTCAGGGCACAGGACCTTTGCTTCTAGTGCAATGGAGAGCAGAATTTATTACTAGTTTCCAAATACTGTAAGTTTTTTTGAGGGAAAAAACCTAAGCCACAAAAACACCAGAGGTCCCTGAGGCTAGAGAGAACAGGGTTAGAACAGGGTTCCTCTGAGAGAGGGAGAACAGGCAGAGAGGAAGAGGAGTCACAGGAAGCTAGAGTCAGGTTTGTTTCTATATAGATATTAACTGGATGGATGCAGAACATCCACCAGGCAGCCTGATTTTCCAACTCCTTCCTGATTCATGTGAACAGGGTGACTAAAATCAACAGTACAACAGAAATCAGGATGTCTGAGTATCTCATGGTTGATATCTAGCTCCAGCAGCAGCTTTTTGCCAGGCAAGGCCCTTACAGGGTGTCCCTCTCATGGGAGCTCCAAGTCAGATCTGAATCAGGCTGCAAATCCTTCCTCAGAGCACTCGCCTATTCCCCCACCTTCTTGTATCCCTAATTTTCCCAATCTTAGAAGAATCAAACTGCCTTTGCAATCTCTCCTACTCTGTCAAGTTGAATTGAAAACAGCCCACAAGTTACAAAATTACTGTGGCTAGACACAGGGATAAATAAGTACCTGCTGAGACAGCATGGTTGTAGGAGCCTTGCTTTGCTAGAGAAACAAGAGGGATTCACTGTAGTCAGACATGGCAGGAGAAGTAACAACACCCGTCTTTCCAATAATAATTGAAGAAAAAGATTAATACTCCACGGCTTTCTTTTTATGAGAAAAGCAAGTAATTCTGAACACAGCAAACAGAGAAAGCTGTAGAATCCAAGAAACCTATATATAACCTACTTTACAAATGTCGAGTGTGGGTTAAGTACTAAGATACAGTTTTCTATAAACTCAGCAGGTGAGTATACAGAGGTAATGAGAAAGAACCATTTATTTTATGATCTGAAATGGTTTCTTCAAACAGAATGGTGGCAACTGGTATTCAGTGACAGTCCTACACACCACTTCATCACTGTTGTAATTCATGTGGTTGAACCTGGTCCCAGATGATTTTAATGCATAAACCTTTTGAGCTTGCATCACACTGTGTGATGTTGTACCTTGCTTTACATTTGATCTTCTGTTGTCTTAATTTAAACCAGAACAGCTGAGACAAAATACTCATCTAATCTACACCTGCTGCTGGCTGCCAGCAAGAGTGAGCTGTATTCAAAGCAATTTATGTTGGCTGATTAAGTATATAAACCACCCACCTGAGGTAGGTGCATTGCCATAATGTGTGTAGAGTACAAAATAAATTATTAGTGTTTTGCATCATCCATAAGAAAAAATGAGCTCAGTAGTTAAAATGTAAACATAGAAAGTTATACGAAAAACAAAGAGTTCAGCCAGGAAATAAGCAATCTTTGTATGTGACTATTATGTTAGGTAAAAAAACATCAATAATTACTGTTCTGCCTCAAAGACTGTTGAAGAGATATGCATTTCAAACATCAAATCTGTAGAGCCTACTTTCCACCAGCTGCAAAAAAGAGGAACAATTCCTTCTATGAGAGAGGAGTGGTATCAAGCTGGATATCTGTAAAGGTGATCAATGTAAGGCAACATAGCAAACATCTGCTCCCTTTGAGCCCAAGCCCAAGCCACATCCCACCGCAGCACTAGGCAGGCTGAGTGCTGCAGCTGATAAGCTGATTTTACAGATAGAACAAGTACTCATTGAGACTTGTAATGCAAATTGAACCACCACCTCCCACGGGGAGTGAGCTTTCCCTATGCCAGTGCAAATCCAGAGAGGGATAGGGAAGGAAGAAGGGACAGATTGATGGATTTCAGCCCTGTAGGGTCAACCCCTAAAAGCTTCTTTCTCTATGAGGCGTTACAGGATAGTCAGCTTGGAGTGACACTTCCTATTCAGCTCGGAGTGACACTTCCTATTCAGCTCTTTATTCCTGGTCATAGCAGCCACTGCTAAGGTGATTTCATGGCAGTCACTGTCTCCTCGGCAGAACTGAATAAGCATGTGAAATCCTATCTGAATAATTCAACTGTGTCCTGCTTGTGATTGAAAGCTGCTGTGCAGCAGGGAGCTCACTCAAGGAAGGCTTAAAAAACATCCTTACAACTGCTGTCAATACTATTCTCATAACTCCAAGGCCCGACTGTGCAAGGTGCAATGAGAAAGCAGTTATTGTGACATCTCCAAAATGAAGGTAGGACTATCTAAGGGCAAGAAAACAACCACAAAAAGAAAGTGACTGTAAAGACAACCATGGATGTTGGTGGTGGCTGCTCAGCACTGAAAAATAACTGATTTGGTAGTTATTTAGAAGAATGACTTAAAAACATCTTATTTGTAATTTCAAACTGGCTTTGGTTGAACACAGCACTGAGAACTATAAAGTGCTGCTTCCTCTTGGTGTCTCTGTTGAAATATTTATGGTGCTACCCTTGCTGTGGAGTTCAGGCAGGAGGCTCAGTGCTGAAAGATCCACTACAAGCTTCCTGATGGCCTGGGGCCTATACATCCCCACATAACACTTTGGGCAGGATGCAGTCTGATTTTTCCTATGGTACCTCATAAAGCAACTACATTATAGTAAAGCTACATGTGCTGAATTTTGGTTTTTAATTTAGAAGAGCTTGGAGTAATGAGGAAGAGCTTATTTAATTAATTTACTTAGTTACCATAGTGAACTTAAGAGAAACAAAAATGAAAAAAAAACCCCATGCTTTTAGTCATAAATAATTTGAAACTAATACCTTTTACTAAGTGTGTAAACAATTCAATCAGCTATATTATGTTTTGTGGATTACAGAAATAATTTTTCTACAAATAAGAAAAAAACCTCCTTTTTCATTACTCAGGATTACACAGTTCCTTACTCCTTTCTTATCCTCTCTGCCCCAGGCTAAGGTCTATTTTCATTCTCATAATAATTGCCAGATGATTAGATCTAGCCCAAGTATAACTACAGGTACTGTTTACAGCAACCAAAGGTTACTCTGTGCCTCACTAAAATGTCCAGGCTACCTTGATCTATCAAGTCAACTGTATCAGGAACAGCATATGCAGCAGCAATTACAAAATAAGAGAATTACAAAAAAGTCCCTTCTCTTGAAATTATAGATTTTGTAATTAAGGCATACTATCTGAAACCAAAAATGGAAGCTGAAGTATTTTCAGAGAATTGCTTGTCGGCCGGATCCCTCTTTCCCACAGTGAAAGCTTTGAAGTTACGTTATTAGCAGGAGCAGTGACAACTGAGGACAGGATCTTATTTGACAGTCTTCCTTTTCAAGTCTTAACTAACATGTGGAATTGCATGCTGGAAATGGAGGGGCAGTCACCAACACATGCTGAAAATTTAGGCACACCCTCCTAAAATCAGCTTCTGAAAGAACAGTTAATGAGCTAGCAGAGATTAACACAGAAAAAGACTGCATCACCTGCATTGTAGCCAGGTGATTAGAAGAAATGAGTCTCAAGAGAACCAGGAATAGATAACTGTATTTGTCTCAGAAGCTCACTAGACAGCCTGGGCAAGCCAAGTTTTCTCTGAATCTTTTTCAAATTGAACTAATCTGCCCTAAAATCTGCTAGCTTGAGACTGCTGTTACTATTAGTCCAGAAAGGGAACTCAGAGAAATGCATTGAAATTGTCGGTTCTGGCTCTGAGCAAAGATTGAAAGTAGCTCATCTGTGTCAATAAATTGGCTGGCAAAGACTGGATCTGTCCTTTGCATTTGACCCTGGTTCAAGTGATATGTCTTCTCCTACAAGTCCTGCAGCATCAGAACTCAATCAAGTTAGAGAGTTGGTCTTACCGTCCCCTCAAATTGAACATCCTGAAACGTATGTGTTTCAGGCTCACAGAAAATGGCTCAGAGCACTGAAGAGGACAGATTTGAATTCATTACCTTTCTAGTGCAAGATCACTCGATGTGCAACAGCGCTACCAATCATTATGTCCAATGCAAATAATGGATTGTAAGTGTTTCTGTCTCATTATCTTGTGACAGGATTGTTATTAACTTGTAACTAAACAACAGTTTTATAGAAAGTCTCCTCAAGGACAGGCTATATATATATATATATATATACACACACATATATATATAATATATATATATATACATGTCTTAGTTTTCTTATTTTCCCTGCTGCCTAGATTGCATAGCGAGCGTCCTAGATGGAATGGACCAAGAAGTGATTGCTAAACTTTAGTGGGCTTTAGAGTTCTCCAAGCTTGCATTAACACAAGTAAATATATACCACAGATTTTTTCAAACCCAGAAAAGTTGGCTGTTAAGATGGCATAACAGTTCACAGTGAGAACATGGATTTCCAGGAAAGGTTGGAAAGTGTCATCGAATTACAAGGTGATAATGAGGTCTGAGGTTTTTCCAGCATGTATGGATGTCCTGCTAATTTGGTATGGCAGTGCCAGACTGTGCCTCCAGAAATAATTAACAATAGCAGTTGTACAGGTACTTCATCAGCAGAAACATTGGAGGGTGATGAATCCATGCAAAGATTGCACAGGTAGAACGGAACAATCTCTACAGCAGATATACAATAACAGGCTAGCAGTGTTTCCTTTGAGTGTGGAGGCCAGTTTTTCAGTTTCATCTCTTAACTGGGCACTATATATCTGAAGAAGGTTTGAGTAATTTCAAGAAAATCAGACTTATGATTTTTGTCAGTTGGGTTTATGTATTTATTTTAATTTTAAATCATTTATACATTTTTTTAATATTACATTTTTTAGAAATGGCAGAATCATATTTTATCTTGAATGCCTAGATGCAATTTTTACAGCAGATGCTGTTGTGTTGTCTTTGCTTCTATGAGAAATGAGCACAGGTCCTACTGGGCACTCACCTTATTGACCAGCAGAAAAACAATTAAAATTTTCAGCCCACAAATATTCATGCATGAATACTTATGTCACTTGAACTCCAGTTGAAAGTTGAATGAAAACAGGCTACTTGTATTTTTACTTACATATGCATAGATAACCATCTGAATTACCTACATTCCCTTCCAGGTAGTTCTTGTAGAGATGCTTTTTAGTACTAACCCTCAACCTTGTGACCACACTTGGCACACTCACAGAGGAAATACTTTAAGCATTTTCAAAGGAGATCAGGTCAGTCAAAAAGATATGAAATTAATTTAAATCTGCAAAATGCCTTATTGAAACAGCCTTATAAAACCAGAGCTACTACTAGTGACTCTCCAGGCTACAACTTCTGGACAGAGTTTCATTTTGTCCCACAAAGCTCCAGATTGTTTGAATTAAATTCACTGAATTTTTCGTCCTCTGCATAGTGCTATCATAACTGTGTGTGAAAGATAGACTCTTCCAAAAAGAGCCTCAAGTTTTTAAAACTACATGGGATGACTCAAGAATTTCTTCTTGCAAGATGACATCAGTCGTGGAAGTCATTCAACACATCACCAAATAAAGCCCGAGTCTCAATACAACACCTTCTGTAAAGCCCAAAACACCTCTCAAATCAGGCAATAATCAGCCTAAATCAGTTTATTAGCATCATGCCTAGTGACAAGAGTTAGTAATGAACTGCATGTATTTTTCTGATTTAGTGGTTTGGACAAGTGTTTTAGCCAATTTTTTAGCTGGTATCCACTAGAAACTTTGGCAGACAAACACATTTCACATTCAAAGGTTAATGTTGATATGTCTGGGAAAAGAACAGAGGAAAATGAAGGTTTAACTCCTTGGTAACTGTAGAAACAGTTAAATAACACAGTTAAACCCCAAATATGGGTTATAATTTGCAACAGAAATACTCCCTGATCTTCTCCTCCAAAAAGAAGAGCAAGCCTTTATTTAGTGGAAACATATCTTCCTGAGCACTTTGGAAAGGAATACGTCTTGGAAGACTAAAAACTGAATTGAAAAATAAGCCTGCCTCCTTCCAGGAGAGCAGAACCTCCATGGGGGTGAGTGAGTTTGGCTGGGAAGAGCCATGTCTGGCAGATGCAGCCTGGAGCTGGGGCACAGAAGCGCTGAGGAGGGGAAGTGTCTGCATGAGGCAGCTGGAAATAGTGAAGTGCAAGCACAGGGTGATCCTTTAGATTTAGTTTCAATAGAACTTCAGGAATTTCCTTGCATTTCCTTGGAACTGACTTTTATGAATATTTGTGCCAGTTTCCCCTTTTGGATGCTGCAGATAAACCCTTTCATTCAGTGGTTTGTGGGAAAAGTGATTGCGAGATAACAGCCAAGTGTCCAAGCAGCTCATGCAAAAGGGCGCAGTGAGCACCAACGCAGCAGGGAGAAAAGATGAAATGTGCCATGTGCAGGTGGAGGGGAATGGGGGTCACAGAAAAGACTGTGATTCTGATCCTGTTGTCTGGGAATTGGAAACTCAAGTGGCCTTGAGATGCAGAAGAAACTAAATAGGAAAAATTAATGTAAAAGGATTGAAAATATGTCTCTTTCAAAAAATAAAATGTCTGGATTTTGGACTACTACCTTTTTCATCCCAGCTGTTTCATAAATATCAGACTTTCTTGCATTCAAACTCCTCTTCATTTATTCATTTTCAAGACAGTGAAACAGCCCTGGCCTTTGCCTTTTAATTTCATATCAGCTTGGAGCAAGACTCCAAGTTTCCTTTGAGTGATGCTGGGCTGCATCTTGCCACACTCCAACAGCTCCTCAATGCCAGAACTGGGACTGTGCCTTTAAAACCTTCACAACCTCAAAGATCTTGCACCACACAGAGCATTCTTTTCCAGGAAGTTTTGTATTCTGTCCCTCTAAAAGACATCTTTTCTCATCCCTATTGAGGCTTGCTTTTTTTTTTTTTTTGCTTGAGGCTGCCACAGGGAAGACTGAGCAATTTAGTCACCCAGCAGAGTATTTACCATTACACAAGCTATGATAACAGCGTGTCACTGTGCTGCTTCCTTCCTTACGTAGGGTTAATGTAAGGAGGCAAGCCTGCTGAAAAGAGACCACAAAGGATACTCCAGCCTTTATCCAAAAAAGGCTCAGGTCGTGCTCTGGGACTACACACATGGCCATGGCCATTACTGTAAATATCTGCCTTCCTGGCAGGAGGAAGCAAGAAGAAATAATAGAATCACAGGATATCCTGAGCTGGAAGGCATCCACAAGGATCATCAAGTCCAGCTTCTGGCCCTGCACTGAATAACTCCAAAAATCACACCATGAAATGGGAAGTGACATCATTCCAAGCTGCACTTGATGGTGGAACTAGGGCAGGGCTGTGAAGTTTTGGTTATTTGCAGGCCTGACATGGAGCGGAAACAGGCGTCACACCAGCTTGGACAGAGGAGGCTGGGGTGGGGTCAAATTGGGGGTGTTTTTAAACAAAGGGCTGAGTGTTTGTGATCACCTGGTGTATGTCACCACTGGCCTGGACAGGGGAGGATGGAGCCAGACAGGGCTCTGAGGCAGTTCAGACACAGCTGGGAGGCCCCACGAGGTCAGAGGAACTGGAGACCATCCACTCTTTATTTGACCTTGCAGGATTTGTGCAGAGTCCAAAGAAGCCTATCTTACCATGGCTCGTGGGAGTCAGTGAGGAGGAGACAGCCGTGACTGGGGCATCACTCCTCCTTTCTGCTCCTGGCTTGCCGGCTGTCCCCCACCCAAAGGGCTCGAAGCACAAGTCAGGAAAGCCTCCCTGAAAGCATCTCAGGCACAGAACTTGAGTTCTAGGAGGCTGGGGTTGGGTGGAAGGGGGATCATGCACAGCACATAAATCTCTTCACAACAGGCTATTGTTCATGTAGTAAAAAATTTAAATAAATATTTTTTAAAGGCCATTTTATAACTCTTGCTATTCTTTCCTTTGGAAATCTTTGACAACTCCTATTGCTTAGCTCTCAGAAAGCAACTCCACCTCAAAAATCACTTCTTGAAAGAATGGTTGCAGCAAAGAGCGAACTCCCTATTTCTTCTTACACCTCCCACACAGAAGTGTCAGGAAGGTACTGCCAAAACATTTTCTACGATGACTGGCAACTTGCTTGCATGCCAAGAGAAAGGAACTTGTGAGAATATGCAAAAGTGTAATCTTGCAATTCCCTGCCCTGAAAAAGTTTTTAAAAAATGGTAATTACTTTTAATTGAGTTTTAAGATGGAAACACTATAGTTTTTATTTTAATCTAAAGCAAGTCAGCCATGTCTGACTCTTCTAACTAAAACAGGAATAAGAGACAGAATATAGCATGCACAGGTAAAATTTAATTAGCTAATCCCTGCTCATTATTCTGGACTGCCATTTGTAATCGCCATGTCCTATTTAGGTAATTACAGTCTCTTCTGTAGTTCAAGTGTTATTATGTACAGTACCATCATCATTTTGTCAAAAAAAAAACTGTCTGAGTTGAAGAAAGAACTCTGCACAGTACTAATTGCTCATCAATAGACTAGTTAGGCTTACCAGCCTTTTTTAAAAGTAGTTATAAAAGACTCCATAGATCAGTATCAGCATCCCACAAGAGCCATTTTAACTATTTCCTCCAGGTGATAAGCAGATTTCTCACAGACAGGAGAAAGAGCAGCTGATACCCAAACCTTCAGATTTTTTTTTTAATAAAAGCAAAATATTTTATATTTGAGAGCACAACTGTGGTCTTGAATTATGTGCAGAGATAAGAAAGATCTGTGCTTTACAAGTCATGGCAAAGTCAGTGAGTCTTATGTCGATGTCTTTTGTCCAATATAATTTGATAGAGATGAAAAGGTGTCACTTAGTGATCTCTCTACTTGAAATGAATTTATGGTAAGACACTTGATGGACAGGTGCTAAAAATACAAATGCTTTTTTCATACCTGTGCCAACCTCAGCCGCACTTTTTCTGCAGACAAATAGAATACCACTGATATCAGTTCAGACAAATAAATCAGCCCATACTGTTTTGAAGGGATCAAATGTAAACAAAGCCCCCACTAAACCCAAAGAACCTCTTTACCCTACTCTTTATTAGTGCTGTTACAATGGAAACTTCTGATGCATAATTCCTTCAATAAACGACATTTCCATCCCAGAGAAACAGCAATCCTTCTTCACAGCTCCTCACACAAAAATGGTCTCAAGCACCATCAGAGGAACATACAGAGAACTAACCTCAAATTCTTCGCTTTCCAGACTGTAGTCATAGTGTTCTGTTTCTTCCGAAAAGTCACTTCACCTTTGAACTCCCATCCAGCCCTTACATTTTTTTTCCAGCTCTGAGGATCTTTGCAGCAGCAGACACAAGTCCACCACAGGCTGGAGGAGGCATTTCCCTGAACCATAACATATCAGGGATATGACTTCTTTAGACCTGTGTAATAAAGCTACAAGTGGAGAAAGTAAAGCAATCCTGTTCTTGATGCAGGCTTACCCTTGGCTTTGGAGAAGTTAAGAAGATGGTTTGACACAGCTGAATACCTGTAGAGCATGAGACAAAAGCAGAAAAGAGGAAACAGAGATCAATCACCGCTTGGCTTTGGTTTGCAGTCCCTCCAGCCTTGCCTAGTTCCTCTGCAGTGGACACACTGAAGCATATAAAAAAAGAATTAAACATGTGAGTAACATTCTTCATCCTGCCCTATTCAAACACTACCTCAAGAGTTAGAGGAAACAGTGGAATTGAGAGCAGCTTGAAACTGAGGTGTAATGAAGCTACTGGTGCTGTATAGACAGCTTAAAAAAATCAAAACAAGAAGGAAGAAAAAAGCTCATTGTAAGCCACTGGAACAAACATGGTTTTGGCAAACCTGTTCTCTTTTCTGCTCAGGGATGTTCTTTTATTAAAATGAGTGATAATTAATTGAAGAGGTCCAGGATACTAGCTAGTTCTTGCTGTCTCTCAAATATTGGGGAAGAAAAAATACAGAGCATCCTTCTACCCACAGCCAGCAGCACTCACATTAAGAAGCCCCTGTTTCTGGTCCCTTACATTGAAGTCTCTTGGAGAGTGAGCCCATGTGAAAGGCAGGGCTGATGGAAACCCAGGAAACTCACAGGATATAGCAGGTGTTCAGGTGTATGAACAATAGTCAAATTATTGGCTCTGACAGTGGTCACTCTACACTTGTTTTGTCTTCCCTGCGGGATTAATTTTTTAAATGGTTTATTTTGAGTCTGACTTATATGTCTAACTGCAGCCAGCGAATTCCAGTTGACAAGTTTACATGTGTTTACTATTTTTATGCTTCTTCTGTGCAGACAGAGAAAAAAGGAGAAAAAAATTATTCCAAGTAGATTGCCTTTCTGAAGAGCTGCTTTAAGATCTTTCTTTTTACTGTACAGATCCATATACTGTTAACCATCATAGTAGCAGACTGCCATGACTAGAAATTTTGCCCTATTTTTTTTCTAGCTTGCCAGTTAACTGAGACCACACTAGAGAGAGGGAAGGATGCTGTTGCTGCCTGCTCATTCATGACCTAAGGAAACATCAGGAGGAAATCAGTCCCACCCAAACCCCACTGTCAAGTGTGTTTGTACAGGTGTCACCAATTAGGGCAAAATTCGTCTCGCAGAAAATGTTCAGCCCTACATGCTGGAGAAAACTGGCTAGTCGGTTTAGGATCTCACAG
This sequence comes from Melanocharis versteri, assembly GCA_013397845.1. Taxonomy (NCBI): domain Eukaryota; kingdom Metazoa; phylum Chordata; class Aves; order Passeriformes; family Melanocharitidae; genus Melanocharis; species Melanocharis versteri. Next base: position 44,446 of record VZTG01008135.1, on the reverse strand, counting down.
GGGCATTTGTAGAGCTGGCTGCAGATAGCCTCAAGGTCAGGGGGATGAGCTATTTATTTTCTTTGTCAACTGAACATCCCTGGTGTGTGTACTGGGTCTAGCTGGGATGGAGTTAATTTCTTTCATAGCAGCCCATACAGGGCTGAGGTTTGGATTTGTGACAGTATCTCTATTTCAAGTTCTCATTTCACCCTTAGCCCCTGCTCCAACCCCTTTCCCAGAAGCTGCACATCATGGAGCTATTTCTCCTGCCCATCCTAACTGAGTGAGGATTCCTCTTCTTGTCAGCATTTCAGAGGAAGTGGATGAGCACATCAACTCATTTGTGGCACCCTTTTGTAAACAGTGAGGAGGAATGTGTGGCCATATGGAATGTTGTGCTGTGCTAACAGACTGGTGTGAATCCTGTTCTTGGAAGCCAATCCCTCCCTCTGTCAAGAAAAAAAAAAAGCAAAACAAAGGAACTCAGCAAACATGCATCCAGGATTCTCCAGATGACAGAAACTCAAAATAAGTGGCACTATTTCACATATGCTGGGTGTAAGCACAAGGACAGTTACCTCGGCACAAGGTACCTGCTGTCTGTGCCTGCTCCAGCTGCACAGAGGGATTTCAGCTGCAGAGAGCTTTTCTTGGGGTTTTGGTGAGACACTGGAACTCTCAACCACGAGCAGCCCTGCTCATTTCAAGAAGCACTACCTCACACGCCATAAGTGATGATTTTAAATAGTATTTTAAGTGTTTTTCCCATTCCTACTGCTTATCAAAGAACTAAAAGGTGATCATAAAGACTTACAGAGGAACAGGATTTACAGAGAAGAGGAAGACAAAGGATGTATAAATCTAGGAGAAAAAGTTTTTAAAGACAGGATGAAACTGTAAAATAAAAGGCTTACATGAAAGATGCCAATAGTTAATACTTCATTGAAGGAGGTGTGGCTTTAAAATTTGAGGGCAGCGTGGAGAGTATTGCTAATATTTGAAAACTAGCTCATAAAATTTAAAATGATAATGATGATGATGATGATAATAAAACAACATACTGAAAGAAGGAAATTTTAGGTAAAGACAATCTTACCAGCAACTATCCAATCTGTTTGAGTCATATATCATAGTAAACTATCTCATGTCACCAAACTCTTACAGTTGTTACCTCTTTTTTTTTTAAAACAGCTCTTTAAACAGCTTTACATTTCCATATTGAACTGCAAATTATTTATAAGACCCACAGACTGCAGCCAGAAAGAGCTGTACAAAAGCTTTTTAAAACAGATATTTGAGCAAAAACACTTATCATATTAGTTATTTCTGGTAAATGCTAAATGATCTTCATATTTAATAGTTTGTTAATAATTGCACTAGAATTAGAAAGTAAGGGTATCTTCAGTTGCATAATTCCGATTTTCCACCATTCTACTGCTGGCTCTGCAATTCCTAACTTCTCCCTCAGGCAAAGCACTTCCCTTTAGTCAGCAGACAAAAATTAAATCTTACGAGTTTCTATATAAAACCCAAAATCTGTTTTACTTATAAAATTAGGAGAACAATATCTTTCATTCTTTTCAACTGTATGAATAGTATCTAAGACTCAGAGTTCAAGAGAAAAAACCTGAACAGATGCATTTAAGAGTTCAATCTAGTATTCTCTCACTTTTGTACCAGCATCCTAAAAGATTGTTCATTCCTCACAGTGCATAACTGCAGAACCTTAAGGTCATAAACTTGGTTGTTTCATAAAGTACTTGTGTTTTCATGCCTTGAAGACACAAGTGGACTTCCTTGCAATTCTACACTTATCAGCAGGAGTCATCCCCAGTGCACTTTTCAAGAAACTTCTGCCACATTTTGGCATGAATACCACAACCCAATTTTATCAGCTTCCAAAATTGGAAGTCTTCTCATCTTCATTCTGTGTGGCTCATTTCCTGTAGCTGTGCTTTTTTAAAATCACCCTAACATATCTTTACCAAGGCCAGACAAATGCCAGAAAAATGCAATTTAAGGAACAATACTGCCTTGACCTGCGAAGAAGAGGAGTGCAATGGATCCTAATAGCCCTTTTCTATGTATGATTCTGAGAGCTGTGAAGGTATAATGCAAACATTGAACTGTCCTGAATTAAATGAAGTCAAGATAATTCAAAGACAAAAACTTGTTTGCAGCCAATATAGATATTTGAAATCTTCTCAGCAATTCTTTAAAAATCTCATTATGAGCTGAAATGGGTATTTCTTGTGGTGTTACTGCAAACCCTGAATTTCTTCATTGTTTCTTATGTGTGTTCTGAATACAGAGACAGGATCTCCCACAGATAAAATGCAGAACAGTGCAGCATAAATGATATCCATAAATAAAAATTTGCTTAGTTTATTAACGAAAAATATCACACCTCTTTGAAATACATAAATCTGGATATCACTCCAAACCAGGAACATTACACATAGGGCTTTGGTGAGTTCTGTAGCATTACAAGAACACTGTCGTTACTTCAAGTTCAAATTCAGTGTTAAAACTTGACACTTAAATTTTTGGAGAGGATGGGTAAACCAGAATATATCTTCTTCTTTCATCCCTTATCATAGCTACAAATATCCCACTAAGAAGCAAAGTTACACGTTGAAATAAATTGCTAGGCTTCATATTATGGATCTTAAAAGAAAAAAAAAGGAAGAAAACCTAACCCACAAAAGTACCTGTAAATAATTGGGAGTACAGTTTTGCATTACAAAATGACCTTGTCTCACATTTTATAAACAGCAGGATTACCTTAAAACAAAAAAGGTGACTAATGTTCTCTCTACCATGCGTGCATTCAGAACTTGCAATTATGGATGTGCTCAGGGAGGGATTTTCTCTGTTTCCTTTGGCTGTATTGCTTAAGGGAGGGCTGTCATCCAGCTGAGAAAAACAGCTGTGACTTGGGAGCCCAGTGGAAGAGAATGGGGAACCTTCTGCCCTGTGGAAGATTCACTTTTGCCTATCAGCTTAAACTAAGCTCCTAATAGGGACAGAATATTCTGTGGCAATCATTGCAAATCGTGTGACATTATTAACACAAATGTTCTGCAAAGATAATGGACAGACCTGCTTACCTGCCATAGTAATTAGAAAGCTCTAATAAAATAATATTGAAATAAATTTCAGTGCTTTTTATGATGGAGCTCCTTACAGGAAAGTCTTTTATACAGCTTTAACTTCAAGTTGCCACTCATTTTTGACAGCTAATGCCATGATAACTTTCAATAATATGGCTAGTACACATTTCTATGCTGCACTAATTTATAACTCCACGTTTACAACTCCACAGAAAACACCCACAAAGAGGAAAAAAACAGGACATATCATCTGCAATTGGAGACAAATGAAAACAGTGGCTATGATCCCCACAGCATTTCCATTAGATATAACTATTCTTGTCCAGCATTTGTACGCATTAAATAATCATCATGCTTCCCTAGCTCTCCTCCTTCCCTGGCGAGGTCCATGGATCTAACTGACACTCTTGTAGGACTTACCACTTCTACAGAATACTAAACAAAGATCTAAATAATTTCTTTCCCCTGGCATCCTAATTAGGACAGTACGAAATTCTACACTCTCAAGTCCTAAAGTCAGTGAAGAAACACAGTGAAGTCTGCTACATTCACATCAGCAATTACTTACTCTTTTTTTCTCCACATAACTTTTTGACTCCCTGTCGGAGTTAGTGCAAAATCCTGCCATAACCAAATTTTTGCAAAGATCTCCATAATCAGACTGGAATATTTTTTGTTGCTAACACATAGCTGTCCAGATACCCAATCTCCTTTGCCTAGGACTCTCCTGTTGCTAGAAAGCCTGGAATCTTTAATTTTGCTTGGTTGGTTCATGAGTGGAGCTGTGGCAGGGAACAGAAAAAGGCATTAGGATACACAGGGAGGGGGAAGAAAATATAATCTCAATGCCAGCAAGAGTAAACTGCTCATAAAACTGATTTTAAATCTTCTTCCTAAGTGGAAGACTAACAAAAAAGAGCTGATACTTTCACCTTGAAGAATGCTATTGAACTGAAAAGAATATTGCGACACTGGAAAAATAATGCAGATTGTACTTTGCTGAATATGGAAATACGCAATAACAGCAATTAAATTAACGTGTGTCCCTACTGAAATAGCTGATTTTTTTCCTTGCTTGCAAAATATTACCTAGCCAAAAACACCATGGAGAAAAAGGGACATTTTACAGAAAATGATACTTAACCAGGCACCATTCACAAGACAGTCTATTGGTCCAGTTCCTACTGTGAATCTGTGCTCATAAACACAGTTTGCCATCCTCAGGCTTCATTTAGAAATTAATGCCAATAGCACTCTCTTCTCTGTGAATCAAATCTGTCCTTTGGATTAGACTGAAAATAAAGAACATTAAATGAAGAACTCAAATGTTTCTATGAAACTTATTTATGATCTTGTTGTGACCTCTACCCACAAAAGACACCAGAATAGTTCAAAATGTTGAAAACACAACTATGACATTTTATCTATGTGTTTGTGACACAGTTCTTTAACATACCCCAATTTTGGAACTGTGGCACTAGAAAAGCTCCTCAATTCCTAAACAAGTTTTTCAAATCAAAATAACGTTGCAGTGACATGTAAGCAGCGGTAGGATTACAGATTAGGAAAGGGCAGCTGAAGTTTGCTAACAAACAAAAATTTTTACGTCCTCAAATGTTTGTAAGCAGGGGAGGGTTTTTAATTCATATGAATCTAAGACTTTGCACAGCTTTTCAGTTTGATAGGGGGCACTAGGAGGAATAGAGATTATGTGTATGCACAGCTCAAAATAGTCTGCATGCAGGTATCTGAGCCAATAACTATCAATACATTGCACACAGTGTAAGGCCACTCTCCACCACACTTCAATTCTGTTGATTTCCCAGGCTACATCTAATATTGTGCCTGTCTCTCTTTCAAGTGAAAATTCCTCTATGGCCTGATAATTATAGATAGCACTACTACTGGAGTATTTCAGAAAAAAAAAATTGAAGGAGATTTTACAAACAACTCTTACCAGCAATTAATAATAATTTAAAAATTGAGACCTTTCTGACTACCCCTAATCGAAAAGACATGAAATATCCTCTGGGAAACAGAAGATGGGAAGATCAATCTTCATATGCAAATAGTACATTATGGGTTTTTCTTTTTACTTTTATAGACTTCAAATGGACCTTCTGGATCATGAGATCCAGTTCCTAGGCATGCCTGTGAAAGCACTATCCATCTAATGAGGCTCAGTGCGTAGACTGGCAGCCCATTCACAAAATCAAACAGAAAGCTCTTTGTCCCACCATCAAACCCTTCACAGAAAAGTGGGCAAGAACTCAGAAATCAGATAAAATACTAGATCCCCTTTCAGCACTGGATAGAAGATACAGCTCAGTTCTTAACTGAACTCAGTTTTGTTGTGGCTGCATTTTTTTCCCCTGGTGAGCAGCTGTGTAGTGCGTAATTTCCAGCTGGATTTGAACCACGACTGTTGTGCAGAGAGGTCTGCAAAGCATTATAAGATAAATAGATTCTTGAGTTTCTACTGCCATTCACCTCTCATAATTCTGATTACTGCCTGAAGTGCAGCTTTGCAAAATCTAATTGGTGTAAATATTCAATCATAACCTACCATACCAAACTTGCATTCCTTCTCCCAACACTCCATCTCCATGCAGTCTCAGCTCAGTTCCTCCTCAAGGCAATTATGTACTATATATATATGAAACCAGAATCTACAGTGAAAAAACTGCTAATTTTTTAAGTTTTTTCGTATTTCAGAGTAGCCTTTCACCCTTTATGCATTTACCCAGAGGTGCATTTTACCTGCTGACTGTGTTCTTCTCTACATCCTCAGCATTAGAAGACTAATCACATTAGATACAATGCATGCACTGCCTTCTATTTTGTCATTATTCTGTTTGGCAGATAACAGTTAACAATAGCTGAGACATCCTCAAAAGCTTCCTTCCATTAAGTGCTGATCTCATTTTTTCACACAGACAAGCGTATTTGTGGTAAATGAGGAATAGAAGTAACATAAACAGAATATGGATAAGCTGGAAACATTCCCTGATATGATCAAACCCAGTATATTTAAAAGGCAATCAGCTTTGACTTTGAGATGGAGGAGCAACTTCCATCTGTGTACCTTGGGAAGTTCATTAGCTGTACCACAGGGTTGAGCACACAAGTCCCGGTGCTCAGGCTTGAAAGGGCGTGGATGACCAGCCCCTTGAAATATGTAAACTGACTTGTGTGTACTGAAACATGAACACATCTGCTGCTCTGCTGGATGCACGGTTCTTACCCTCTTTGAAAGCAATCGCAATGCACTTCATAGTTGCTGCCTGACTTCTGCGCCCTGGCCTGTGCTTGGTTTTTCATCTGGACTCCTACTCAAGCACTTTGGGAGCTTTGGAGGGTGAGATTTGAACAGAATCATCCGACAGTGACTTCAAGGGCAAGCAGAACCTGTAGGCACCAATGGAACAAGGTTTATTGCTAGTCTGATAAAGGACTGACAAACTTCTTACAAGGATTAAAAAGGCAAAACCAAGAGGAAAATAAAAGTGAGTCTAGCAGAAAATACATGGATTATTTTCAGACTATTAAACTTCACCAAATAAAATATTTGTGTCCTGACTGCATTTGGAACCCAGGAAAAATATATTTAAAATATATTTAAAATATATTTAAAAAGTAAAAATAAAGGGCAATGACACTGAGCAAAATTACCCTCTTTTAGGCTCACATTGTACAAAATGGTCCTGGTATTCCAATTGCATTTGAAAGATTCAGGACTTCCCTTCTCTCCAGAACATCTGGGACAGGCGCATTGGTTTAGGAAACATGCCATCATTGTCAATTATAGTTGAAATGCATTTTGCTTCCAAACCCCATTAGCAGGAGAAAGGAGGTAGATTCTCAGAGAACAGGTTTGTGAGGGAAAATTGAAAGAAAGGAATTTTGTAACGACGAGAAAGGCAAAGACAATTCATGAACAGTACTCAAAGAGTAGCTGCACATGAGATGCCTTCTTGAGATTAATGAATTTGTTGTGCATGCCCATAATTATTTCCATTCACATGGAACAGATCCAGCTGCTTTCATCATCCACAAATGAGAAGCAGAAGGAAGCAGAAGAGAAAACAACCATATTTTGCTATGTCCAACAGTTAAAATCACTGGATAGCAAATATATTATGCTAAGGGCAATTAAACACAGAATTAACAGTAATCATTTGTAACATAACACAACAAGACAGCCAAGATGAATGAGAAAGGGCTTTTATTGAATCATATTGAGAAACTGAATGATAGGTTGCCAAGATACATGTTTACAGAAATATGAACCTGAGGTCAAATACCTGGTTGGCTTCTAGTGGTACATGTATTCATCTACGCCTTGTTTGTGGCTGTTTCTAATCCCTTCTCCTACTTTTGTGTGTGAGGAAAACTCTTGTAATAGCTACTATTTTAGCATTACAAGGGCAGGAGTGCTAGTTCAAATCCAGGCTCATGCAGCTGATATTTGGTTATTAGTGAGTGGATTAGACATGCCCCGTGCCTGGTGAGAGATGGCACAGCAGCTGCCACTCCGCTTTAAATCACTGTGATTTTCAGAATGCTGCTGTTGACAGTAAAACAAGGCAAACCCAGCCAGGGTGTGCCTGCACTGTACCTCATGGGCAGATGGAAGCCTGGTCCACACGGGCTCCAGAGCATTGTGCAAATGACTGTAATCCAAAAACCGTGAGCCGATTAGAGCAGACCATGGGCTGGGCTGATATATCCAAGGCTTGGATCCTCAACAAGTCTTAAAAGCTTGGGCTTACAATAACAGTAATACAGGCACTCAGCTTTGGTCAGCCTGAAGTGCAAGTACAGCAAACACACATAAGCCTAAGAGGTACAATTTAGACTTTCTCACAGTTACAGCTATGTTAGGGTTCTAAGGTTCAGGTGCATGAACTTGTTAAAAAAAAAGGAAATCTCCTTCATCTGTTGCTATAACAACTCTCCTGGTTTTCTATTCAGCAACAGCCTTAGCCCAGACTCAAGTTTTTTATTTCTTTTATTGCATTCTATGCTGTCTGTCAAAGATATTTCCACTGACCATGGTGAAACAGCAAACTATCACCTTTCATTGGACAATTATAACTCAGCCATGGAAGAGGACCATTGCATGCCCCAGTGCTCTTGGAAAGATTTGTCCCAGGTTTACACTGTGGGGATAATTTCCCAAAAATACTGCAGATCTGGGTTACTGCTTTAGTGTGCCTCCAGTTCTAGGAGTTGAGGAGTGCTCCTGAGAGCTACAACAAGCAGACATTGATTCTGTGTACCTAACATGCCAGAAAGATGATATGGATAACCTCTAACATCAATGTGTTTAAAATCTAGTGGGTGTGATACTTCTGCTTTGCCTTCTTAAGTTGCAGCCATTCCTGCTCAAAGCAAGAAAAAACCACCAGCTTCCAGGACAAAGCTCTTGGACATTATCCTCTGAGTTAGAAGGAGATGGGGAATCTGGAACCAATTACAGCCATACCAGGCTCACTGCTCGCAGGCTGTGGGATGTTCCTCTGAGACACACAGAGGAACCACCTTCCAGCTTTTCTGCTTCACTGAATCTCCACCAAGGAGCTGCTGTTCCCATAGCAGATAGAAGGACTCTTCAGGGTCTGTCTTTGAGCAGTGTTTTACCTCCTGTGTCAGAGACATAGAAGTGCACTCTCTCTATCAAAACACAGCTATGCCACAGGCTTTCCATCATCTTTGAATGATGGGCCAAGTATAAAAACTGATTTCTAGCTCCTGATATGAAAAGACAGGTGGAAAATTTCCATAGTAGATGAGTGAATGAAACAGCAGGTCTGCAGGAGAGGAGACAGGCAGGGCCAAGACAAAATTGTTTCCTTAAGAATGTGACTATAACACTTGCCTATAGATTTCACTGGAAAACCTGGTTCAAAATAAGGAAGCCTAAATCTATTTGGTTTCTCCCTGCTCTCTTTTCTCCTAAAGAGTACCTGACAGGTGGAGACTAAGCCAGGAGAACAGAGTCCCTGCATTAATGGTTAATGGAGACAAATGCCAGGTGTAGATGTCAACTGCAATCCTTCATTCCTTGCTGATAGCACAAGGTTCCACAGAGTAATGCCAAAATGTTAGGGTAGAAAATTCACTCATGGCTCCCCTAGCCCTTCTGTGACTTTTTAAAAAGCTTTTTGTTTTCAAAAAGCAATTTCACTCTGATACTTCCATTACTCCGTGTGGCTTTGTCACAGTTGATCTTCATTAAAACTGAAGACACTATAATAGAAGGCACAATTTTAGAGCAAAGGTAATTGTTCTGTAGTCTGATCCATTGCTCGTGCCAGCATGCAAAGTGATGTTGTGCACTCACACATGCTGTGGAGTGCTAGACATTGACACAAACAGCAGTGTATTTCCCAGTTTGTTTTGATTTAAGAATTACAGTGAAATCATCTGCTAGAAGGATTTGTCTACAAATGCAGAGTCAGAACTAAGACTTCAATTCGCAGGGAGGAAAACCTAGAAATCTTTCAGGGTTTAGCATGAAGATAAGACTTACTTCATTTTGTTGACCTTTTCAAGAGCATGCGTTTCTAGAATGATCCTTTTATTTTTGTTTCTGTGAATCAATATGATTCCACTTTTGTGGAGTGAAGGGGAACTAAAGTCACAAGCATTTTTGACTCAGCCATGAAATGGGGTGTTGCACTTAGAGCCTCTGCAACTGCATAAATTTGAATTGTTTTCTGTGATTCTCCTATTCTGTATGTTGACCAATCTCCCAATTGAGGGAAGACAGAGCAATGTAAGAGCACCGAAGTTCTCTCAGCAGCTGTCTTTTGGCATTATAACTCCTCCTGCCCAAAAACCTCAGCTATGGTTTCCCTCAGCTGTAAGACTGTCTGAAACCCACTGAGCATCATTCTAAAGCAGCTGATTTACAGAGTATCTGTTCTAAATCAACAACCAGTAATGGATGGCATGCGCTCATTTAATGGGTATTATTTGCCTGGAGTATGTCTGTCCATTTAGTAGTTGATAATAAAATGCCTGAGACATTTCACAGTGAAATCTACTTGCTGGAAGAATGCTGAGAAGCTGTGAGAGTGGGGGAGCCAGGGAAAGGTATTATTCCCTTAATGAGTTTAGTAGAGGCAGTCATGTTCAGAAGATCTGATCTGTCAGAAGCTGCTTTAGTCTTCGTAAAGGGGGTAGATGTTTGGTAATAATTTCCTGGGAAAAGGGCTAGATTCTTTTTTTATTGCATTAGTGTAGATTTAATGGGGAAGGAAATGAGAAGCAGATTTGAATATATGTGGAAACCCAAGAGACTCCAAGGAAACAGGTTCAAAGTCTAATGCAATTGACTTGGAAGGTCCTGCATCTAATGGTACTCATGAGCACACAGGAAAATTATGCCTTCCTGAGAATTTGAGCAAAAAACTCCCTATGTGAACAGGCTGGCTAATACAGAAGAGGATGTTTTCTTTTTGGTTAACAGATTAACATAACAGCTTCCTTTTTAACGACATATGCATCTTTTGTCAGTATTTTATATGATGCTGTCTATTCTGAACATTGTAGAAAAACTTCTCATCCATCTGGACTTGATCTGGCTTAAGGATAATTCCTGGGTTTTTGTTTAAGAGCAAGACACTCCTTATAGCATTGTGATGATCTTTTAAATGGGAATATCTGAATACTAGCAAAAAAACATTTCTTGAGGGCTTCCAAGGGAGATCTAACTGTGCCTCCCATAACCTTCTACAGGCTGCTCTTTGCGCAGATATTACCATATTCTTTTTGAGGGCAGAGAGAAGGACAAATAATGAGAATTCTGGTAGAGATTGATCTAGCAAAGGTTATTATTAACAGATCATGTGAAATGACTAAGGAGAAGGAATGTCAGAGAAATGTTGATTCTTCATCCAGCTTTGCTTTTAGTAAAATAACTGGGCCTGCAACCTAACATGTTAACTCTTTCAGCCCTATTTACTCTTGAAAACTTCAGTCAGGCAAGGAATACTGTAACTGTGGATGCGATAGCAAACATTAAGATACAAAGTTTGGCAGAAAACTTGTCACAGTTGTGTACCAAACAGAAATGGCACATGTCAGGAACACATACAGTAAAAAAGCAAACAAAAACACATGTGTTTTAGTAAGTCATCTCAGTTTCTGAGAAGCAATTACTCCCACCTACATATCTGGTTTTAAAGTCCAGTCACTGGACTGCTTATGAATGATCTGCTTATGAAACTTGTGCATGAGAAAAAGGAAGGAAAAGAGAGATAAGCTTGGATTAGAACTTCATAGAGTGAAAAAGAACTAAGATCTTCAAAAACATTGTCTTAATTTTGAAAAAATACATATTTATAAAACTAATTAAGCAATGAGGCAGGCCAGGATTTTATGCTGGTATCTTGTCTTTGACTAACACAGTTTTCAATTTATCTCAAATTGCAGTTGTCTGTGTCAAAAGATTAATTTAACTCTAGCATTGATGTAACAGATTGAGCTGACCAAATCAAACTCACACTCAAAATACATAGTTATGTGTGCATGTTTGATGAGCAAGGACAGCTTAGTAACGAGTCTGAATAATAATAATTGCATCCTGCCTGCAGACAGCTCATTGTCCCTGAAGTATTGCAGATTTGAAATTTTCTGCTTTGTTCATCAGAACTCAGAATGGTTACCAAGTACCACCAAAGAATTACAGATACAGTCCATAAATGACAGGTCAATTAAGATGGCAGCTTGAATTCCTAAAACTGCTGGAGAACAAGGGTTGCACAGAATACATTACAAAGAAATTGCAAAAGTGACTTGATTTTTGAAACAGAAGATCAGAACAGAGGATGAGAAGTAGGAAAGTGGAGAAAAATGAAGATAGAGCTATAATGCCCTCAGTGAACACTTACCTCCTACTGGAGCTGAAAACCTGTAAAATTCAGAGAAGAAAAAAAAAATTGAAAGCCATGAGAAAATATGTAAGTTGGCAGCAACATCTAAAACTTCAGCATCCTCTGATTTTGTGCAGACAGAGAGGATTTACTAGGTTACTGTGGCAGTACCATAAAAAACCAGCACAGGACTGTGAAGAAGCTACTGAACAGCTTGAAACAAATAGCACAGATGGATCTAGAAATCACTTGCCTGCAGATGACAGCTTCAGCAGAAGGTGGTACACTGGCTGTAGAAATCAGCCATTGCCCTCCCACCACAGAGGTATGCATTGTTACTGTCACGTTTTTCATCACTGGTACCAAAAGAGGCAAAATGACTCACTTCCTGGGTTCAGACTGGGCCAAAGAAAAAGATATCCCAACTCAAACAATTTGAGCTGAGTGAGGTTTTTCTGGTAAGTAAAGTCTTCTGAAATAGGCACTTTTGAGCAGACCAAAACATTGCATGAGTTTAACTAAATTCCAAGGAAATTTTTTGAAAAAAGAAAAAGGGGGGGGGGGGGGCAAAAAAAAACCCCAAACCCTTAAATAAAAATGTTTATTTAAAAATTATTGTTTTGAATCAAGTGCTATGATTGGCATTTTTGTGTTTAGAAATCAAATTTTTCAGTTTTGTTGCTGAGGTCAAATAATACTCTTGAAAAACACGATAACATTGACCATAGAATTTTACTACAGAGCAAAATACTTGGTTTCTAGCCAAACAATATATTTGGGCTTGTTTCATTAATTCAGTCTTACATTTTTTTGCACTTGCAACCCAAATTTAGTTGTGAAATACAGTGGTTTAAAATAATTCTAACAAATCTAAGTGGAATGAACTTCAGAGTCACAGGTCTTGTGTTGCTCTGAGGGAGCAAAGGCAGACTACAGAATTGCAACAGTCCCTGGGAGAACTCTAGAAGCAGGATTAAGGAAACTGCTGCTCTACCTGTCCAGAACCAAGGTACAGGGATAACCCTTGGAGTACAGCTTTGTTCTCTGCACCTTCATCAGCCTGATAAAGGAACCGGTGTCTTCAGAGATGGCTGAGTTCTGCTCCTGGATTGAACAGCAAGTGAGTAACTTACCTGATGCACCGGGAGGACACTTGCTGTGCATTATCCAACATATAAGTAGGATTAAACAAAACAAAAAGCTGTTTCAATTTCTCTGTGCTGTAGCATCAAGAGTGGCCCAAAGTTACAGATCAAGATTGGTAAAAAAACATGTACAGAGGCTGGGCCACCTCAGAATCACAGGTTTGTAATTTTTCACTTTTCTGTCTATAGAATGGAAATAAAACCAATTGACTTTTATCAAAGTAAATATGCAGTATTGATTTCAAGGCACTCAAAGGCACTATAATAACTACTTAAGACAGTATAATAACAAAAGGCTCTATAATAACCATATGCATAAATATAAAGGTACCAAGTTGGCCAGAGTAAGCCTTTTCTGCTAAATGAAAGAAAAGGAATTATTTTAACATGGACATAACTAATGCACTGTTGAATTATTAAGCTGTATGAGTGTGCCAAAATGATTAGTTCATTACTGAGGTTTCCATCTTTGCAAAACTGTATAAAATATTTCAATAAAATAATTTTGTACTTTCAATCTAACTTATTAAAGAATAGGTAATAACAGTAGTGATGCAGTAATGAAAGAATAATCAGGTATGCTCACAAAATCTGGAAAAAAGGAACAAGAAATGCTCCAGGTGTGAAATTCTTATCACAATCATAGTGTCTCAAGGAACAGAACAGTAAGAGCCAGATTGAAAATGTTTGCAAACCTATATTGGAAGTATCTCAGTTATACCATCTATATACAATAATACTGTTCAATTAAGGTATCCCAGACTCTTACTTAGGAATATAAAGTTTAACTAAATAACCGTATTTCTAGCAAAAGGCAGACCAAGAATGGTATATTGTTGCAATAAAAAAAAATAGTAACAAAATCAAAACACCCAAACCAATGAAACAGCTTTGAGATGGTTTAATTAAACTGGATCAAACTGGGATTAATTTGTTCCCTGTCATCATCTCAGGTAGGAACTCTGAAGAAAGACAACGTGCCAGATCTAACTGTCTTTTATTTAATGTGAAAATGGCAATAGCCTCTCTAGGGATCACCAGAGTGGTAAAACAACTTCTTAATTACTTCAGTAGTCTTGCTTCACCATTGCTTGGACAAACACCCTGCCACAGCCCCTTGGCTGCTGTCTCAGTAAAACACCTGTCCCACATGGCAGCGACAAAACTGCACTGAGATATCAACCCTTGGAGTTCCATGCATCCCACTGAAACACCCCACGGTGGCTGCTGTCAAAGAGAAGATGTTATTTTATGCTGAGCACACCTTCTTGAATAACAGCATAGACCAGTAACATTCTTAAAGAGAAGAAAATAAGAAATAAAGTAATTATCATCCCGCCTTCCTGATAGCTAATTCCTCCTTGAGTGTTGGTGGAGAAAAGGTATCTGGATCTTCCACTAACTGGCACCCAACTGTAATGACATACCTAAGATCATTTATCTGGTGTCACAGATGCTGTGGCTGTTTCCCTCAGTATTCATCGCATGTATGGAGCCAGGAAAGGTGTGGTGACAACAGACCCGCCACCGGAGCAATGGGGCTTCTGGAAGGGGCTTCTGGAAGGGGCTTCTGGAAGGGAGAAGAGCCCACGACTCATATGAGCAACAAGGTCCCATTAAGCTGAGATACAGGCTGGGAGGAGAATGGATTGAGAGCAGCCCTGCTGAGAAAAATCGGGAGGAGCAGGTTGACAAGAAGCTCAGCATGACACAGCAAAGCCAATGCATCCTGGGCTGCATCCAAAGCAGTGTGGCCAGCAGCGCTAGGGAAGTGACTCTCCCCCTCTACTCCACTCTTGTGAGAACCCATCTGGACTGCTGCATCCAGGTTCAGGTTGCCCAGGATAAGAAAGAAGTGTACCTGCTGGAGTGGCTTCAGAGAAGAGCCATGAAGATGATCAGAGGGTGCAGCACCTCTCTTACCAGCAGAGAGAGACCGGGTTTTTCAGCCTGGAGAAGAGAAGGATACGGAGAAACCTTATAGCATTTCCCAGTACCTAAGGGGGCCTGCAAGAGAGCTGGAGAGGGACTTTTTACTAAGACAGGTAGTGACAGGACAAGTGAGGAAGAGATTCTTTACTGGGAGGGTGGTGAGGCCCTGGCACAGGTTGCCCAGAGAAGTTGTGGACACCCATCTCTGCAAGGGTTTAAGGCCAGGTTGGATGGGGCTCTGAGCAACCTGAACTAGTGAGCAACCTGAGCAACACGAGCAACCTGAGCATTTTCCTGACCATGGCATTTCTCCAGGCCTAAGGAGCCAAGATTAGTGAAACAGAGGTAGGACAAGCAGGGAACCTTGTGCTGCGCCGCGCTGCCCACTCGGCCCCGGATAGCCTCGCCTCGTGGATAGGCTGTGTAGCCTTCCCGCGGATCCTCTTGGGCGGCAGGCAGTGTTCTGCTCGCCCGGCGTGGGGGGGGTGGTGGAGGCTCACAAAGGGTCTGCACAGCCCCTGGTAGTGAAGGGGCAGAGGAGAGGCAAAGAGGTCGGGAGGCGGCTCTTCTGGGGTGAAACAGGATGGGTTTATTCAGGTGTGAGGGTCCAGGTTCTGAGGGTCCAAACAGCAGGGGAAAAGCAACGCAGAAAGAGCCCCAAGCACCGGTGTGCAGGGGGTTAAATACAGGACTAAAAGGGGAGTGGTTACATAGGATGAACCAATCAAGGGGTTACAGATTGGCGGGGTACATACGAATCCATCAATCAAAAATCAATAACCGTTAACTGGGGAGGGGAGAGCTGTCACCAGGCTCATCAACAACAAACGAACAGCGAGCCTTCTGGAAAACTTTATATAGGAGAAACTGGGGTGTGAGCAGGCTGCAACAAGGGTGACGTGATAACCCAGCCTTACTCACAGGGCGGAGACCTCAGTGGCTGCCCAATGGACCCTCTTGGTCACTGGGGTCTGAGCTTGCTCAGGCCCAGAGGTCCAGTGCGACACCACTGCAACAACCTTGCAGACTGAGAAAATGCCAGGTTGCATGGGTGCAACTGCAAGATCATTCTGGGGGTCGAGAAGCCCTTATTCTAATCAAAATATTATTTCCCGAGTGGGGACAGCACACCAGGGGCAGATCTCACGTCTGGGGTAGCAGTGTGTGCTCTAGGACTCCCCTGCCCACTTATGTACCATCACAGTGAAGTAGATTGACTTCAGTTTTAAGAACAACATGGAATTTCAGAAACGAGTCAATAAAATCTTAGTATAGACTTGAGGATTTGAGCACAGCAGCAGTAGCACTTAGGTACAGCTATCTTGCAGATGAAAGGGAGATGTCAATAGACTTAGCCAGAGTAAATCCCATTTAAGAAGATACATTACACTATCTGCTAGAGTGCAGACAAAAGCAAACATACATCTGACCTAAAAGATCCTTTCCAATCTCAAAAGTTCATCCTTGGGGACTCAGCATGACACACTCAAAGGACTAGAAGTGCTGAATGAAATGTTTCTGAGATTCAGCTCTGTGAAGACTCTTGACACAGATTTAATATCCCCATTTTATACAAAGAGCACTTTTCAAAACCATGTCACCTTTGATCTCACAGTCCTGATCTTTAAAGATCTCCAAAATGCCTTCCAAAGGCAAGCCTAGAGCTAGCAGTTTAAACTACTGGTCACCAGAAAACAGGGATTCAACAGAGGTACTGATTTCACGGCACAGGATAATTTCCTTTCCCTTCCACTAACCTTTCCATGTTCCACAGACTATAAATGATCTTTTCTTTCTTTCCCTTTGCAAGGTAACTGCCTTATCAACTGTCTCTACTCCACACACAATAACAACATTTTCTTTCAGAGGTAGTTTGCTTGGTGTACATACCTGAGCAATTGCTTTCATTTTGTGCTTAGCTTTGAAGTCAGCTAACTTTGTTTCATACCTGAGGAAGGCTGTTGTGCCTGGAAAGAAATCTTTAAATAAAAGATGCATGGGCACATGCACACATCTGGTTCTACCTGTTGTCTCTGGAAAACTGTTGCTAAAAAAACCACAGCCGCATCTCCTTTTTAAATATTTCTGAAGTTGGCAGGTTAAGAGAATACAGTAAATAAAACACACCAAGTCAAGTAACATATGAGACATGATGAGACCCTATTCAACTAAACAGTAAAGTGGATCATCATGTAGTGGTGGAATCATAAGTAATCAATATGGAGAGCACTAAACATGGCCCATGTCTAAACCCTGTGGCTGCTCCACCTGCTGATTCAGGAAAGCAAGGGTCTTCTCTAGGCTCTGTGTCGCATCAGACAACATCTTATTGTTGTCTTGGAAGCCTGAGGGCAACCTAAAAGGCACTTGATCTTAAGAAAATTCAGTCTGACCTAGGAAAGCTGCATGTGAGGAAGGGCTCTGTCAGGCTCCTCCTTGCTTGGACTCAGAAAAAAAGTATCTCTGAAATATTCTAAACAAATGCTGCCTGAGGATAAAGTGCCCAAGACAGGAGTGCGGACTCTCAAACTGAGAATACCACCCCACTTCTCAATTCCAAAGACAGCCACGGTGTGAAGGATTGGTGCTCCCAGTAGGACCTGGATGTTAGGCTACACATTCCTCTTTGCTGACCTACTAGGATCAAAAAATGATGAAAACAAGTGAGACGATAAAAACAAATTCAGAAAATTACATTATTTGCTAGAATGAGGACAAAAGCAAACATACATCTGACCTAAAAATCCTTTCCAAAATCAAAAGTCCCAGTGGGACTCAGAGCTTTTAAGATCTTTGCATTTATTTTTTAAGAACACTGATACTTATTTTTCCTCTTACTAATTGTTTCAGTTAATCAGTTATAAAAAATTATTTCCTATAACTTCATTAACAGGACTAATGGCTTTCACTACAATCATGATGAACTTCTGCTATATTTTTGATCTTTTAAAACAAGTGAACATTTGCAAAAATAATACAATTGGAAAATAAATGAATAATATATAATAATCCCATAAATTTGTTTTGATGGAGAGTATCCTTTCATACATAGACATGCTACAATTTACTACATGAAAAATAATACATATCTCATAATACACTATGACATGGCTCTGACAAAATAAAGCTTTGAGCCAACCTCGATAATATTTCCAGAATTCAAAACATTAGAGTTACCAGTGGAAGACACTTCCCATTTTAAATTTGTTAGTTGTTTTAAGTCCATCCTTTGCTGCAACTATGATTTTTGCTGTGCCATCTTTTTGTACACTTCAGGAGTTATTCACAGAAAGTGAACACCAGAAGCTATGTATGTGTTAAATTACAATTTATGAGTGCAGGAAGTCAGTTTTTAGATTACCTGGCCAGCACAGTCAAATGGGAAACTTGAAAGTGTTTAGCACTGTGTTTTGATATCAGACAAATATTTATTTTTAAAGACAGCAGTTACTTATAGACATTATTTACATTTTTAAAGAATACTTTGAAATCCATAGACTTAAAAAAAAATTACATCCCATGACTATAAGCTATTCTTTTTTTGATTAGTAAAAAAAATAAATAGATACTTCATATAAAGTGATTTTCAAAAAATTATATTACTTTGTTTTTTGTACCCCTAAAGAGAGTCAGTGGAGGGACTAAATAGCAGAGTTGTTGACCACCCTTTCAGAGAATAAGTTAAGAGAATAAGATAATGGAAAAAAAGGTCTTGTACTGGTCAAGATCAATCTACCAATGCTTTGAAAAGGGGCCAAAAAAAGAACTACAAAGAACAAAACAAAGAACTAAATAAAGCTTTGAAAATCCATGGCTATGACTCCGTATCACAGCACATCATTGGCTCATGGACTCCATGAGAAAAAAAAAAAATTAGAATCATTGCCTTTCTTCCTCACCACTCATGGTGTAAATAAAAATCCAGGTGATTTATTAATATGAGTGCAATATTGATTTGCAATGAAGCAAAGCCTTGCCTCTGCTGTTGCTTTGCTGTTACAGCCAGTGATCAAGAGGATGGTTTGCATGACACCTGCCTGTCCTCTGTGTCACCTGAGAGCAGTTCCCTATAAGCCAAAGCTGTGCTTGGGAGTTTAGGAGATAACTACAAATATCACAATTTGTAATAGAGTGTTATTCCTTGGTAAAAAAACCAAAACAACCTGCTAAATTCAGTTCTAAAGCTCATTAAGAAGATTTATCAAGGGTTTTCTGCGCCCTGAAAAGATCCTAAAATTTTAGAAGCATCTGGGAAATCAGTTGGAAGCACAAATTATTTAAACATCAAGGCACAATCAAAAGTGACTGCAAGTCTGCACACCAGCACATGCCTACTTTCACGTGTCAGGGCATCCACGCAAAATTACAGTGTGTAACTTATTTGTTATCTGTCACACATTTTACCCCACTCATTCTCTACTCATCATTCATTAAATGAAGGAATCAAACTCGGGGGAATAATCTCTTTACTTAGCACACTAGGTGTCAGCTGAAAAAAGCCCTTGTCTGTCCATCCATTAGTAGTGTAGGAGTGAGATGCATAATTGATCTGACTTTTCTTTCACATTGTTGAAAAATAGAAAATAATCCTGCTGTCACCAACACACTACTCAACTTCTCCGATTGTAATGACAGACACTGATGCAGCTGTCATCTTTCTTGCTCATGGTGGCCTAAAGTAAGCTCGAATTTTAAAGCAAAATGAGTCCAAAGCTCAGGGTGGCACAGATAGGAAGGTTGGTCATGCCCATGTAAACCACGATGCTTAATCTTGGCTCACCACCACCAAAAACATTGGCTAATTGATACAACAGGCACACTGCTCACAAACTGAATGTAACACTCTTGCTTTCTGCTGACAGCTCTGTGAAAAAAATACTCCCTCAGTGGGGAGTGATCAGATTCAGCTGAATGTATTTTTTAATTTCTCACAAGGAAATCAAACACCTCCTTCATCTCCTGGCTTAGTGGGTACCCATGTAGGGCATGTGTAGAGGAGAGGAGAGGAATAGCTCTGGAAAATGGTTCACCCTCCAGACATCAGCAGCTCCACTATGCAGGGCTAGGCAAATGTGCTGGCTGAGCAGATTTAAATGCCCAGTTCTGCTTTCTGCCTTGCTGGTATTCACTGCCTCCCTAGCACAGAGAGAGAGCAGGAGCCTGTGACAAACCGTGCTTGGACATTAAAGTGATTGCACAGGCACACAACTGGGTTTTAACATCAAGCTGCCACCACTAACACACCCCCAACCTTGCTGTGCAAAAGGGAAGAGATCCAGCTTAACATCAGCAGGTGTTCTCAGCGCTTTCAGAAAACTTTAGTAGTATCACTCATCTTCAGTAAAAGAACCCTGTGCTTCCAGAACAGGGTGCAATACGAACACTAAAACAAACAGCAAGACCTTGTCTGCTACTGAGGGTGCAAGGACAGGATCTCGGTTACCATCTGTAAAACTGCTAAGCCCTCAAAGTTTACTTCTTTCTTCCAGAAGCAAAAGCCTAAACACATAGATCATTATCTGGTCTCAGAAGCAGACATCATAGCACTCTCTTTTATATCTATTTTCCCTCCCCAAGAGCTTTTCTAGGACTGGGAGAGTAACAAGGGAATACCTATACTGTGCTTTTATTTCAACCTTGTCTCTGACCCTGCAAACGGTGGAAAAATCTTGGATAGACACTGCCACCTTTCCCTAAAGCATAAGTGAAAATTGCTTCACTTCCTTGGCATTACGCAGGAAAAAATGACCTCACGTACACCTTGATCCCTCAGAAGGCTGTTGGGATCTGAGTGGAGTGAGAAGGAAAGCAAAATTTGTGCCCATTTTTGATGTAGTTTATAAGTATTCATCTAACATGTGAGAACAATTGACTCATATCTAGGTAGGCGGTAAGGTGGCACAGCTGTTTGGGGGACTGTAAGGGACGTATGGCTGCCTAGACACAGAAGCAATTGTTTAACGTCATTAAAATAAAAGGAAAAGATGTAGTTGTAGCAGAACTGGTCCAGCCACAAAAAACGTGTCAGACTCACAACATTACACAAGCAGTAACTTTAAGCACAAAGGAACACGTTTTTCTAATACATGTGTGCATACACATATATATACTTGACTGTGTGTGTGTATATATATACACACACACACAGACACACACAAATGTGTACATAGGCTTGAGGCCAGACAATAAACAAAAGGGGCTAGCAGTGTTTATATATGAGGGGAAACAACTGATCAGATTTAAGAAAAATTTGCTGGAATGATGGGAAGATTAAAATGAATGGCTCACCCATACTATATAATGAGAGGGAAGAATCTTGGTGTTCTATCTGTTACGGCATTCTGATTACTTCTAACTGCCTGCCACAATGAGGAGGTTATTTTTGCAGTTGCCATGCTCTGTTGTGTGCCAGGGAATGAGCTCTGAAACCTCACCCCCACGGCCCTTTGGCGTGTCATGCTAAGAGCCTTCCCCTGGTTCTTGAAACGTGTCAAGGAAACACATTCCAGCTTCTGGGATGCCCAGATTCATCTGCTGACACCCTGATGGGTTTGTTTGAAACTCTAATTTATTTAAATCTATTGTTTTGAAGAAAATAGGGGGCCCTAGTGCCTGTTAGGCTTCATTTTGAGACGCTTAAAAATGCAAAACAAGTTAATCTCGGCAAAGCAAAGGGGTTACACTGAAATAGTTACACACAAACCAAAAAAAGGCAGGGAATTACAAATTACCAGGCTATCCTTAACTCCTGTCTGCTACCAAGGCTTAGAGAGCTGTGGCATGCTGAAGGCAGGCGAGACTGGCGCCACAGAGGCAGCTGTGAGATGCAGACCTCCATATCAGACTAGGGTCAGGCTAAAGGGGCCTTTTCTCCAGCATCATCTGAGTATGACCTGAATATCAACATATATAAAATAATTTTCAAGCACATTCCCCTTACTATTTAATTTTATGGGAATATAGTACCAATTGCGCGTACTGTAATCAGCCTGTGAACATGTAAACAGAAATATTTTTCAGGCCTGTCTGAGGGTTACACAAAAACTTGACATACTGATTTCTCATGCTACGATGGAGCGAGAACTGAGCTGGAATTTGCCTGTTTTTCCTTGTCCCTGGCACCATGACTTTCATTGTTGCATTTTCATAGCCTGATTACAATTTATAAATATGTCATAGAAACCACTATCATTAAGATGCGGTGTTTCCACAAAGACCACACACTTTAAAATTAACCAACAATACATATTACTAAGTTGGCACATGGTATCTCCATTTTCCAATGCAGCATTGCAAGCTGGGGCCCACCATACTTAGCACTTATCTGTTTAATTTGAATCAGATTAGTAAATTTAAAACATTTGAGGTTTGAAGTTGTAACTGATTAAAATAAAATTAAGAGATGGATGAGCTTTATCCCAGATGAGAAAAATCCCACTGGAAAACTAAAACACTATTCCTTAAACTTCCAATTACAATGTGCAGAATGAACAAGTCATAGCTGATATTAAGCTGAAAGATCATATTGCACATCTCAAGAAGCTGGAATTCAATACCTGAGTTTGAAAAAAAGAAAAGAAAAAAGGAACAGACAAATTTCATACTAAAGGGATCTGTTTTGTTTGATGTAAGTTGACTTAAATGTGAATTTCTCCTTAAGGGCAAAAAGGAAATAAGCATTAAGCAAAATTGGTCTTCACCCATGATGGAAAATAATAGTTAACATATATCTACACTGTGTATCCAGAACATACAGTCAATCATAGTATACACGCTGGGAAAACTTAGAAAGCCATTTCTTCCTCACTTAGAATAGTTGTTACCAGAACTACTTAAAAACTTCAAGATCTATAAACTTGGAATTACTGAAAGTCTATTGGAAACCTCCAAGCCCCACCACTTTATATATAAGGAAAAAAAAAATACCCAAAAACATTACCAGTAAAAAAAAAAAAAATCCTACTGATAAGGAGACCTAGTTGCAAGAATATAGACAAAATGAATATTTAAAGAAAGGAAAAATTGGAGAAGCAGCTAAGTCATGTGAGCAATATACGGTAATTTAAAAACTCAGTGAAATCTCAATAGGCCAAATAATTAAGAACAATAAGATGGAATTTTTAATAAGAAGCGCCTGACCAAGGATTAAATACATTTCAAGGTAGAGAGAGATATGATGAATAACACCAGAGGAAATTTAAAATGTTCACTACATATTTGAAGTCTTTAAAGAGAATTATAAAATGAGAATGCATCTATTTTATATAATACAAAACATTGTAAAATAGTTTAAAAAGGCCACATCTGACAAGATTAAACATGGGCATAAGTAATCAACTAGTCTGGGCAACTTACTTGCACCCCCACAATGCCTAAAATTGCTTAGCTGAAGGGTTCTCCAATTCATTGACATTTATGAATTATTTATATTATAATCAATCATGGAAAACTGGAACAATTCCAGTAGACGGGAGTACTGCCAAGAAAAAGAAAATTCTGGGGCTGGAAAACCCTGCAACATTCAGTGTCAAAAACTCATCTCAATTTGTTGAAGATCAACTCAGAAATGTTGATCACTGTGCAAAAATTATCTGACAGTCTGCAGATTTTTTATTCAGTAACAATTTCTAGCCGGAATAAAACAACAATGGAATAGCTAACAACATGGGCTAAAGGATGCTCTCAGCATGAACGTGTCTAGATCTTGGTTTGGTTTTTTTCTGAGCCATGTTCCCTACTGCATCTCCTTAGGCTGAGAGTCTCTGCAGTCAAATCCTGCTGCTAGGTGGCAGGTCCCTCTGACCTCCGATTTTGTGGAAAAGGCTCCTAGAGTTTTCACAGGCCTTTGACACTGTTGTGCCAGTGGGCTCAAGAATGCAGTCATCTATGCAAACAAACCATCGCCAGGAGGATGAAAGAAGGATTCAGCCCGTGGAGATTAAATGAGTGTTTGCAGATTCTTGTGATATCTCTGAGAACGAATGAAAAATCAGAAAATTAATTAAAAGCACAGCTTCACAGCTGAGACCTTGAACGTGGCATTTCATCTGGAGCTAATGTTTACGAGCAGTTACACTCTCCCTACCTTGGCAAAAGGCTATAGATTCACAAATAATAATTGTGCTGCTATTAATCTTTGGATGAAGTGGAACATAGCCATTAAACAGAGACAGCCTTTTACAAGGAGATGGATGTGGATGAGTACAGAATCCTTCCAGTGGATGAAAGGAGAAAATTGGCAAGAAACATTTTTAAAGGCTTGTTACAGAAATGATCCTATTCAGGTCACAGATAAACACTTGAGTCTCCCCAAAAGTCTCTCCGAGTGAGCTGCAGCACAGCCAAGACTGTTCCTGACACGATCCTTCTGAAGCCATGCCTGCTTTTCAGTAAGATCAGATCAGATTTGTTGCGATTTGAGTTGTCCCCATCAGCAGCTCAAGCTCTATCCCCTGGCATTTGTACGAGCAGCTTACGAGCTGCAACATTCTCCTGTTGCCACGTTTTGAGGCTTGGGGTACAGGGATGGGGGCAGTAGTACGTGTAGTTTGGAGCTAATCCAGCAGAATAGTCCATCGGGGATCATAGCTCTTCCCTTACACTGCTCTTGGTCCAGAGCTGAGGCAGCCTCAAGAAACTGTCTCAGTTCCCTCTACCAAGGTGCTCGGTGAAGATCAATCTCCCAGAGACCCTCTACCTAGATTATCTCCTTTTGCTATAATTTCCCATTGTCTGCCACTACTAAAACCAGAGGCATGAGGCCCTCACCCACAATTTGCTCTGGAAGCCCTTGCAGCAGCTAAGGGCTGACACCACTGTCAGCCCAAAAATCCAGGTTTGACACCAAAGGTTCTCCTGGCAGCTCTTAAACCCAGTCTTTCCTGGTATGCTCTTTCTCTCACTTACAAAGTAACCCTCCTGAGTATCATCTTCATGGAGCTTCCTTCAGAGATGTAATGGGCTGGAAAGAACAAATTTTCTACTTTACCTTTGACCCTAAGTATAACCCCCAGATTCTCAAGTCTCCCTAAAGCTTTCTGAGCCAATTTTATAGGTCCTATTAGAATCAAGTCTTGTGCAGTGTGAAGAGGAAGCAATTTTATCTACTTATTATACTGTTGCATGATGTGGGAAAAATACACTGGCTTCTTTAAAAGACATATGAGTGAGAAAATAAAAGTGGCAAGTGGCTAAATTTAGTCATCCACAAATTTGTAACTTGGCTACATCTTTGGAACCATCTAAGTAGAAAAAGAACCTAATCAGGTGACACACTCCTACAAAACTTAATGGGGAGCAACCAAGCACAAGAGAGTTCATTAAATGGTGCAATGGGAAACGAAGTTAAAAATATTTATCAATCACTTTCTGGAAGATCACAGAGTAATGGAAAATTTACATGAGTTTGACAGGCATTGCTTTTCTAAAGGCAATTTATTACCTAGGAATGTGTGCTTTCACTGAAGAAATCATTCTTGCTTTTTAATGACTTCACCATTAGGCACAGCATTTTGATATCAGTATATTTACTACACTGCCAAAGATAGGATCTCCAAATTCCTGATGCTTTAATAGCTTCCATGTTTCAGATCCCAGAAAGTCCTAATGTTCCCTGGTAGTACCAAGAGAAAATCTTTTATCATGTGTAAAATGTCTTAGTCATTCCCCAGTGAACATCACAAGTTACCCAAGAAATATCTAATGAGAAAATGATTGAGAAACCTACATCAAGGCCACTAAAAAATAAAATTTTCATTTTGATTGATTTTGTTGGGTAATACAAATGAGCTTTTAGTCTATGATAGGAATGTTTATTGACTCCCCCACTCTTGAGCAGCTTGACAGGAGTTAGAGAACAATGTAACAGTGGCTATAGCATTATCATCTCTTCAGAGGAAGCCTATCTCTTTGTGTTCGTGCTTTATCTGTGTTGCCTGGGCTGTAACCATTTCTCACTGCTATGGTTAATTTGATAACAGTTGGAAAGGACTACAATATGCCTCTACAGAGGATTCAAGTAAATCATGCTTCCCAATCCTTCTATGGATAGATTGTAACACTTCAACAAGCTGGTTCTCCACACTTTAACAGAACAGCTTTTTTTCCCTCCTGTTTCAAAAAGCTTGTGAACTGNAAGCAGCTCAGAACTTGCCAGAACATACCCATACGGGAAAAACCAGGGAAGAGAACACAGAAACCCAATAAGGGAATGAGAATTAACATAATTCAAACAGGTAGGGAAAAGGAATCACTGCAACACTTCTGCTTTTACATACTTATTCCTTAGCATGCACTTGTAGGCATTTAGTTGTTATTAGGCTGCATCGTGCAGTTTAGAACTGTAAAAAGACATCTGCAAGGAACTAATGAAAGAGTAAGGATGTATAATTCCTCATCTCATTTGTTAAGATATAATAGAAGATTATTATGAAGACTGATATAGATTATCCCCAGCGTAATTGTTAGAATCAAACGACCATTGCACACTGAGGCATAAAATACAAGGTGTATCAAGCCAGGAAGTGTGCACACATTTTTCAAGGCCAGGGAAAATCACATTATCTGTGGAGAAGCATTTGATTATTTTTACTGACTAGCCTTCTAATAAGATTCAACTTTCCCTTGCATACAGTCACACAATGACCGGAATTTTTTTAATTCCTATCCTGACTGGACTCTGTTAGTCAAAGCAGTAAGTGGAAGACAATGAGAAGGGGAAAAGCAAGATGGAAACAACAGAAAGCTGGTCAGTAAATCATAAATCAGTTCTCTGAGAAAAACTGGGTAAACACAGTTCATTTCTAGTATATGTTCCTGACACCTGCATGTAAATCATCCTAATAGGAGGGAACAAAAAGGAAAATATCTGCTGTTAAGGGCTCAAAATTCAGATTGTGCATGTTTTGTGAGATTTCAGTTTGCTCTAGCTTGCTTCTGTGGACAAAGCACACACTAACTGCTGGAGAGCATCTCCCAGCTAAGTTTCAGCTGACAGGAGTTCAGCTCATGTGCTGTCACACCACTTGGCAAGGGGAAGCACAGCCTGGTAGGGAGGGATGATAAAGTAATTCACCTCAAAGAGGTGATCAGGAACACTTGATCGAAACCAAAAGTGGATGTTCTGAGTATTGCTATAGAGGGACACAACACACAGTGTAGCAGAACAAGGATAATGGTTCACCGAGTCATCCATGTACTTCATGGCCTTGATTTCTGCAATGATGGTGACAGCAGCATCTGTCCTGCATGCTTTATCTTTGCTTCCAGTCTGCTGGCACATGGGCATTAGCACTGCACAGCCTTTCTCTTCCAAGAAAGTGGAGCAGGGGGTGCTAGAGATGCACCAAGTTCTCACTTTTTCTTCCTGCCTTTCTATCAAATGCCCGGGCTGGGTTTGTGTAGGCACAGCACAGCTGCTGATTGGGAGAGCCAGCCGAGCTCTTGAAGGGAACTGCCATCTGCAAGGAAGTCCTGTACTTGAAGGGCACAAGAAAGAAAATTAACCAGCTTCTACTTTCTGCAGACGTGAGCAGAGATCCTTCCCCTCACTAAGAACCTTTCCCTTCCTGGGCTCCACAGACCCCAGCCAGCCCAGCAAAACGCCCACCAGAACAGCATCATGATGCTCTGTAGTGTTGTAACCTGGGAGAGAGACAGGAGTGTCACTGTCACGGCAGATTGCAGTGGCACTCTCTGTCACTAGGGACACTCGGTCTTCTCTGAGCAAGACTTACACAACTCCTGAGAAAAAAACAAAGTGACTTGGCTTCTATTGAGCTAGGTGACTTTCTTACCTAGAGGAGGAACAGTTTTTCAGCTGGGCTAATCTGAAGCAAGTACCACATTTATCTAAGCCATGTTACAAACCACCTGAGCCAGTCAATACAGCTGGTGTCTGCAGAGCATTTTCTCTAAAGCATTTAAGTAACTAGGAGGTAGACACAAGTCACAGGGAAGTAAAATTTAATGTAGAATCATTGAAAATTCATTATCAGTTTTCCTTGCTCTGCATACCTTCATCTGAGAAGGAAGTGAGAGGAGGGCTTAAAAGCCATTTTATTAGAGATGGGTGCCTTTTTATGCACACCTTTCTCCCTGAACTTTCTTCTGGCTTTTAAGACACCACAGTCACACAAGCCTTACCTGGCCTTCTTACAGAGTTCAGCCTGGAATGGCATATACATGTCTGCCTGAAATAGCATTCCCTGGATTTACACCCTGATGAACCTACCTCCTCCTCCTTTTAATGACTCTATGAGTGTGGAGTAACTGAGGTGTCTGCCCTGTTTTTAGTTATAACCCTTCTTTTGAGATAGAGGCCAAAGAAGTCAAGGAACAGCAATCTTCCAGGGTGGGCAGTGGACTCTGGGTTTTGAAATGACAGCCCATGTAGAGAAAAAAATAAAGGTGCAGTAAACAGAAAATAGTTATCAAAAATATATGTATCCCAAGTACCAATGTTATATTTCCCAATTTGGTCACACAGGTTATGATGGTTTCCCTCAGCAATACATCCTGTAAATAGCTAAACACACTGGCAAATTTCCATGTGAACAAAATGCAATCATCTGTTCAGTGGAGCCACCTGGTTGAAAACGGCAGCTATGTTTGAAAATAGCAGTTTTATTCAGCTACCTACAGTAAGCACGCTTATACTGGGCACTGCAGCTAATGTTGTTTTTCATAATCAAAAAGGTATTACCTTACCAATTTACCACATAAGTTTACAGTTCACCAATCTTGATAAAAGCTGTAACTGATCATCTACTTAATAAAATTAATGAAATTACTTTCACACCAAGCCTGACACTGCTTTAGCTTTAAAACCCAATGTGAAACCCCACATATGAATTCTTTATACATTAATTTTATTTTTGCATATGATGAAAAAAAATTATCTCTGAAGGCCTTTGGAAAGAAGAATTTTCAGGACTGATTACAGTTTTCATGAAAGGCTCTGTAGCAACCAATCTGGAGGCTGAAAGCCCTTTCCCCACCTTTCTTCCAAAAATTAGGTGCAGTGTAGGGGCATGAGCACACCAGCTCCCTATGCACAGCCTTCACAATATTCTTTCCCAGTATCTTTGCCCATCAACTGGAGTACCACACCTAGGCATGGGAAAATAGCCAGCTTAATCTCCCTGCACATTCCTGCCCCCTTTGCTTGTACAGGCAAAAAGGTTATAAATAGTGATGGGGAGTATGCCACACAGACACCTGTGGGGCTAAGACCTCAGATTACTTCAGAGATTGCTGAACAGCTGCCTAAAATATCCATTCTGTCCTCAATTTCTTTTTCTCACTCATTCCCTCAGAAATTTACACAGAAAAAAACAGTCTAGAAGAGCTCTGAATCTTAAGGGGCAAGAAACAGCACCACATTTCCTTAAGCAGATCAATTTCCAAAGACAAGATTTTCCTCTCTGGTTAGGAAAGCATATGGAGAAAGCCGCTTTATTGGTTAAGGGCTGAAGGAAAAATTGCACCAAATATGCCATTCACAAATAGCATACTTGGTGTATCACAATGGTGACGTTGCTAAGGACAAAGAATGTTCAGTGAAATCAGTATCTGGGACAGCTGATACTGTCCATGCACTTTAAACCCAAAAGACTCTCCCTTGCAAGAGGGTGCTTTGCAGCTGTATTTCATCCATCTTCCCCAAAGTTCCTGAGACCCTCGAGGGATCTCTGCAGCAACCTGTTCTCAGTGGCCACACCATCACGCCCCAGTGTGTCTTTTGGGCTGAGGCTGGGAGCAGAGCACAAAGCAGCAATTAAGCTCTGCAAACTGGACAAAAGAGGATGTTGAATCAGTTCTTCAGGGCCATGAAGCAATTTGATCTGTCTGAGGAAATCTGCTGCAGAAAGCAGATTCCATAGGAGAGAATCACACTTGGGCATATTTCTCCAAACTGGAGAGCATCTGGCATACCATCAAGCTACACTTAAATTACTAAAGAGCTAAACAAAAGTTTAAGTAGCACATATGTGCCTTTGGAAGGACCTGGAATGTGACAACTGAAGACAAGTCAGAGGATGTTTAACTACTGCAGATCCAAAGCTGCCCAGACAGATACTCAAACTGCAGCTAGAAACAGAGGAAAACAGAAAAACCTCAAGCACAGAGACTGTTCAAATCAAAATGATGGATATGATGGAGAACTGGGCCTAGTAATGTAAAGACAGAAAAATAATTAATGCATTGCAGACTACAGCAGTTAAAGGCAAGGAAGAAGGTTGAGTAACTGAGCTTTTTGTCATTATGTTATAACAGTGCTTTAAATTTTGCCCATCTCTAAGACCAGATGGAACTCTGCTTATCCACTACCACGTAATTTTGCTTATAGGTACAAATGTTGGACAGTTTCATTTCAATAACTAAGTCTGTATTGTGATTTAACCCCAGCCAAAAACTAGACCTCACACAGCCACTTTCTCGCTCCCCCTCAGTGGGATGGGGGAGAGAATGGGAAGAAGAAAAGTTTAAAAAGTGAAGGATTGAGATAAAGACAGTTTAGTAGGTAAAGCGAAAGCTCTACACGCAGAGAAAGCAAACCAAGGAATTCGCTCACCACTTTCCATGGGCAGGCAGTTGTTCAGCCATGTCCAGGAAAGCCGGGCTCCATCGTGTGTCAGGATGATGGATCAGATGACTCCCACCTTCCTTCTTCTTCCCCCAGCTTCGTATGCAGAGCATGATGCCACATGGTGTGGGACATCCTGGGGTCAGCTGTCCTGGCTCTGTCCCCCCGCAGCTCCTTGTGCCCCTGCAGCCCAGTTGCTGGTGGGGTGGTGAGAGAAACAGAAAAGGCCTTAACGCTGTGCAAGTGCTTCTCAGCAATAATGAAAACTTCTCCCTGTTATCAGCACAGATCCAAAATACAGAACCTCAAGAGCTACCAGGAAGAAAATTAACTCTGTGCCAGCCAAAATCAACACAGACTGCAGTCCCCTGAGTCTTTTACATAAAAGAACTGATGCTTATGCTAGTTTTTAGAAATGGAGAGATGACACCACATCTGGGCAGCTCTGGAGTCCTTAGCAATTCCACATCTCTCTCAGATGCTGAGGAACAAGTATCTCTGGATTTCTTTTCTCACTTATTACAAAAACCCTAACATCTTACTTTTTTTCTGGCATCTTTCACATTTACTTCCATTACCTTGTAAAAACAACCACAAAACCAGGTGGACTGTGATCTAATACACTACTGAATTAGGAAGAGTCCGGCTCAGAGGAAGGTCAGTGTACAACATCAGGTAATAAGAAAGCCTGATGTCAGTTTGATTAACTTCGACAATAATTTAAAAAATCCACACTCAGATTAAAATTATTTTAACTAGATGTAGCCATGCTAAACACATAGAAAACAATTGAAAAAATGGTGCAGGTAATGTGTTCCAGGATATTGCCAAAGGAGTGAAAGAATATTTCCCCACTGCTTACATTATCTTAAATACAACCCGATTCTCAAAACAAAGTTTTGGACAGAAAGAATCTCTGTCTGTAACCTGTATTTGTATTTTACCTGTATTAAGCAGACTAGCTCAAAGTTGGCTCTTAATTTGAAGACATCCACCCTTGCTTTTGTTGATTTGTGTTCATTTTGCCAGTGGTTAATAACAGCTAAATAAATATAATAATAAAAACTCCCTGCCTAATACTTAATTTTGAGTTTGTCTCATTGAGTTTCCAGCTATTAGTTCTTGTTGTGTATTTCTCTGCTAAATTAGGAGCACTTTTTTATCCATTTGTTCTTCCCATGAAACATTTATATACAAATCAAGTAATTTCTCAGTCTGCTCTAGTATAAAGAACAACTTGATCTGCAAGTGTCTCATTATAGTTTTTCTCTTCCCCTTTAGTAATTATTATTGTTTTCTTCAGACTCTACAGTTTTTATTATTATTTGAAAAAGTATGAAATGGAAACCATTTCCAGGTTCTAACTTGCACTTACACATAAAATTAAGTTGCTGCTTCCATACATTTTCCATGCTTTCCCTCCTCCAAGGTACATGCCACCTTTCATGTCCTTGCATGGACTGTCATACTGATCCAATGCCCCCTCTAACCTCTTTTTCAGAGTCATTACTTTTCTTTCTCCCTATTTTTTTATGTTGTTCTATGTTTCTAGACACATTATTTGATTTATTCTCATATTAAAATGCATTTCACTTAAATGAACTGTGTTGTTTAGTATTCCTGATCTCTCTGAAGAACTGCTCCTACAGTCTGGCAGAGCACATCTCCAATACACTTGCAAATGTTAGGAGCAGGAATTTAACATTACTGAATATGTTAAATAGGGAATTCAGTGCTGACCTCTGCTTCCCTTTAAGAATATCTTCCTTCACTAATAACTTCCCACAAAATTGTATTTTTCAAAATCTTTCAACTATTTCTTATGTAATATTTCCTTCATTGAACATAGGAAGGACATTTTCTGCTCCCATGGCAAGACTGTCTCTCTTCACCTTCCTTCGTGGTGTTATGTATGCTGTTCTTACTGGGGACTATCCAGACATTTTCATCGAAGGAAATCTCTCCTCTTGCGCTGAACTGGGACATGGGTGAAGCTCAGTGTAAGTCCTTCTCTTCTCCCATGCAGCAGCATGGGCTTGTGACATCTCATCAGGTGTCCAAGGTCCACCTGCCTCCAAGTATAAGGACAGGGCTTCACAGTCTGAGTGGTCCCACTCAGTCCTTTCTTTATGGTTTAAGCCACATTCCTAGAAACTGTCCTTACTTCTTTACCTAGTTTGTGTAGCTGAAGAGGAAAGAACTGGAGATATATGAGAAGACCATATGGACATCCTGGCCACCAAAGACAGAATCATGCTCTGCCTCTCAAAGAGTGTGTGCACCCTCCTGGGGCAGAGCCACACCAGCACTAACATGGGTCAGTGTGGGCTGCCACGAAACCACCACCCGAGGAGCTCTGCTACAAAGGAAAATATCTACACACACTGTGCCCAAGACCTGCTCTATCCAACAGCCAAAAAGTGCTTCCTAATCACAGCTGAACAGCTGTGAAAATAAACCTGATCAGTTGCAACTTCATCTTTGGAGAAAGTCATCCTAAGTCAGGCTCAGGTCTGTCTTCCACTGGGATCTTCCAATAATATCAAGTGCAAACATGTTGAAAGACTCTTCTTAATTTTCAGAGCCAAATCTGAGTGATCCCATCCAGCCTGTCACCAGCATATGAGAAACACCAGGAACGAGACAGATGCCTTGCCTACTAGCAGTCTCCTGCTCCCAGGTCATTCCCAGAGGGCTGTTAGTGCCAGTGAAAATTAATGGAGTTACAGTCACACCCATTCCATCAGTCTTGGATATCATAAGCTGTACCTAGGAATCCTCCCCCTGAGCTACAAGAACAAGCCAAAACCATGTAAATGTACACAGCTGCTTTTTAATAGATGGATATACCCATCAGAAGTAGATTCTAGCAAGTTCCCAGAATAGCCTTATCTCTGGATTTGGGAAACATGCCCATCCCCTGTCTTTTAAGCAGCTCACTTTATTACCTGTCAGCTATCCAAATAGTCTTGTACAACATGGGGTTAAACATCATGTTAACGATATAGTTACACAAACACTTCTGGCAGCAAAGCTGGATCAAGAAGTTCCTCTGCTGCTTGGTCCAGCTTTTGCTTCAGCATTTCTCCACTGTACCAGTGTGACACTCTGAGGTGCTGTGCCCTTGGTGAGACTGCTGAAGTTACCAGAGTAAAAAACAAACCAGAAAAACTTCCCACATTGCAGTCTCTTCCTCCCCAGGAAGGAAAAAGGAGTGGGGAGGTCAGACAGAATAGAAATATAGATTTGTAAAAGGTTTTCCAAGTATCAAAATAGAAGAGGGCAGAAAGTACTTGAAGTGACTTTGCCATCCTTACCAAGAACTCACACATGCGACTGCTCATAGAGAAACGTGTCTCAACAGAAGTAACCTTTCACTCACTTGTGTTAAAGCATGCAGAAGCCCTGCCAGAAACGGCCTAGAAGACACCACACAAAAGTATGTAACAAAGCTACAATTTAACATTCAAGGCAATTAAGTTTGAGATTTAGCTTAAGGTTTTCTCAGCAAAAAGGGAAACAATTATAGTTATAGGATGGTAGCATAACTGAATTATTAGGGCAACAGTCTGGATGAGAGTAGAACTTCAAAGTTGTTCCTGCAGACACCACTGGCTCTGCTGACAGCAGGCAACCAGGAACGACAGACACTGGAACCGTCGAGAGCGGTGTGGCTTGGCTTCACTGCATGAGAACTCCCACTTGAAAAGTCTCTTTCAGAAGTCGAATGGCCGTAACCCAAGTAAAAGTAGGGGAAGTGAACTGAATTAAGAATCCTTGAATTCAGAATAAATCCCCAGGTAGTTTTCATTCTGTTTACAGGAAGACAAGGGTAAAGTTGTTGCTGGCTCTTTTCATTTCATGCCGTCTCATCAAAATTCCCTGCTTCACTCATCAAGTAAGGTCAAAGATTTCTGACCCCACTGCTCTGCAACTTGCTGGAAATTTCTGTAATATTCATCCCAAATTAATTCATAGCTGATCTATCCTCATAACAATACTGCCCTTTTTTTTAATGTCTCTTTTCCCGCATTGCTCCACGTATCCTAGGAAATATCTTCTTGCAGTCATGATTTTGCTAGATAAACAAGTCAACCTTTTTAATATTTCATGTGAAAAGAAAATGCCTTTCCACATAACTTTTTCCAATAGTCTCTCCTCTCCTGCTATAATTAGAGTTCAGCCTCCTTGGGCCTGGATGACTGGCACTGCACACAATGTTTAAGACATTATTTCACTGTTGCCCTGGAGGAGAAATAAATTTTAAATATTAATTTAGATTTATGCATTTAATTATCATTTTTATTATGTACAACAAGAAACTTAAACCTATCAAGATCATTCTTACAGCTCATACCTCAGTATTTTGGCACAAATCTGGTAAAATTAAGACTTGATAATTTTTTCCCTCATGCTATGTTCTGAGGCAACATGATCTGAATTGAAGATGAATGAAAACATTTCTCTCTATATATTGTTATGCCAGGATATTAAATAATTCATTAAAAAAATCTTAAATAATATAATCAACAAAGAAATAATATACATTTTAGTCTCAATAATATTTTCTAAACATCCTATTAAATGTTATGTGTAGACTATAAAGATTGTATCTGTTTTCCAGAAACTGAAACCTATGCTCAAAAACATACAAGTTGTGGAATGGGCCCTCTAGCAGTTCTTAAAGTGTTCCTAATTTTATCTCTATACTTAATTATTACTTTTCAAAATTTTTACTAGGCTCTCCAATTTCTGATGCTTTTTTTTCCTCATTAAAGTAATAAAATGAGTCAACTGTTACTAGTCTAAATTTTGTTAAGTAGCCCCAGGATGGTACCAAGCGTTACGCAAAGCTTAGTGGCCAGAGTGTATTTATTTATCTGCTTTGTTTCTTGACTGTTATGAATTAAACCTGCACCTGTCATTTAAGCAACAAACTTATAGACTATTTGCAATGAAACAGGGCTTTGCTATGAGGAGTGATGGCAGTGGTGTGTGTTTGTTGATTTTTCTTATGTTTTGTTGTGGGTTTTTTTACAGTAAGACCTCTGGCTTCATATGGCCTATGGATGTGTATCTTCAGCTCAGGTAGTAACTTGTGAAAAAGCAGGTCCCAGCTTGAGAAAGAAGGAAAGTGCTATCCTGACTTACAACACTATGAACCTAGAATGACTACTGAAAAAGTACATGGACATAAAAAAACACCTACTGGTTTAGAGGAACATTAATTCCATTCCTGCGTGACTGAATAGTCACCTTTTGAAACTTGAGATGCTGAACCCCAGGGCTGCCATTTTAGAATTGCCAAAGCAACTTTTGTCCATGACCTCGACATTTTACAAATATTAGTTGTCAAAACGTGTGTGTGTAAAAATTACTACCCCATCACCACATACATTATTTTCTCCCCAAAACAGAGGAAATGGAGGCAACCTATAAGCATAGAACCACCTCCTCACAATGAAATCCATCATGTTGCATATACATAAGCAAAATTATAGCATAAGCTGCTTTCTTAACTTCAAAGTCTCAGCAATTGTCTGGAGGACTGTTGGGCCTCTTGAATTGCTTGTAGGAACAGGTATCTTCAGTCATCTCAATCAGTGAAAGAGAAATAAAGAGGTATGTTCTTACAAGCTGTTCTGCAATGATATATTTGCACTCGGTTGTCTTACCTACAGCTCTGAGTGCACTCACTTATACAATATAGTTGAGTAAGACTCGGCAGTTAAAAAAAACTCATAAAAATTGGTATCACAACTTAAAAAAAATTCTTTTGTTGCTTGCTTCTCCATCTTCTTGAACCAGTTCTCGCCTGCTAGAAAGGCAACAAGGTTGCTCTTTCATGGTGATCAATCCACACAAGGCACTAAAATTCAGCTCTGTGAGCATTCTGAACAAGAAAAAACTGCAGGTTTTTGTTTTTTGGTTTGGTTTTGGGGGGGGGTGTGTGTTTCTTTTTCTCATTTGTTTGTTTGTTTTTGTTGGGGTTTTTTGCCTTTTTTGTTTTGTTTTGTTTTGTTGTTGTTGTTTTGTTTTTGTTTTTAAACACAGCTTCAAAATGAACCATGTAGAATAGCAGGGACTCATTTCTTCGTGCCTAATGTTATTTACTAACTTTGTCTCATTTCAATTTGTACATAGTTTGCATGAAACAGAGGTGCAGACAACAGGAGCTCTACATTCACAGGCTTTTTTTCTATGTATTAGATGGCTTTATTTATGGTACCTGAACTACAAAAGTCAATTTATACCACTGTCTTGGTTTGCAGCTGGCTTGAAGCTTTAGGGCCCAATTTTGTGTCCTTCTAGACATGCAACTCTCTTGCAAGTTAATGCAAAGTTTGATATATGAATTGAGATAAAATGCTGGACTTATGCCTAGCTTATTACACTTTAGAGTGGTACTTCAGCTAAAGGAGCAAAGAAAATATTCCTACTTCAAACACAGTAGTCATCTTCTGTTTAGTGGACCAGAACTTTCACATCATTACAATAAAATTTGAGCTACTGTTAGTAAAAAGGAAATAGCACTGTTGTAACCCCAAATATCTTAAGTTTCTAACATGCTTAGAAAATGTAGCCAGCAGTAGACAAACACAAATACTATATTTCTTCCAAAAAATAAGTGTAGTTTCCATATATATATGTGTACATATATGTATTTGAAAGAAAGCTTTTAAAAAAAACATTAAAAAGTTACACCCCTCCGCTCCTTGTAAGCAGGACAAAGATTGTGTAAACTGCTGCCTGTGCCATCAATCATGGATGAGGAACAGGAATGCTGCTGACAGCAGTTGCTATTCTTTTGATTCACCAGATACATGCCTTGCATTCCTGTGGCAGCTGACACCACAATTAGTCCTTGTACAGCCAAAAGGGGGTGGGGAAGGAGGCAGTTCTTCTGGAGAATACTTGGTTTCCATGGATAAGCCTAGTTTCTTCTATGGAAGTACTGTCAGCAGTCGGAATCATGAAGTCTTTATACTCTAATGCCCTTCATACGTATCTTGTGCCTTTTAATAAAGATTTCTAAGAGGGGAAAAGTCAATGAGCTTCAACCTTTTTTTGTGAAACTTCATGCCAGTAAAAACCGGAGGAGGGGGGTAACAAATTTTCTCTGAGTCAAGCTGTCTAGTACATGAATGAAATGTCTGCTGAAATTGGGGAAAGTTTTGCCGAGTAAGATTTTTGGCTTTCATTTTACATTTTCCTTCTCTGTAAATTATTTCTGAATAAGGATAGTGCAGAAGACTTGAGTGTTCATTAAATGCTTGATTTTTGTACAAAGCCGTACATGGCAGCAGATTTCTGTACATAAACAACAGGTGTAAGAAAACTAAAAGAGCTTGACAAGTATTTTACTCTTAAAAAAATCCAGTCCAATGGTCACAACAGTTTCATAATCTCCAATACCCATAAACAATTAAGGGTTCTGCCTGGCCTTCAGTAAAAAGATTTGAAAATATGCCCATAACCAAAGTGTTTTGTAGACTTTAAATAAGCATATAAACATATATACATATTTAGACAAATCACACTCTAGTGACTATTAACCTACCTTCAGATATTTCTATTGCATCATGATGAATGGACAATTTGTGCTTAGAGGTCAACATCTTTTCCATTCACTACAGTTTGAAAAGAAATAGGTGATGCAGAGCTGCCAAGACTGATGTTTCCTCTGCAGGCTACACAATTTTTGCCCTTTTCAGAAGCCAAAAGGGAAGGCAGTGAAACCTATTGGTTTGCCTCCAGCTCAGAGCTCAAGATGCATTGGGAGTTTAATGATTTGTGTGCATTATGGAACAGTTTTGTTATTGATATGTTTTAAATAAAAGTCATGTTCTACTTCTCTGACTTAACTCATAACTTGATTATCCAAATCCAGATTTCCTAGGGGCTTTCATATGACATTCCAAACAAATATTTCACTCCTTTTCCTCTTATGCCTGTATTTCTTAAGCTATCCTATTCATGACTGACATTTGCTATGAGCACTATCAGAAGGTGCCTTTCTGTCCAAGAAAAGAAAGAAACCATTTCAGTAGAATCCTTATCCTTCCTTGCAAACCCAGACTCTGTTACCTATAACCCTGTGAATAATCACACATGACTCTTAAATAATTTGATCCTCTGTTTTTATGTTTCATGTTTTAAAGGCTGGAGGATAAACTAGGACAAAACCAACATTTATTTCCCTCCCTTCTCATTTATACCCTTTCTACTGACCATGAAATGAGAGAGAACCATGTCTGAAATATAACATGCAGGTTTTATTACTTCTCATTTGAATTCTTACTTGATATGTGATATTTATATCCCAGGCTCTCCTTAAGAGAATGTGCTTATCTCTACACCACTTAAATACAGAAATGCCCAGTAAAAACTAGACTTTGCACACTTTTCCCTCTCCCTTCAACATTAACATATTGAGCAAGTGTTACTATAGAGTCAGTATGACCAAATGGTAGAGCTCCAGGTTACATGTGAGCAATTTGCCATCAGATTGGAGTTGCACTGCACTGGCAGTGTGCTCCACCACTGACTGTTCTCTTTCAGGGACCATTTTCCACTAAGATTTCCTTCTACCAGAGCATCTCAAAGTGTTACACAGGGATGAAGTCAGTCAGTGCTCTCTTCCTCCTTATTTTAAACTTGCTGTTCACTGAAAGAAGGTTTAAAGAGCTGTCTTTAAAGTTAGACGAAAAGGATTTTCAGAAACATGGGTGTAGAAAAGTCAGAGCACAAGTGATCTGTTCAGCAAACCTGGGGCAGATACAGATTCCTGTGCATTCCCCTGCTCCAGCAGTGACTCAGCCTGTATAAGCAGGTTCCACAGACAGAACAGCAGAATTGGTATGAGTGTTACCTGTGGAAGAAAAAACTTTGTGGCAGAAGCCCTGGCAGCTGCCCAGAGGCCCCAGGCAGGCTGATCCCAGCTCCTCGGGATCAGAGCTCACTAGAGGGAGCACACACACCGCTGCCTCTGGGCACCAGCACCGCGACCTGCTCAAGGAGCCTGCCTCGGATTTTCAAGTCTCCTCAACTGCTGAAAGCAAAATGAAAATAATAAATCCTAATGAATAGACATAAAAATCACCATTTCAATTTCCTAGGGAGGGTTTTCCTTTAAAGAAATTTGGTTTTAGAACCAAGCCTGATTGTTCTGATGGGAAAAATACAATACTAATAAAAAGATGAACTTGTTAATGAATAAATCCCATCTCACTTTCCAGAAACGCAAAGGCAGTTTTTCCAACCCTTTCCATTTTCAACATGTGCACTGGGATAATAAAATAATCTCATTACCATATGATCTGAGGAAAAAAAGAGAAACAAGGGAATCTTGACAGACTGTAAAATGAAGACTTGATTTCCCCCCTGTCTTTCATCAGTGTATTTTTCTAATCCTGTATTGCTCAGAGTTCCTGGTGTAAACAATTGCATAGCCAAATGATTCAATACCATTGCCAGTTTCTGTTGAACAGCAGCAGCTCTTCTGGAAGCAACTGCTGCAAATTCAGGCTGAAGTCATGAAAAGATGAGATTGTGCCATGGAACAGCCATTCTCTGCTGTTCCTTGTACCCGCCTTTCCAAAACAGACCAGTGATGGGTTTTCTGGTGGTTTTTTTCAGAGATGTGTGCAAAAATGTTGTTGATTTGTTTAAAACACAAAGAGCTAGTGCGTTCAACCCAGTATTTTTTCAGTTAGGAACTTTGCATAATTACCACACAAGCCACCTCAGCCTGATGGTGATGGATGTTCTCTGGTCTAAAACAGCCCTTTGAAGGATGAGATGCACATAAATTCCTTCAGACTGCATATTTGTACATCCGCTCCCTCCATTTCCTCCATCAGGCTGCAGATGCTCTGGATAGCTCCTTTGCTTTCCCGGCTGGTGTCTGCACCTGAAGCAAGTGTTGCATGTCCCAGTCTCTGCTTCTGGTTTCTCTCCTACCCTCTTCTCTTCATTTCTTCACACTCTCCCTCTCTTTGCTTTTCCTTTATAAACAATTTCACAAGAAAACTGCAAATGTCCTTCTAGGCCCAGTTGCAACCCCCCTGGTGAAATGACTCTTGATTCTCCCCTTGCTCTGCATTCTTCACAGGCAGTTTGCTTTTGCTACCTGTTTCACTGGCACAGTTCTTCAGGCACTCCTGCATGAAGGAAATTCTCTCCTAATCCTTATGTGGTGTGTTTCCCACTCCTAATTCAAAGCAGTCAGAAGAGAGGTCTCCTCAGGAGAAAGGCCAAAGTCACACTTAGTCAATCTTCCAAACAGATACACAGAAAGATTTACTGACCATTTCAGAAATGTCAGGAGGTTAAGAGCAATCAGCTCTATTTATGGAGGCATGTAAGAAAACAACGCATATTTTGAGCCTGTGCGTGGTTGGGAAAGAAAGGGAGAGAAGAAAAAACTTTGAAAAGGACTAAAACTTATCCCTTTTTCCTAAAGGGCCACAGAGAAATATCAAGGCAGCCACCGCAGCCTTCAAATCCCAGTAACTTGGCAGTGTAAAACCAATGTTGCCAAAGAGACAACCTTTAAAAAGAAACTACTGTAGCCCTCTCTAGTGGAGTGCACCATTCCAGCCCTGTCAGACTGCTGTGGGTCATGAGCTGAACATATTGAGGGTTTATTTCTCTAATAAAGGGAGTAAGTCCCTTTTCCTGCATCTGGATTAAAGTGATCTTTCAGCAGCTGCCAGAAAATCCTCACTCGGTGGTAACTGGGAATCTTTCCCCTCTGCTGCTCATGAGACATTTTTCCAAACAAATGTGGATAACCAATTTTTAAAAATACCAAATAAAGCCTAGTCAGTACAAAAAAAAAAAAAAAAGGCAATGTTTTTCAATACTGATGACAGTTTTCT
The DNA here is from genome assembly GCA_013397845.1 of Melanocharis versteri. Taxonomy (NCBI): domain Eukaryota; kingdom Metazoa; phylum Chordata; class Aves; order Passeriformes; family Melanocharitidae; genus Melanocharis; species Melanocharis versteri. The sequence goes on along the minus strand of VZTG01008135.1, from coordinate 2,923 downwards.
CTACATGCAATTTCTCACTCTTTTTTTCCACTGTTTCTCTGACATTTTAAAATTGTCTTTAGTGCCAAACCTTCATCCTAAACAGATCAATCCAAACTGAGCGTGAGGTAAGAATCAATATGACTTGGGAAGAATTAAACTCATCTCTCTCTTGAGTCTTTGAAGGCTTTTAAAATGCCAAATATTTTTTCCATTAACTGTACCATAGTAAACCTATTAAGCAGCTGGAAGATGCTTCTTAATTTTTGTAAGCATTGCTCTGAATTAGTGAAAGATTAATCTTTAAACAGAATTGGCTGCTAAGGGAGCCTGACAAGCTACCCACACAGATATGACACAGGTATTTGGGAGACATCTTTATCCAAGGAATTTTCACTCTTCCACTTCTAGTGTTTCACACTCCAAGACCTGACAGATGAGAGACCTTTTTGTGGCAAAGACCTCAGTTTAACTATCACTGCAGGGAAAATAAAGTGACCTTGTTAATCATGACAGAAGCAAATCATTAAAGAGTGAAACAGAATTGCTCAAGTTTCCCTGAAATTCTCTGCCTGCTGCTTTAACACTCATACAATTCCTGTCAGTTTTGGTAACTCCAGAAATATTTGTTTCAAGCACATCAGCTACTGAGTTGGCTACGTTATTTGCTGAGACACTTTCATGGTGATTCCCCTTCAAAATACGATAGTTTGTTACAAGCCAAGAAGAGAATATGGGAAATTAGCATGATTTTGGAAGAGAATTGGATAGGAAAGCCTAAGATGACATCACACAATTTAGTTTTCATGAAAAGATGGTCTAAATAGCTATATGGTAGCATTTAAGACTACATTTGAGGAAAGAGAATATAGTAGGAAAACAGTTTGTCTGTTAGAAGCAAATTTTGAATCAAAGCTAACAGTAATTTAATGGGAGAAGCCAAAGGAAGAAGTGAAGGTTTTTATTTTAAAAAAATAACCAGTAATCAGCCATAATTAGGCCGCCACATCCCAAAGATGGAAGATTTTCCTCTGTCATGCAGAATTCCTTCCCCAGCAATGGAATAATTTAATACTCCTACCCTCTGTAAGTAGTTCCAGGCACATAGGACTATCCAACCTCATCTCTGTGTGTTGTTCCAGGATTCCCCCTTTCTCCAATAAGAGGTACCTTAGCAAACAACTTCCACTGCATCAAACCTTTGCAGCAGCTCCAGTTAAGCCAAAGTGAAAATGCACAAGGCCTTTGAAAGGCAAGACCCACACAGTCACAACTCTTGTGTTGACTCCTCTCCTCACCCGAAGATGGATATTTACCTTCCCATGCCAGCAGGATAATAAACCTTTGATAAACACCACAAGAACCACCTTGGTTGAGAGCAAAGTTGGCTCATGTTGGGAGGGAGAGGAAAGGAAAAACACCTTAGGAACCTTAGGAAGTTATTTAACTCTCAGTCCATTAGTAAAAGGTCTAGGTAATTTACCACATGAGCACTGTTTGGGCCACTGACATGCCTTTAATTACAGCTCTCATAATTGGAGTTACTGCTTTAACAAAAGGGTAAATGCTTGATCTGGTTTGCTTGAAAAAATGAGAGTCCCATTAAAATTTAATCTCTAATAGCAGGCTTTTTTTCGATAAGGGCATATTTTTTTCAGACTGATTTTATGCAGTGCTGATATGTTTTCAGTAAGGGAATGGCTCTTCCCATGGTTAATGTAGATGTGATGGGAGTAGAGAAGGTATCACTTCTGGTACCTTCTAAATCTGGATAAGGGCAGCTGTACATTGCTGTCTGGCTCAGACTCTTTTGCATTCAAGATGGTTATTCTGGTAGTGTTTGGACTGTTTTTGCAGAGAGTATGTTGCTTGGCTAGGGGCTTTGTTACATTCATAACAAACTAGCACATTCAAGTCACTTCCACAAAATTCTCCCGAGTCAGAGATGCTGCTTCCACATGCAACCAACTCAGGAATTTCCAATCTCACTCTACAGTTTCTGTCCCTCTGCTGGAGTTTATTTTGCCAAAGACATCAACGTTATATTAAAAGAAGCAGAAAGGAAAATACCTTGTCTCAGAAATGCATTCTGGGCCAGCTAAATGCATAAAGAAGGAGGGGGATGTAGAGTTGGTCAAGAAGTTTATCATAAATAGGCATCTTCAAAACAAAGCTTTCATAGCCAAGGGACCATATGCCCGTGCATATCTTTTTACTGAAAGTACATATACCAGATTTTCCAGTGCTAAAGTAAAAACTGATTAAGACAGTAACAATGTAAACGTGAAAAGGGACTGTAAATTGTGGAAAAATAACTGAAAGTATTAAAGATTATTGAAATATAACTTTTTGTTGATCCAGCCACATCCTTTTTGCTCTTCAGAATACCACAATCACACAGTCTGTTTAGGAATAATGAAGTCTGTCTTTCTCTCTGGTCGAATAGCCACTCTGAGATTCTCTATATCCACCTGTTTATTTAGCAAAATAGATTAGCCCTGGTTCTGAAGTAAAGGACTATAAGGCTAAAGATCATTCAGCTTCAGTGATCCACCTGGGGACTTTCCACCTGCCTCAGCCACGGGCAAGGAATAAGTCCTGGTTACACATTGACCTGAACTACCCCACCAGCCATGATCAGTATTGATCACTGCAATAGAGACAGTTTAGAACTACAGGGAAGAAAGAAAAACTCTTCTCAAAGTGCAAGTATATCTCATTGACTCCAATTACACATTTAATAGAATGCCTGTTCACAAAATGAAGCCCTTGAGAGACTTTTATGGCAAACAGGAATCTAAAAAAAGAAAAAAATCCTGAAAGAATAACTGAGCAGAGGGTAAGAAAAAAAAAAGTTGAAACAACGTTAGTCAAAACTGTGAATTTTACCTCCTTGAAAATTCAGTTTAACAAACTTTTGTTCAAATTAAGAATTTTTATGTGC
>VZTG01008134.1:112999-137334 GCA_013397845.1 Melanocharis versteri | reverse complement strand
GGTGACATTGTTCGGGGGTACATTATTGCCACCCACCTGCCGGGTGTGACACGCTCCACAGTGACACTGTTCGGGGTACAGTCTCTATTGCCACGCACCTGCCGGGAGTGACGCCATCTACGGTGACACTGTTCGGGGGTACATTATTGCCACGCACCTGCCGGGGGTGACACCGTCCACGGTGATGCTGTACTCGGGGAACATTATTGCCACGCACCTGCCGGGGGTGACACGCTCCACAGTGACACTACTCGGGGGTACATTCTCTATTGCCACGCAGCTGCCGGGGGTGACACCCCTTCAAAGCAGCATCTGCCGCAAGGGACATGGTCCTGCAGTGGCACTGTCCTCCAAGTACACCCTCAATTGCCATGCACCTGCCTGGGGGTGACAGCCTCCTCTGGTGGCACTGTCCTCGGCGTACACCCTCCCTGCCTGCAGTGACATCCTCCTTGGGGTGGTGCCACCCTTAGGCTCTGCCCTCCTCGGGGGTACACCTGCCTGATGTGGGGACGTGGCCCTCATTTTGGGGCACCCTCCTTGTGGTGTGCCTGGCTTGGCGTGGCACATGTCAGAGGGGTGCTGGTGGCTCCCTCCTTGGAGTGACACCCACCCGAGGGTCACAGTGTCCTTGAGATGCGCCCATCAGAGGGTGGCACCGTCCTTGGGGTATGCCCTGCTTTTGATGCGGCTTCCTTGGGTGGATCCCTCCTTTTGGTGACACTGTTCGCCAGCCAACGGAGTTGCTTTTGGCACAAAGATCACATCCCCACAGGAGGGATGCTGGGCGTGAGAGGCAGGGCCCCAAATGCACCCTCTGTGCCTTGAACTGGGACACAAGGGGCACTCAGTGGACAGTTCCAGCCAGAATTCCAAAAGATTAAATAGTGAAAGCAGAATGTTCTCCCTCATCTCCTAAGCAGAACATAAACTTTGTCTGGACCACATGAATTGTTTACATTAAAAAAAAAGAATGGATGCTCATCCCAAACAAGTAGCATGGTTGAGCACCAAAATCGGCATCTAGTATATCTGAAAAGTGGTCCTGCCACGTTTTAATAGTGTTAATTTGCAGCTCTTCGTTTCTCATTCAGCTGCACGAAGTAGCAGAAGGCAGTCACGAATGCAATCTGTGCTCCAAGGCAATAAAGAGCTGTTTGGGGAGCTGCAACAGTGTGTGTAAACACAAGGTCCCTGATAAAATAATGGCCAGCCTATGCAACTGTGCTATCATAAATGATAAAATGGCAACTTAATTCAAGAAATCCAATAACATAAATAACCAAAATAACAAGCTGGGGGTAGAACAGGAAGGTTGCTGTAGCACAAAACCGTTTGTAGTATAATGAAATCATCTCTGTTCAACCAGAACAATTGATGTACGTGAAGCCACGAGAGAAACAGCATTTACAAACAGTAAACTTTGGATAAGATAGCAAAGCTACAACCTCCTGGAATGCCTGAGAAAGCTCTGCCTTCTCCAGGCAGCTGCAAAGTTGTCAGCCCGTGCAAGCCTTTACCCTGCAAGCTCTGGGCAGCTCTGCTCTGTCTTTGGGGTTTGTTTGATCTCCCCTTCCAGTCCTGGCAAGCCCCGGCTCTGCCTGAATGAAACACCACACAAAGAGGTGTGAACTCGAGTGCTGTTTTTTTAATGGTTAAACTAATATGTTTAACAAGAGCTGCTGTGTGGAGATGCGCCGTTTCGCTGTCCTGCTTGTTTCCTGAGAGCTGGTCACTAAATCTCAGAGCAAGCTCATGTCGTGAGTGTTTCCACCACCTGCTGACACACAGAAACTGTCTACTAGAACCATCAAATTAATAATAATCAGGTTTTAAACTTACAGGATATATTTTGGGGGCTTAAGGTTTACAGGGGACTCATACAAAGCCCTTTGCTTGGCAGCAGGGATGTCCCCAGGTGGGTGAGTGCCTTCCACCCTCCCCAATGTTGGATAGAGCTGCGAGCAGAGCCTGGGATGCTCCTGGAAAGCAGTGCCAGGGCTCAGGCTTGAGGATGTTTACTTAATTTCCCTCTGGCTTGTAAGGATATACATATATTCTATATATGTGTGTGCGTCTGTATCACGGGTACCTCATTTGCAGACACGGGGGAAGGGAGCTGTGCTGGCAGGCAGGAGCGGAGGGGTCTCGAGGAAAAGGCTGGGTGGGGCGTGTTGCTAGGAGATGGAGACTCCAGCGTCTGGCAAAGTGGCGTTTTTATTTTTGGTGCAGATCACACAAAATGGTATTTGACTGCGAAGCCGGCTAGAAATCTCTTCTCCCTGCTCACATTCATCTCTGAATGATCTGTTTTGTGTAGTAGCGTCGCAGTTTATTTAAAACACAAATCAAATGTAAACCGTACGGTGTTTGGTCCAGCTGGAGGCTGGGTGTTCGCAATCTCCAAGAATTTTTTTCCTCTTCTATTTTCTTTTTCCCTGCTCATTGGGAAATCCCTTGTCTGAGCAGCAGGATACATGTCTCTCTTTAGGGGAGGGCATCCTCACATGCCTCTGCTTCCTTTGTGGCCGGTTGTCTCTTGTTTTTTCAGACACTGCGAGTTAGCAGTCGGGTTTTCTGGGTCTGGGCTTATTAAATACATCCTGCCAGGGCTTGTTCTCTCTTGCTTTGCTGCCTGTGCCTCTTGTTACACCCCAGTGCCAGCCAGGAGCCCCCCGTCCGAGCTGGCTGCACGTCCACCCTCCTCACAGGCAGGGACTGTGCGATGGCACAGGGAAAGCTGCCATGGAATACCTGGCCCTTCCCTCTCCCTGGTGTGCTGCCAGGACTGGATCTACAGGAGAAATTAGGTCTGGGTGCTGAAAGGTGGAATTTTTTGGCACCCTTTTGTGGGACGCAGGAGTCCTGGGCAGAAACACGGGGCCCTTGAAGCTCCCACAGAGGCTTTGCCACATGCTCACATTTTGCTGGTGCTCCTCTCAGGCGCCAAACTGCCTTCACCGGATATTCAAGGGGATTTTTTTTTGAAAGTGCAGGGCTAAGCATCAGGAGGCTGAAGGGCTGGGAGGGCACCAAGGAAAAGCTGGGTGCTGCCTGTTGCAGCACTGGCTTCAGTCACCATCGTGAACCTACGGAAGGATTTGTAGCTGAACGTCTCCAGGTGTGTCCAGCCTCCCACCTCAGCCCCTTTCACCACATTTGGCTGCTGTATTTTTCCAGCTCAGTGTGACCAAAAAAATGCCAGGGATGCTGTGCATCTGTTAACACAAAAGCTCAACTTCTGGGACGTGCTATCCAACCCTTGTAAGCGCCCTAAATCTGTGGATTTTCGGTAGGATTTGCATTCCCAGTCTGTTTTGGGAGGAGATAGTTAATGAGATAATGGAGCAGCGAGTAAACTGTAACATGTGAAATGGGTTTTTTCTGAGTGTTGGAGAAACTGCACGCATCAGAGGCAGCTTATGCACGTTAGATTTGTAACCAAGCAATTCCCATTTATATTATGTAAGTGATGTCATTTATCAAACCCCATGTAGCGGCCAAGAGCAGATGTTGAACCATTTGCGCTACACTGTTGGAAATTAACTTTTCTGAGGGTTATTAAAAATGTTGGTTGTTCCAATACAATCTTGTGAGTGTAATATAGTGGAACAACAAGCAGTATTATTAAAAAAATGTAAAGGGTGTGGGTCCAGAACCTATTATGGCCTCTTGTTGGTATTGGGGGAAAATCAGTATGGCAATATGGGATGCTCTGGTGGGGATGTGAGCTGGAAACTCTGAATGAGAGTGGGGAAGGAGTGTGGTATTTCTTGCATTGAAAATAGAACATTTTAAGCATGCACATGATAAGCATCCATTTCATGAGGAGGCTGCTGAGGAGAGTCTGCCTGCCCCTGCAAGCACTGGGTGCACAACGCTCTAACCCGCAGCTAGAGAAGGACATTATTTCTGAGAGGATTACTCCTACATGAGAATGAGACTCCTAGAGAAGATTTTATTAAGGGCACAAATGAGTCATCGGATTCCTCAACCCATTAGAACATAACAGTAATGAATTCCTGTTATCTTTTTATATGCTCTGTGATTAGTGTGATGGTTTGGTTGGGGGGTTATTTTTAAAGCAGATGGTTGTGGTGGGGCTCTATGATCCTAGAGGTCTTTTCTAACCTTAACAATTCTGTGATTCTCTATGCACTAGTCCCTTTTGTGCGATCATGGAATCAATCTTTTGGGCTTTATCCACAAATATGAAGCCCAGTATGGTTGTGAGGTGAGCTGTATGGAAAGGTGGGGGGCATTTTTTATTTTCATGCTGTTTTACCTTCCTTTTCTTCACAAGCTGTGGGCAGTACAGTTCCTACAGAAACTTTGTAGCCTCAGCAGCAAATCCTGGAAGATAACTTGTAGCAGGGTGGAGGCAAAATCAGTGACTCTGTGAGCTGCTTGTAGCATTTTTTTCCCAGTGGCTTGCCGAGAATGTTTTCTTTTAGGGCATAATCTCTGAGATAATCCCAGCTCCACTGGGAAAGCACTTGCTGCTTAGGAGGAGTTTGAAGTTTATCCTCACCCTTCACTTTGCACCCATGAGCATCGATTCCAGGGTCAGACTGAGGAAGAGTTTAGGCTTTGGTCTGCTGCCTGTGCAGGAGATCCAGCCTTTTTTGACCTTGATATGAAACGCTGTTTAAAGATCTGTGACCTTGCAGCCTCAGTCCACTTTTTCCTTGCCCCGTCTGAAGCATTTTCTGTATCAAGCAGGGAGGAACAGCGTGTTCTCCACATCCACAATGGCCAGGACAAGAATAGGGCTAAAATTAAACCACACACAGATGGCATGAAATGAAGAAATACTTCAAGTGAGGCTTACTGAAGTGTCAGAATCTGTTATTTGGACGGGGCCGTGGAGTGCAGATGTTCCTGCCTGGGGTAGAGGGATGCTGTGACCTCAGTCCCTGCACGTCCAGTGCCTGGTTCATGTCTCAGCCAGGACCTCAGGATTTGGGTTCAGCCCCTCTGGGATGCTGAGCAAGCTGTCAAGGGTTACGTGCAGTTAAGGGTTGGAGTGCCCAAAGTAGGAGAGATGGAGCTGAGCTGAAGTCCAAAAATCCCCATCCAAACCTTCCACTTGGCTGCTGCCAAGCCTTAATGGCTTTTGTTTTATTTTTGCTTTCAAGCTCCCCACCTGGGAATCTGCCAAAAGTTAGACCTCTCTTATTGACCCAAACTGCTCCACTTTTAACAGCGTTGAGCTGTGAAGTCACTAAGTCCAGAAATACCCTTGGAACTGCTATTATTCTGCATCTTAGGAGCATCTTTAGTGCCTTGTGGTACCTGCAGTTCAGGATAAAGCTTTACCTGGGGGAAATCAGGAGTTCTAGTTCCCATTTCCAGTTGTGTCAACATATCACCTTCAATCACCATTTTTAAAGTAAACCTAGGTATTATATTATTTTTATTTAGCCCTCAATCTATCTATGTTTCAGTTCCCCATCCTCGTAACTCATTCCTTCTCCCCGCCTGTGTCTGAGAGGGCATTTTAGGCTGGAAACTCTCAGACCTGTTCTGAAAAATGTCTGTATTTATGGCAGGGCATTACACTCGGTGGCAGGCTGTGAGTATGATGGGTTGGCTGTACCTTTGACGGATTTGTCCCCGCTGTTGTCCCCGGGCCGGGCTGTAGCACATAGTCCTGTTTGTGTGTGTGTTTTTCATAACCATGTTGTTTTAACTGAAATGCCTCTCTCTCCCTGGTCCTGGCACTCTCAGGGAATCGCTCTTGCCCTCTCTCATCACAGTGGCAAACTGAGAAAGGTTTCCTTGAGTCAGCTGGGGGAGAGGAGGAGGATTTATGAATCGGAGAAACACATTCCTGATGCGGAATAGGCGCATTCCCCCTTCCCCCCCCAGTGCCCCCCGCTCAATAAAAGCACCATTTGTGTGGCAAATAGCCAAGGGTTTTATGAATACAGCTCTTACTTTCTCCAGCTGCTAGAAACCTTTCTCAAATATGAATTAAAATAAAAAGCCTTGCTAGACACTTTTAGCGCTCATAATTCTGCTATTTTTGGTCTGCGGTGGGGAGTTCTTGCATCAGAAATCTTAGTTGGAGAGGCTTGAGTGGCTTCTTTCAAATATTATTAAATTAAAAAAAAAATCTGGGAGATGTATGACTTTAAATAATCTCCCACATTATAAGGATCATCAGGAACTCGATGTGATTATGTCCCCAGATTTGATGCTTCCCTCGCTGTTATGGCTGTGAAATTCTGTCTCTGATATTTTATGGAGGCTTCCCCTTCCTTCAGAAGCCATTGGGGTGAGTTCTTGAGGAACTGGTCCAGTTGAGATTAAGTATTTTTAATAAATCAACTACTGGGGAAAAAAGATTGAGAGATTCCATGTGTAGGAATATCTTATGGGTTTTAAGAAAAGCATTTTAGACTCCATCATGGGAATGAGTTTTGGTAGGAGATGTGGGAAACCACAGTAGCATTAGCAAGATGGCTGATTAAAAGTCAAATTAAAAATCCATTTCTGACAGCAGAAGTTTTTCTCCCTTCTCCTCACCCCCAAATACACTTTTGAGAGAGCAGCCTGAATAACTTTGGATATCCACATCCAAAGGGGCTCACACTGTGGCCACGGGCTCGTCGGGACCTTCCCAAACATTTTGTGCATCTGTATTCCAGCCATGTGGCAGCCAGCAAGGCAGGGGGAAAACTCTGGACAAATGTAAAATCTCACTCACTCAGATTTTGAGCATGAATCAAGAAAATGTGTCCGGGGAGTGGAATCTAGCTGTGTGTAGGCTGCAGTGGCATGAAGACGGAGTGGGTGTAAGTTGCAGACATTCATTGAATGGTCTCTCATGTATTCCTAGACCTGTGCACAGCAGGGAGAGGTGGAACTGAGAGCAAATCTTGCCTTATGAATTAGGATGGCATGGCAACAGGATGGCTTGATTTATTTGCAAGTTTATTTGCAAGAGAAGTAGAGATTTTCCCCTTCTGTTGCATCAGCCTGAAACCCAGCCAGATCAGAGAGAAATTGCAGAGCCTCCTAGAGGTGGAAAATCAGCCAAAGGACCATCAATGCCTTTGCATAGGGGTGTACACTCAGAAATTCCAATTTTTGTTGACTGACAGGAGAAGTGTGTACTCCCCTCATTGCACATCAATCCTGGTAGGATCATCTTTGAGGAAGAGAAGGTCCATGTCTGTAATGGTCGTGCAAAGGCTGCCACAAAACAGATTTTGGTTCCATGGCTGGCATTTCAGTGTGGCTGTGAGCTGGAGGCTCATCCCAGGCTGCAGGAACGTTGTCTGTGCGGGTCACCGAGCTCGGCACGGCCGCGGTGGGGAACGTGTGAGAGCCGTCGCACTCATTGGGAGAGGAGCCTTAATTATCCAGCAGCTCTGATGAGAAATAATTGCTAAAGGCTTTAGCACAAGATGCCATTGTCCAAGAAGTTGCTGTCCCTCGGCTGCTCCGCAGGAATTTTGTGCACCCAGGCTTTCCCTGGCATTGAAGGAGCCTGGAATTCCTGTGCTTCCACAGGGAGGTGAGACCTCTTCCATGGGCAGTGATGATCCATCAGCTAAAATGGGGGAACGCTTCATAGCACAGCACCCTGACATGTACAAAACCCTCTAAAATGTGTGTGCAAACACCAACTTGCAGCATTCCAGGGGGAAATTCCCCTCCAAGCCATGTGTCCTACTGCCATGGAAAAATCACAATGAGTTAGGGCCGAAGAGCCAAAGTATTGTCACCAAAAGGAAGTTACACTTATTTTACCAATCAGAAGATAAACCACAAACCACACATTTTAAAGGGTGTCTCCCCTGTTTCCCAGGCCTCTGAGTTAACCTCTATCCGATGCTTCCTTCACTAACTCAGCAGAGTATTGGGAAAATAAACATAAATTTAACCATCCATGTTAGAAACAAACAACCCAAAACCTCTTCCATGAGAAATAACAATCTTTTGTCTCTATTTTGTGTTCCCAAGCAGCAGCCTCATGACACCCTAACTGGATGTGTGCAGCAGTAGTGTTAGATAGTCAGGGATATCATATTTTGCTTAGGCTGTGTTGTGTGTTTGTGCATCAATTTAATTTTACAGTCTTGCTATGGCTGCTTTTATAAGCAGGCATATCATTTTACTTGTGTCCTATTACAAGCCTGTGCATTAGGATAATTTTCCACTTTTTTTTCCAATGCCTGCTGAATGCAGTTGGCTTTTCCCATGGACTTCAGTGTATGCTGTGTCAGGAATTTACTGATTGATTTGAGAAATGCTATATTGGAATAATCCTGCAAATATTTTCTAACCAACTCATGTGATACCAGACATCATCCTACAGTAGCATTTTTGGCCCGTTCTCCTGCCTTGTGTAAATGAAAGCGATTTTCACAGCTGGCCTTCCCATCAGTTGCTCCTGCTGCCTCGAGATTAGATCTCCTAATCTGGTTTTATCATTTCTGTCAGTCAGCCATCCTGGTTTAATCCCTCCTGCTCTGCTGAGGCCACGCAATGCTTCCAGCCTGAGGGTGCCCTCTGGGATGGGAGCCTTGGGGCTGGCGTGGCCGTGGGAGCCGTGCTTGCATCCTCTGCAGAAGTCTTTGGAGACCTGCTCTCAGATGAGAATCTTCGTTTTTCACAGCCCACTTGAGTGGAAGTCAAAATGTTTTTGCCAAGTTTGCTGGGCCGGGAGGGAAAATCTGGAAGGCGCAGATGTAGGTGGAATCTCGTGGGCTTCCCCCGAGAGCCCTGCACCAGCACGTATTGCTGTGCAGGAATTACAGTGACAAAGCTTAATTAGTGCAAAATGAGGTCTCGTTGAGTCGCTCAGGGACATATCTGGACCAGGCTGGGCTGTGCAACAAGTAGGACACAACAGATGACTTTGGGTCTTGTGAGTCTGCACACGGAAATGGAGCCCTGCTGTGCTCCCCCACCATCTGAGTCGCACATGTTCAGCGAAGGTGCTTGGGATTTGGCTCTTATCTCTGCATGGGAGGAGTGGGAGATAAATCTGAAGGCTTTTCCAGACAAGAGGAACTTATAGAGTAGTACTGAAAGCAGACGGCGCAGAGCCAGGCTCGGATTTGGCCCTTGCTTTGAGTGGAGTGGAAAGAAACCGTGGCCAAGGATCAGCTGGAAAACCATTTAACCCTCCTTGAGACTGAGCAGCAGCTTTGCTGAGAAAGTCTGATTTGGAATACAAGCATGAGAAAAGCAAAGAGAGCAATGATTGATACCGTGATTGACAGCACGTCTTGTAGGACAACCTGCAAACTCGGCTGCTGAAGGTTATCCTGTGTGTGATCATGGGCTCTGATGAGGCAGAGCTGTAAAACACGAGAGGTTATAGTGGAAAAAATGCTGCTTCTGATCCTTTCCACCTCTTCTGGTGTGCCTTTTCCTTGCTCTGCCTGCATCTCATATTTTGGTTTAGGCATCGAATTAGTTAGGGCAAGTAGAAGTAGAGGGATTAGCTGAACAAATTACTGCATCCTAACACTGAGGGCTTTTTCACTTGTTGAATTCCTCATTGTGTGTTACATCTCAATTGTCTGGCCTCCAGCTCATGCTCCACATTCACTTGACCATATTTGCTGTGAATCTTTATTCTCAGTTTATAAAGTGTCCAGTCTGACTTGTTTCTTTCATTATTATTATTTTTAGCTGTCCTGCTCCTCCTGAAGGTCCTTGAATGCATCCAGAGGAGGGTAACAAAGCTGGAAGGCATGTCCTAGGAGGAATGGCTGAGGATGTTGGGCTTGTCTTGCTTGGAATCAACTTCCTGGGACATGGAGAGGGAGGTGCTGAGCTCTTCTCCCTGGAATCCAGTGATAGGACACGTGGGAATGGCTCAAAGCTACACCAGAGGAGGTTTAGGAGGAAGTATTTCTTTACCAGGAGTGTAATTGTGTTGAGGAATCGTGTTCATAATGATAAATGATAAATAAATTATGTCTGCTGCGTTTTCTCCATTCTAAAGTGACTGCAGCTACACAGGTGAGGAATGGTAGATGGGATTTTTGGCTAATGGCTGCTTATGCAGTTTTAGACAGGTTTGGGCTCTTGTACAGGGGTGCTCTTGGGTCTCCATAAGCAATAGAAGCAATTTTTACTCCTAAGGCAGCCCTGGTGCTTCTTGAGCCCTAATGAAGAAAGCCTGTGGGTTTGTTTTTGTTTGTTTTTTTTTTGTGGAACTCAAGTCTGGATTCCTTGCTGCTTATCCTTCATTTGGAGTCCAAGGCTTTCCTGTTTTTATGAAGGATGAGGCTCTCTATTATCAACACAGTTTTCAGCACAATCCAAAACACAACCCCATACTAACTCCTACGAAGAAAATTAACTCTACCTCAGCCAAAGCCAGCGCAGAATCCTAAGAAAAAATCCCACAAGAGCTAACCTCACACCCCATCCTACTCCAGCTGCAAAGCAGAGGTCTTTGGTCTGCCTTCTTTGACATAAACACTGAGCAGTGTCTATCAAGACAGCTTTCCCAAGTAAAACCCCCATCAAAACAGAAGGAATTGTGTGTGATATTTCCAAGGGCAAAAATGAGACTCACTGCTTAGTGAGAGTCATTTCAGTATTCAAGATATGCAAACCTGTGAGACATGCATTTATGATTAGTTGATATTTCCCAGTTATTTTTAACTGATGTATCATCTGATGTAAATCTCTTTCTTATAAAATGCAGAGTAGCTCGAAGAATAGAGCGCCTCAAACCTTGATTCAGGCAGCTTTTTATCAACCTTTGGAATTCAGCAAAAAACTAAGAAGAAATTAGGGATCTGTGTCAGAGAAATTGGAGATGTAAACAGCTGCTGGGCTGCCTTTTGCATCCTGTAGGGAGTTTGTCTGCTTTTTATAGCAGCTCTTGTCACCTAACACAGAGGGATAGCTTGGGATCCCTCGGTACTGTTGCACAGCAGTCAGTTAACAGAAGACATTGTTCCCTGTAATGTAATGCTGTTATTGTTTCAACTGTTTTGTTCAAGTTCTTTAATCTCTCCTCACGATCATCCCCTTCTGCATTTTTAATTATCAGTGCTTTACGTGAAGAAATGCTGAAGTGTGAAAGATTAGATAAGGAAACATCCAGCATCCAGCAGCCCTTTGCTCAGAGGGGCTGTGAACAGGACTGCTGCACTGATTTGTGAAACCACAGCCCGTGTTTTATCAGCAGCACACACATCAAATGCACCGAGCACAACAAATAAATACAGCTTCTAACAGGAAAGAGACCCCTTCCAGCACGGTGCTTCTGCTTGCTGGCTTGTGTGAGAGAACAAAAGGAGTGAGCCTTTTTTTGTAAATGACGAGTGATGGAAAAGGTCTATGAGAACAAGATTGGGCTCATTTCGGATCTGGGGGTGGCTGGTTTGCTCCCGATTCAGAGCGATTCCTGAGCTGTCACACAGATGGTCTCAGCCAGCACCCGAGGGAGAGGGCAGTGCTCAGGGGGCTGCCTTGGGACCCTGTTCCAAGGGGGAGCTGACTCTGATCCAGCTAGAACACCCTTAGGATCTTCTCCTGTGCCCTCAGGCTGGGGATTTCCACCAGCTCTGTAAGAGACCACGTTTACATTCCAATGTAACTGGTGAGACTGGCTCTGCCCATACCCTGTTGTTTTCCTGCCCAGAATTGCTGTGCATAAATGCACCTGTTTCTGACAGATTTTGCTTCATTTTATCATAGAACAATTCTTAAACAATTGAAGCCAAGGTGTACTATGGCAGATCTAAGCCAAAATGAAGTCTCACTGCCCTTCTGTGCAGGTTCACCTGAGGTTAATCTTCTGAGTTTGCCCAGGTGCAGGTTCTGCTGTTCCTGATGTGTTGAATGATGTTGGGCAACATCTACCAGCATCTCTGGCTGCCTGGGAGGTCTGTTCTACCTTAGATGGGGACTTAAAAAATTGAAGAGGAAAGGCATTTTATCAGGGCCTGTTGTGACAGGACAAGGGGTAGTGGTTTTAAATTACAAGAGGGATGATTCAGACTCAATATGAGGAAGAAATCTTTTTATGATGTGGGTGGTAAAACACAGGCACACGTTGCCCAGAGAAGCTGTGGCTGCCCCATCCCTGGAAGTGTTCAAGGCCAGGTTGGACAGGGCTCTGAGCAGCCTGGGCTAGTGGAACCATGTTCTTTGCAGGGGAGTTGGAATGAGATGGCCTTTAGGTTCAACCTAAACTATTTTATGGCTCTTTGATAGCCAGGGCCCCATTTAAAATCCTCCTGTCCTGCAGAATAGCAGTGTTGGAAACAGGAGAGGAAGGGGCACACATGTGGGACTGTTGGTAGCATGTTGAAGGAACAAGACAGAGTGTGCACAGCATCTTTAAACAAATCGGAGCTGAGTAGTGCTCCACAAGCCCTACACAAACATTCCTCTTGCTGGTGGGAGATGGAGCAGCTCCCTGCCTTGTGTCCTGCCCTCTGTTCGTCCATTCAGGACACTCTCCAGCTACTCCTGCTCTCCTCAGGCCAGGGGTCACTGCAGCTGTTTCACAGGCAGCACTATCCAGTGGATTTTCTTCAATACACTGCAGGGCCTGGCCTGACCAAGATCAGTTGAGCAGCTATGTTCTTCCCACATTAAAGCCAATTAACTTTGGATGGGGATGAGTGACAGCAGCATTTAGTCCAGTTTTGCCTTCTCTGTGGATCGGGTCACGCTGGCTGAGGCTGAGTCTCACCTCTTTCCTGGAGGCAGAGCCTCGTGTGCGTGTGAAGGCCGGGCTTACGCGGAGCCATTAGAGCAGGGCAGGGCTTTGATCTCAGAATTGCACCACTTCGAAACTGCAGATGAAAAAAAACCTGAGTTTATAAAACAGCAGGCAAGCCTGCAAGTGGAGCATTTCAGCTTCTCCCAGAGCAGGCTCAGCCCCTGTGCCTCTGAATTAGGGGGCAGGAGCCATGCACGACCCCAGAGGAACCGGAATGCTCCTGAGGGCCTCGCTGCAGCAAGAGCGGGGACATTCCAGCTTTGGGAGGGCACGATGCCAGCAGAAGCAGAGGAAAGCAGGACGAGGGGTGGGTGGGAGGGTGCCACAGCTCCTGGGGAGCCACGGGGAGCTGAGGAGGAGCAGGAGGCTGTGGAGGAGCAGCTCCGTGCAGCCTCCTGCCCTGGCCCCGAGCTGTGGAGCCGCTGCGGCCGGCACAGCGCCCAGGCAAATTCGGCTGGCTCTGCACCCCAGCGCCGTTCAGCAGCTCCCAAACCAGACCTGACTTGCTCCCTGCCGGCTCCTGAGCAGCCTGAGTGGCGTGGATAGACATGCCCTGAGGATATGTCTGCATTGCAGTGCAGAGGTGAGACCTGGGCTGGGTGAGACAGAGCTGGGCCCGTCCCTGGAGCACCCAGGACATGGGAGGTGTGTGCTCCTGGGCTCTGGGGTGTGGAGGAGGAGGGAGGGTTTTGGCCTCAAAGAGCCTCATGATGCTTTTGGGGACTGAGTCTGGGTGGTGGAAGGACTTTATGGACTGCCATGGGCTGTGCTCACCAGTGGGGTGGCCATTCTGTAAAAATCACAGGGGAAAATAATAAAATTATGGAATAATTTACGTTGGAAAAACCCTTTGAGGTCATTGAGTCCAGCCACTAGCCCAGGACTGCCAAGGTCACCACCAAACCGTGTCCCCAGGTGCCACATCTACACATCTTTTAAATCCCTCCAGGGATGGTGACTCCATCATTGCCCTGGACAGTCTATTCCAACACCTGATAAACCTTTTGGTGAAGAAAATTTTCCTAATATCCAATGCAAACTTCCCGACCAGCGGCACCGGGAAATGGACAAAATGGCAGTGCTAGAGTTGGGAAAAATACACTGCCCTCTTCCTTAGAGTGCCTGGATTTGGGGTTTGACTGAGGATCCTCAGCCCCTGCAACCTGGCAATGGGACAAACCCCAGCCCTTCAGCTGGGTGGTTCATCTCCAGGAAACCAAAACCATCCAAACAGATTTTAGATTACTTCAGAAAATATTTCCTTTTAAAGGTGTCCCATCTCCTGAGTCTGTGCTGCCAATGTGGTTGCTTATTCCTAAAATTCTTCTGTATCAGAGACAAAAAAAAAAGGTAGATAAAGAAGTGGTCAGAAGAAATTTTATCAACCCAAATCACAGGTGATTTTCAGTGGAATCTTGGTAAATAAAGACTGGCATAAGCCAGCAGCCCCTGGAAGAGGAGTGGAGATGATTTTCCTCCCAGCAGCTCCAGGCACCTGGGTATTTCCTCTGCTCTCAGCACCCAGCACTAGGTGGCATCCATGGTGGGAATTTGGGCTCCTGAATGCAGTCCTGGGCTCTGAAATTATAATTGTAGCAGGATTAAAAAAAATGAGGATCCCATCTGGACGAGGGGACAAAATGGAAGTGCCAGGGAGGTGGAGTTTTCCCGTCTCCTGCTGCCACCTCTTTGTGGTGCAGCCCCCTCCAAGGCCTGTGCCAGCACCTCAGCTGAGTGCTGGGCTGCCAGGACAGTAAAATAACGTGACAGAGGGAAGAGCAAAGTCCTCGCCCACAAGTCGAGGTGCATTCCAGCCTGCAGAGATGCATTCACCCATCCTCTTTATCCTCTGAACGCTGCCAGCCCCGTGGCACACTGCACACATTGCTGTCTGCTCGTGTGGTGTCCCTCGGTGTCACCCGAGGTGTGCAGCCTGGGGTGACTGGAAATGCAGCTGCTCTGTGCTGGAAAACGTTTCCCAACGAGGGAATTACCTTTGCATCATCCACCTTGTTTACCAAACAAGCCAAGTTTTCCCTAGGCCATTGACGGGATTTGGGAGGAAGCAGAAGCACCCCAAGAGACGACTCTTGCCTGGGAGATTTTTTCCTCCTCTTTGCCTTGCAGGTGTCTTCCTGCTGATGTGGGATGAGGAGGGGGAGTGCCCAGCATTTCTCCCTGTCACACACCTGTGTTCTCCTGGGTGGGAGGTGGGATGAGCCCCTCCAGCCCTCCAGCTTGGGTGGCAAATTATTTGCTTTGCTCACCTCTCAACTAAGCCATGGCCATGAACAGGTTCCTCAGGAGAGGCAGCTGTGCTTGACCCCTGGCTCAGGGCTGTGGCACTGAGGGCCAGCTCCCAGGAAGGAGTTCAAATGCTCACAGAGGTGTGAGGAGCAGGCAGGTGATGGTCACACGGCCGTGGGTGGCTGCCTGGAGGTGCAGCAGCCATGGGACAGACACACAGCTCCCTCCTTGCCTGCCCTGTTTGCACTCTGCAGGCAACCTTGAGTGCAACAACTCAATGAGCACTGTGTGATTGTGCCAGCACCATTTCCTGTGCCCTGGCCCTGCCGAGGAGGTTGCCGAGGTCCAGGTCCTGGAGGTGACTTTACAGCCACCTCTCCTGAGCCTTTTCACTCTGTCTCCAGCTGAGCAAAGGGTTCTCAGGCCTGGGTATCTCACAGCCGCCCAGAAACCATTCTCCCTCTGAAACACCTCTGTGCTCGTTCCTTTTCTTCTTCTTTTCCTTGTGTTTTCCTGGTGTGAGCACAGCGCCAGGCAGGGATGCAG
Organism: Melanocharis versteri; assembly: GCA_013397845.1. Classification (NCBI taxonomy): domain Eukaryota; kingdom Metazoa; phylum Chordata; class Aves; order Passeriformes; family Melanocharitidae; genus Melanocharis; species Melanocharis versteri. Next base: position 121,826 of record VZTG01008134.1, on the reverse strand, counting down.
GAGAGCTTTATCGAGGTTCTGTTGGAGTTTGAAATACTTCTCTTCCCCAAAATATATGTACCTACAAGAAATAGCTTCAACCCTGAGTAGGCAGAGGCACTACAGACTGCTGTTTGTGTGCCCATTCCTTCTGCCTGCAATTATGGGGAAATTGCCATCATGTAAGCAGCAGCTGTATGAATAACTCTATTATTTGTTATTATTAGTCCTAGATGTGTGTTTTTCTTGAGATCGTATCTGCACAAGAAGGCACATTAATAATAGCCTTTTGAACTGGCCACGTTTAATTTCTATGGATCGTGAAACTTTTGAAGCAAGGTGCTGTTTATTGCTTTCTTCTGAAATCAAAGGTCTTCAGCCGCAGCAGAGAGAGCTCTGTGTTGTCCAGGCTGAGTTCTTGTAAGGGCAGGCGGTCATGTTGAGCTCACCCTCCTCATCTGGCACAAGCAAAAGGGTCTCGTGTTACAGCCTGGTGCCAGCCTATTTTAGGAAGCAAGATTCCCCTTTTATGCAATTATTTTTTTTCATGTGAGTTTAAGTTCTGCGCTCCTTTGCTCTTTCTCTGTTTCGGTCTGTTCTCAGTCTTGCCTTCGGGTGGGGTGTGTGATACAGAGAACAACGGCTTCTCAGCCACCAAGGTGCTGTCTGAGTATGGAAAACGTGAGCAAGAATGGGTCAAGAAATAGGAAAAACCACGTGGAGTGTCCTTAAAGGGACATGGAGCTGCTGGAGTGAGTCCAGCCACAAAGATCAGCTGAGGGCTGCAGAACCCTGGGAGAGCTGCGGGTGTTCAGCCTGGAGAAGGTTCCCAACAGACCTTAGAGCCCCTTCCAGTGCCTAAAGGGCCTCCAAGAGAGCTGGAGAGGGACTTGGGATAAGGACATGGAGAGGACAAGGGGCGATGGCTTCACCCTGACAGAGGGCAGGGATCTATTATATAGTAGGAAGAAATTGTTCCCTGTGAGGGTAGCGAGGCCCTGGCACAGGGAAAAAGAGAAGCTGTGGCTGCCCCTGGATCCCTGGAAGTGTCCAAGGCCAGGATGGACAGGGCTTGGAGCACCCTGGGACAGTGGAAGGTGTCCCTGCCCATGGCAGGGGGTGGAATGAGATGATCTTTAAGGTCTCTTCCAACCCAAACCATTCTGTGATTCACGTTTTCTCTTTGAGGACCATTTCTAGGAACTTTTCATCCAAGTCCAGTAGGAAAGAGTAAAATCAGAGCCGGGTTCCTTGATGCACATCGTGACCTACCAGTTTTTTGGGGGGCTGCTTGTCAGGTGCCCACACAAGCACACGCAGTCACGGAGGCACCCACAGGCTGGTGGTCTCTGAAGAGCAGATGAAAACAAAGCCAAATGAAAACAGAGCCTTGTCAGACTTGCGTGATTTGTGCTTTGGCAGCTGGGTTTGTCACCCCAAAAGACACCTCTTGGGGAGCATTTTGCCCCGCTTTCCCAGCAGCTGGTGGCACGAGGCTTTGCTGAAGGCAGGGGGGTGTGGAGGTGGGAGCGTGGCTGGGAAAAAGCGGGCAGGGGAGGACGGGTAAAATGAGAACACAAAATGCATCACTTTGCAGGGGGGGTAAGTGTCTTTTTCTTTCATTTTTGAATCCCAGTGTTTCAAAATAGTCTCGTGGTTTGGAAACAGGAGGATTTTGACATTCGGTGTTTGATGTTGGCAATTCTGATAAAGTAGATAAAGGGTCCATGATGAGCACACGAGTTATGTGTGGGCTGTTGGGCAATGGCTGTCAGTGAACCTGTGTCTTTGTGTGTTTAAAGTGTAGTCCCTGACATTTACTGCCAATTTTAAAGGGATTTACTCTTTGCTATTTCACAATCCCCGATTCAGAGCAAATTTGCAGATTTTGAAGATCAGAAGAGACCATTAATGCCATGGTCTGAGTCTCTGGATAGCTGAAGCCACCTAACTTCATCTGAGCCCAATATTTTGCGTCCAGCTGCAGCATAAAGCAAGATATGAAGGTAGAAAGATCAACCACTAACTCGGTACTCAAAAATGTGTTCCAAGGTTTGATCATTGTCACTATTTAAAATAGAATGGGCAATGTACTTCTCATTTTACTCAGTCCACCTTTGGGTAGAAGAATAATTTATGCCCAAAAATTCATATAAAAGCAAGTATTTCTTCATCCCATTCAAAATAAAGGCAAAGATAGGCTGGATATATATCCCAGGGAATCTGCTTGGCTTTACAGGGAAAATAGCCTCCTTCTAGTGGTTTGATGCTGTGGTCTGCAAGGCAACTTTGTGTGCATTTGTAAAGTCATTTGAGCTGCATTAAGGTCAAAATCATAACTTGAACAACATTTTTTTCTTCTTTACAGACATATCTTCAGCCTTCGGAAATCCAGCATTGCAAGCAAAATTAAACTGGCACAGAAAACTGAAGCAGGAAGGGAAGTTTGTGCACTTAAAGAGAAAATGAGAAAGTTTTTTAACTGGAAATGTGTGTGACAAGTGTGACAAGGCTTGACTATTAAAAGGCTGTGTTGCAAGACAATTTTTGGGGAAAAAATTGCAGCTAGGAAGGGGGTGTGAAACTAGTCATTCATGCTGAGTCAGTAATTTGAGTGCTGTAGTTTTGTAATGTGCTTTTAACCCAAACTGTGGATCCTACCACTCCTGAGTCTCTGGGCCTGGCTCTTATCACAGAAGCAAACAGCCTCTGTGAAAGGATTCAGGATACAAATGGGGGAGAAAATCCTTTTCAGAGCTATAAAACCCTCTTGTGTTGTAAGGAACCCGATTGTTTCTGGCAAGACTTTCAAAGAAAACAGTGTCGAGATCCTCTCAATGAATAGCAACATTAATATATTAGGTGTGTATTATGTAAATCCATGCTTCAGTGGAGCACTAGATAAGATAAATGGGAGCAAAGAGGAGGCTTTGAAGGCTGCTGGTGAGATTTTTTGCGTGTGCTGTGCCCCTTGAAGGCTTGGTGCAGAACTCGGAGCCTGCTGAGCTCCTGCCATCCCCTCCTGCTCAAGGGGCTGCTGCCGTGGAACCATTAAATTTTGTCACCTCGTGGCACAGCCTTGCTCAGCCACACCACTGCAGGGCTGTGCCTGAAAAACCTCTTTTCTCCCCGTTTTGGTGCAGAGGTAGGGAAGTTCCTCCGTGGCAGAACCGGGCTGTGCATCTCCTTTACCTCCCCTTGGCATGGCATGGCACGGATGGATGGCCAGGGTTACAGCAAACCCAGCCTGTGTGCTGGAGCAAATATTTGGGGAGGGTCCAGCCTGGGCCTGGCAAACACATTGAAATACTTGAGGCTGGTGGACAATGACTTATCAAGATAGAGAGACCTGGGAGCAGATAAGGCCCGGGACTCGTGCATTGTATACAAATACCTGGCCCGGCCCTCGCAGCTCACGTGAGGCGGCCACAGGAGCAGTGCTGGAGCTCTGCCCCGGTGAAACTCCATTTTTATGTTGTTTAATTGTGCAGGACAGGATGGACAGGGGGTCCCCACATGTGGGGCCACGTGCTTCACTTTTTTCTTGTGCTGCTTCATCTCTTGGTGAGCCCCACTCTTGCTCCACTTTTTTTTTTCTTGCTTGTGATGTCTTCCAAAAGCCTCTCTCCCTAGTTAAACACCCAGATCCCTCCAGTACCATCCCATCAAAGCAGAGTCTTGATTCGCTTTGGGAAGGCACAACCCCATGTTCAGCATCACTTTTCCTGCTGCCCCATGGTGGCTGCCACACACCTGCCCCACCAGCACCCGTGTTCATTGTCAGGGGCTTCACACTTTGAAGGCGATGCCAAAAGCTGTGAGGTGGCCCATAAAAATGGCTTGGTCTAGACATGGAAAAAGATATTCATTTTTCCTTCACTTTTCGCTGGGATGCGGAGCATTTTCAACCAGGTCATTGAGACAGTTTGCGACCAGAAATAAATCCAAGCTGAAAACATGTCGGCGGGCCTGTTTACTTTGTGAACCACAAATGTTTGTATCCTGCAACAAATACCTGGGAAGTGCCCGGACCAGACATTACAAACGTGTTAACTACTGTGAGTTAACCAGTAATCAGTTCGGGGCGAAAAACCCGAGCGTGGACCTCTCCTCTGAGACTGCTCTTTATAACGGGGCTTTCATTTAGGCCCCGGCCTAGGAGCGTAATTAAACCGTGGCACATTCTTGACTTTCAAACAAACTCCTGGGAGCTGGCCAGCCCCAAGCACAGACCCGGATTTTACCAGGCTGGAAACGAGGGTGATGTGCCACCTCTTTCATGAGCTGTTGTTGACGGTGAAAATGCCTGCCCGCGGTAGAAATTGGGAATTCTACAGACAGCTCTTCAAGGCTATGCTAATAAACGCATGAAAGGATTTGGGGGAAATACATGAAAATACTGGTCTGTTGAAATGCTGTCTTCAACGCCACCAGTTTTGGGGGGAAGGTGTATTATTGAAACCTGAAGTTTTTAATAATTAGCACACATCAATAGTAATTTAGACTGCTGATTTTTGATTTTTGCAGTCCAAGTTAGCTCGTTTCTCTGTCAATATTGGGCCATGACTTCTGGGGTGCTTTGATGGAGCTGGAGTTTGGCATTCCCAAGCAAATGCTGAGGAACGGCAGTAGATGGTGCTGTTATTCTCTTTTTTGAGGACAGGGATGGCAGACGAAAGACAGGCACAACTGTGACTGTACACAAGGTGTTACCAGTCCCCAGTGTCCCCAAATTATAAATCAGGCTCCTTTGAATCATGGGATTCGGTCTTTAGAAAATCTTAAATCAAATAATGCCCTTTATTACAGCTTCTGTGTTTGGATCTTTCAGATGAAATATCGAGGTCATGTTTTCAAGCTTTTTGTTGTAATCATGTAATTTGAATTTTCTTTTTCGTTTTTGTAATAACGTGAGTTGAAATCCTCCAATCATGTCAAGAGCCAGCAAGATTTAGGGGAACTAAATTAAATCAGGGAGAAACATTAGGGTTGTGAAACTTGGCAGGAGTACAGATGCTGGTTTCAAAACAGGCTGGACTTTAAGTTGTTGGCAAATTGAATGTTGCTGACCCTGAGTGATTTGGGATGCCAGGAACGGGTCTGTGACCACAGAGCATCCCGCCCCAAGGGTCACTGAGGCACGTGCCTGAGGGCTGACCCTCCTGGCCTGCATCAGCCTGGATCCCCAACTTCCTGGACAGCACCAAACGCTGCATCAGGATGACATTTATCAGCTAATTCTTTTTAATGACCTGAAGGTTTATGAGGCTTGATCCTTCCCAGCCGCACTGGGGAGGGCAGACCTGGGCCCCCTTTGGATTTCACTTTTATTTGCCTTTCTCTGCGGTGACAGGTCGAACTCCAGCCTTTGTAAAAATTTAACAGGGCAGTGTTGACTGTGCAGGTTGGACAACCTGGCGCTGGGGACGGTGTCCAGCGTGGGGACACGGGCAGGGGACACAGGAGGTGTCCTGCCCTTAACCTCCTCCTGCCACGGGGTGGGCAGGGCAATGTCCTCACTCGCAGCCCCTCTGAGGGTGTTTTCTCCAGCAGCAGCAGCTGGCAATGCTAAAAATACCCTTGAACAGGGTAGTGGAGGTTCAGCTTTGGACTTTTCAGAAGTTTACTGGTATTTTGGCCTCGTGACTCCAGTTCAGGCCACCCGACGTGCAGCACGTAACCGTGCTCTGATTTCCCCCCTCGGTGGGGAACAATCTCAGATAACGGATAACAATCAGCTCACTTTCTTATTTTAGGATTGCTGTAGCCATGGTCATTAGCAGCTCCAAGAAATACAATAGGCAGGGCCTGGTCCTCCCACACTGCGTGTCCCCTCTCCAGAAGAGTCGCTGCCAAAATCCTCCCTTGTGACAGAAAAGCAAAGCGGGTTCCCAAGGAAGACCTGGCTGTAGAAGGGGTGGCTTGGCACGGGGCAGCGCATCAAGATGAGCATCCCACCAGGCAAACTTCAGGCATCAAACTGCTCTGCAACACCATCTGTGTTTGCAGCACATCGGGAAGAGCAGAAGAGTTACAACCTGGAGAAGAGAAGGCTCCAGGGAGACCTTAGAATCCCTTCCAGTGCCTAACGGGGATCCAAGAGAGCTGGAGAGGGACTTTGTACAAGCACATGGAGTGAGAGAAGGGGGAATGGCTGTGAACGGACAGAGGGCAGGGTTACATTAGGTGTTAGGAAGAAATTCTTCCATCTGAGGGGGAGTGGAATGGGGTAAGCAGGAGCGTAAGGGCAGGCTACGGGTTCACTCCCTGCTCCAACAAATAGCTATTTTATATTAAATAATTTGTGAGATAAACTACTTCCACAAGCCTCAGAGCAGAAACTGGAGTCTACTCCCTTCCCTTCTCTCTCCCCAAACCCACCCTGAGCACCTGGTGGAAACACAAGCTCTCTCAACCTCTCAGGCAAGAGATTTGGGCTCCTCTTGCCCCAAACCAGACCTTACTGTCCCACTTGAGCACCCTCTTCTGTGGAGAAGAAAGAAAAAAAGGAAATACAAGAACATTTTTACTGTTGTTTTTTGGCTTGGTTGGGTTTGGGTTGGTTTTTCTTTTTGGCAGATACCCTTTGGCCTGGATCATGTTGACTGGTCACAATGAGTGAGTAAGGTATGAGTACAACCCTCTCTCAATTTTTAAGTTATTGACATGTCATGGACAGGTTTCCTCATAGTCCTGTCCCACTGATACAAAGATAAAAGGGGCAGCAACAAGTTCCTGCCTCTTTGCCCATTCCAGAAATAGCCTTAAAGAGCTGATTCTCTTAAAATGACAAGACTGAATGAATAAAACTGAAGTCCTCTTTTCAAATTGTTGGGTTGTAAAATAAATCTGGGAAAGAACCAATGGGACAGCAATTTTTGATCTTCCCAGAAATTATATCAGGATATTTCTTGTTCACCAGAGGTTTAGCCCAGCTGAGGTGGAAAGGTGATGAAAATGAGTCTTTCTCCAAAAAGGCAGAGCAAAATTCACTAGTAGTACAAACTCAGTTAGTTCAAATAATTGATATAAAGAAAAACCTCAGTCCACAGTGAGAATTTCGAGTCCAGCTGAAAGGAAGAGCTGAGGTCCTGAAGAATACCGTTGCATGGTGTATTTGATAATTCCACTTATGAATAAACAATTAATTATTACCAATGAATCTCATGCATATTATTGACAAAGGCACAGGAGCTGCTTTTTGGCACTGCTGACTTACCCATTGTCAAATGTGAACTGGGCAATTGTGGTGGCTGCTGCTCCCTTAAGAAATTGTCCAAGATTCAGATTTGTGTGCCCTGGCTTGCATCAATTAACAGCACAATCTTTTTGTTATGAAAATGCAAGCATAAGTAGCCTGAGGGGTCTTGTAAATGCAAATACAAAACCGTAATTTCAATTTCCCTGAAACTACAAGAAAGCCTCTTTTTTTATTATTTACTGTTACAATGATAAGCCTCAATTTTTGTTTATTTTTTTTTCTCCTTGCTTTGAATGCAAAATGGAATTCAACCCAGGGAATCAGCAGATTTGGGGATGTGGGGTGGCTGGAGCCAGCTGCTGGAATCTGTGGGCTCCTCCAGGCAGGGCCAGGCTCTGAAGGGTGAGGGGAAGGTGGATGTTTGGCCCCACAGTGGACATGACTGGGCTGGGCAGTGTGCCCACGGCCGGCCCCTCGGCTGGGGGAGAATTCCCACGTGAAGATTCTTTCCACTCGCTCCAGGCATCTGAGGAGCCTAAATTAGGCACCCACACCTCTGCCACGCTCAGGGGAAAGACAGAGAGACCTTGAGATGTGTCCTCTGCGGGCAGCTTGGTCCCCCGGGTGGGTGGTTGGCACCGTTTTGGGCCAAAAGTGATGCTTTTGTATTCAGTGCCATGGGGTGATAACGGGCCAAAGAGTCCCCTCAAAAGCAAGGTGGGAGGTGGCACCTGATTTATCATCACTGAGGCATGAAGAAAGAATTGGGAGAACGTCCAAGGTCTGTTTTCCCTTTCTTTTCACACCGCACATATAAAAATAAAATATGAAAACAGCCACTTGGCTTTCTTCCTCCCTGCCAGGCTGGCCTCGGTATGCCCAGGTATGTGTCTAAACAGACTCCTGGAAAACCTGCCCGTGCCCGGGCGCACTCTCCAGGGCTCGGGCTGTCGTCTGCAGCTCCGGGAGGAGCAGCAGGGGAGGCCGGCCTGGCTGGGGGCTCTCCCTGCCTGGGAAGGAGCAGGGATGCAGCAGGATAGGTGCCAGCACACAGGTGAGAGGCTGAGCTCAAACACACGACCCAAAAATAAGAGGGGATGTGGTTAAACGCTGTCCTGAGCAGCTCCCTGGGGTAGCAGCACCACCTGCACCTCCTGCCAGCTGGGCTTCCTGGGAAACCTTTCCTTCACTTCCTTGATGATTTTTTTGATTAGACCAAACGGGCGATTAACCAACGCAACAATCCCTCGCCCAACTCTCTGGTTCCACGCATTTGGCGGAGGTGGTGCTGCTGCTGCGGGAGGGCGAAGCTGCCACGGTTCGGCGGTGGCACCTGGCAGGCTGGCACAGCCAAATTTCAGCCCAGGGCCGCCCCGCTGGGGTCTGCCAGGGTCTGTGGGTACCACACACATCATGTCCCCTCCCCTGTCTCGGCGCAGAGCTGGAGGGCAGGAAGAAAAAAAAAAAACAGGAGGAAAATGTTTATAAAGTTATTTGCTGTTAAGTTTTCTGCCCCTCGCACCGTTCCCAGCTCTCGGGAGTCCTCCAGCCTTGGATCGGCTGGTTGTTTTCCTTTCCCCCCTGCACCCCTGCACTCCTGCATGAACGAACGCTAGAGGCTCTCTTCTTCTGGTCTGCGAGAGAAAA
>VZTG01008134.1:0-112265 GCA_013397845.1 Melanocharis versteri | reverse complement strand
GGCGGCGGAGCCGGGCAGCGGCCGGGCAGCGCGGGGGGCGGCCGGGGGTCCGGGCGGGGAGATCGCCCCTGTTCTCCGTGCGCTGGTTATCGCGATTCGCTGCTGTTTGTGCCTCGCTGCCCCCGCGGGGGTGCGGGAGCGGCCGGGCGCTCCGGCGGTGCGCAGGGGGCACTGCGGGCTCGGGGATGCGCCCCCGGGGTGCCCCCGGCCCGGGCCCCGCACCCAGGTGGAGGCAGCGCCCTACGGTCGGCCCGGCTGGCGTTTTTGGTTAATAATGGAAAATAGCAGCTCTCGCCGCTCTGGGTGCCGCGCGTCGCTGTGCTGGCGGCTTTACCAGCGCTCCCCTTCTCTCCCATCCCGCGGAACTCATTCCTCGGGAAGTTGGGAGCGCTCTCGGCAGCCCCCGGCAGAGGTCCGGGGTTTGCCTGCCCGCTCGGCTTTTGGATACCCCATCCTGCCCGCGGCCGCTTTCGGAGATGCTGCGGCATGGAAGGGAAACTGTCAACAGCGCGTCTCGAAAAAACTTTTTGCGTTCCAAAACATCAACCCTTCCATTGTGGCTGCGATGCTGAATATTTAATTGACAGACACAGGCAGGGGAAATCAACTGGCTTCCAACAAAGAGATTAATAACACAACAGCACGTGAGTTTAATACTCCAGACACCACAGTCTTTAAAACAATTGTTTCTGCTTAGAGCCCATTTTTTAAAGACTGTCAGTTTGATTTAATTTTTGTGCAGTTTATTGATCATCTGGTGTATATTAGGGGGCACTAATACATTAAGAGGAGAGGCATGGTTTTCTCTTTATATTCCCACAAGAGTAGGGGCCAGTGCAGAAAGCTTCATCATCTTGGATCTGGAAAAAATAAAAATACTTGATATCCCATGTATGAAAGTAATATAAGTAGAAACATAACTAGCTGGACTTACCTCACTTATTTAAGCAGAAAGTCAAATTCCTAGTAAAACAGCTCCTAGCAGTCAGAACTTTCAAACTTTTATTTACCCAAGTTTTCTTAACTTGAGGCATTCCTGGCATGAGTAGGTGCTATTTGAATGGGGAAAGGGCTTTGCTTCCCCTTTCTCTGGGCTAAGGGTCCTGAATGAAAAAGCAGTTGGTTGACATGTGTTATTCTACTTGTGCTAGTTTGGGTAAACAGGACTTATCAAGCATCACTGGAAAGTATTGTTAGCAGGGAATAATGTGATACAGCAAAACTCTGACTGTTGCTTTGTTTCAGGTTGCTACAGGTGGGAATCGGAAATAAACACCAGAGTTGGCTTGTTTAGGGGTTTTTGTTGGGGTTCTTTGTTGTTGTTTTGTTGTTGGGGCTTTTCTTAGGGTGAGGAGCATTTAAAAGTAAGAGCATGAATGCAACAGCTGAAGGAAAATTTCTATCTGGCTGGTCACAGGCAGGTGAAGAGCATGGGTGGGACATGGTGAGGGAGGTGATTATGGGATGGAGAGCCCATGATGTGTGTTTGGGGATGGGATTTGCAAATACACCCAGACCAGGAGTGTCCGACCTGCCGGGGGATGACTGGGCATGAGCTGCTGTGAAAGCTGTCCCACTCATGGGAGGCTTGGCTTGCTCTTGCCTCTGCCTTTTGCTAGGGAAGACTATGATCTTATAGTTTCCGAGCACTGGATTCCCATTTTCTTGTGAAAAAAATCCCCAAAAAAACACTTGGAAGGTGGAAAAAAGGTGCCCTAGCTGAACCTGTCCTGTAAGAGAAAGGTGGACAGGTACAAGTTGATGGATATTTACATATTCAGTGGGGGGAAAAAAAAAAAAGAGAGTCCTATATAAGGTAATAAGGAGCAGAATTGGGTGAAATGACTTCTTTTGAGGTGGAGGCACCAGCAGAGGTCTTCTGCTGGTGCATGTGGGCACATGGCCAGTGGCCTCCAGTGCAGTCAGACTGAGTTACGCCTCTTGAGCAGCTGCCCGAAGACATTCAGAGAAGCAGGGAAACAGAAGGCTTTTTCTCATTTGAGGACCACTTTAGGAAATATTAAAACTGGCCGTTTGATTTGCAGAGGCCTGTGACGCTGCACTGGCTCCTGCTGCAGGTAGTGCCATAATTCAGCCTTGAATTGGTTTTCTATGAGGCGAAAATGAAAAGAGTGAACGATGGCTGAAATGTTTTTCAGAAATGACACACTCTGTGTGAGGCTGTAGATGTGTACAAACCCTTTGTTTACACACAAATTTAAACAAATTACCCAGAAGACAATTATCATACACATCTGAGAAAATCTGAATTAGTAAAGCTGAGCTATCAGGAGCTTCCTTCAGCTTTAATTTGGTGAGACTCATTAGAAAGATCTACTTTTGTCTTTCATCCTTGAGCACTACAATGGTTATCTTGACAGCAAATGCATGAGGGGAAGATTTGTATCTTCTTTTCTTGGGGAGCAGAGTCATGAGCCATGAGCAGGAGCACGTGGATGGTGGAGTGAGTTGGATGAAGATCCACTGGACCAGACCCTCCGTTTCTCCTGCATTTCCAGCTTGAGTTGAGTTGGTAGGGAGCTGGATGTTCCTGAATGACCAGCCCACTCCTCTAATGAGTGCACTTGGCACTCATAAATCCCTGGTTTCTTGCATGAACAAGAGGTTTGATCGCCGGCACGGTGAACTTCCCAGAAATTCCGTGCCCGTGCTTAACTCAGTGAAAAAGGCAGAAAAGAACTGAGTGTGCATTTATTAAAGCAGGTCATGCAAGGGGGGAAAATAACTTTCTCCATCTGCTTCCTCCTCTTGGGAGGGCTCTGTTTAGAGGATTGGAAGATGCTTCCTGAAATTGTTAGGGCCACAGGCGAGCTTGGTGGTGTGGAAGAGTCCCTGCTGCCCTGTCCCTGTCTTGTGATCACTGCAGAACATCTGAAAATGTGATTTAGGGGGTCTGGGCGGGTCTGAAGTTGCCCCTGCTGAGCTGGTTGGTGTCTCAAACTTGTAGAGTGGTGGGGAACTCTCTGAGCAGCAAAACAAGAGGCGTGATGGGTGGACCTCACTCCACCTTCATCTGATCATCCTCAGCCCATCCCTCTGCCAGGAATTTCCTGCACCTCCTACCTGGAGCTTAGAGTTGTTACTGGGGGGAACTGGGGTGACCCTGCCTGGGGCAGGTCTCAGGGGGGCAACTTTCCCTGGTGCCACGGGGTTTTGCTGTCCTGCAACAGCCACCAGACCTCCTCCTGATGCAGGAGACGTGGCCAGGTGGGGAAAACCTTCTGCCCCGACCCTTGAGATGGGATGTTTTGGAGCCTGGCCCTACAGAAGTAGCATCTAGGGTTAAATTTACTCCTCTCAGACCTGCTGTTTTCCCTCGGCAGGGACTCCTGGTGTTCAGCAAGCTCTGAGCAGCCACCTGTGCTCTGCTGACGGGTGCTAAGTCAGGCGTTTAATCTCGGAAGAGGGGAAGGCTGTGTCAGCAAGGGTGATAGGGCAGATGAGGGTCTTCGGTAGCTCGTATTTGTGCAGCTTGTGCAGGTAAAACAGCTTCCAAGAAGTCCTGCTTGTGCCATAAAATAGAAGGATTTCATCTGGCGTACCTGCTTCCGAGGCTCGTGGAAATTGGGTTTATGGGAGCATATGTTTCAGGCTGGTGGGATGTAAACTGCACATAATTTATTGCCCTTCTTCTTTTCTGCCTCTAATTTAATTTTCTCTCTTCTGTCAATCCCAGTTAATCTGTACAACACAAGTTTTACTGCCTTGGGGAGGTTTTTTTAAGCAACAGATGAGTAGACCTCTTGCAACCTTAATATCTCTGCAGCTTTCTCACAAATTTGGCATCTCCTGTAGCTCGCCTGATGCTAAAATGAACTTTGAAAGTAAATATTTATGCTAGCTGGACCTTGACATGTTTATGTAAGTGGGGGTATAATCTTATAATTTGGGCTAACAGTTTAGATTACTCTTAACTTTCCCCTTCTGTGTAGAAAATTGTGTCGTCCTCCAGCTCTCAGAAGCAAAACGGATTTGAGCTCTGCCAGGGGCCCTGTCCCTTCATCACGAAAATTGGTGCAAACAGGCCTGGGATTGTCATTGCAGTGTAAGGAGTGGGAGGAATTGGAGATGAGGGGTGAGGTTAGAGTTACTTGGATGGTGTAAAGCTGGATGTGATGAGCTAAGCAACTTTGCTTTGTTTGGGTTGGGGCTGTTGTTTTTTATTTTCAGGACTACCCCGCTGCGCAGCACTCGCTTGTCGCGTGGGTAACATCTTTCCGTGCACCTGAAAGAAGATGCTGAGCCAGCCATTTCTTGTTTCCAGCAAGGCACAGCAAGACCTGACTGTACCAAACCAGCTGGACAGTCCCAACCCCTCGGCGTTGCCTTCTCCACTCCGTGTCTCCTCTGTGTCGGGAGGACCGAGCCCACACCACACGGGAGGAGCTGTGTGGGTGGAGAGTCGTCATCGTGTTTTGAGCATCCCTAGGTGGGGTTTGGCCGTTAATGTTTATGTATCACTTCATACCTGGAGCATCTCTTGGTGGCAGCCAGCTCCTGGCCAGGGGTGGCTGCTCTGGAGGTGCTCTGGCAAAGGCAGCTCAGCAGGAGTGGCACCCTGGAGTGGGGTGGTTGTGCAGTTGGACTTGGCCATAAGTTGGGAGTAAAGGAGCTTTTTTTTTTTTTTGAGCCTGGAAAAGCTTCTTATTGAACCAACAGGCAGCACCTAAAGTGTGATACCCATCTGTTGTGCCTCCCGAAGGAGCCAAAGATGACTGGAAGTAAAGGCGAGAGAAATATTTTGGAGGTGTTTGAAATCCACTTTTTCTGCATTTGCTTTGTGAAAACAAACAAACAAACGAACGAAAAAAAAAGACAACCGACCTATCAAAAAGAGGTTATTAGTGACAATTATACTTGAGGTGTTAATTGCAGAACAAGGAAATGCTGTACCTATGGCAGACCGAGTCCTCAGGGGTATAAATCTGTTGGCTTTCCCAAGTTGGTGGAACTTGGCCAGCCTGAAGATGTGTCTCCAGGAAAAGCAGAATTACGTGCAACTGCTTCATGGCCAGGAGTGCTTTGAATCCTGTGTACCTGCTGCTGAGACAGGCGGGAGATGGGAATCACAATTACAGCAGATGACATTTTTTTAATTGTCTGTTTGTAGTGAGCACAGAAAATAATATAAACATCACTCCCAGATCAAACGGATTATTTTTATACCCTTTAAATCTCAATTTAATATGCATGCCTTTCTTAGGCTGCTTTGGTCTGACTCTGTTTGTCTGGATACAGGCTGGCGGTGTCTCTCCAGATGCGTGTGCTCCGTGTACCACCCAAAAAATGGTTTGCATACCACAGCTGGGGAACCTCTGGCAAACCAGGGCCCCTCTTCAGCATCTGAGATAGGCAGGGTGTTTGTGTGGCTCCATCCCTGCCTGAAATGCCTTCAAAGAGGGGGAGGCAAAGGCCCGGCTCTGCTGCATGGCTCGCTGCGGCGGAGCAGGCTCCGTCCTCCCCGTTCCCCTCATACAATGCTCCCACTTCATCCATAGTAATCCAGAAGGGACCGTTGTGGTCTCCCGGCCTGCCTGTGCCTGGAACAAGGGCCTGCCTGTTGAAGGCAGCGTGGGGAAAGGCAGCAGCCTTCAAACCCTCCTATCCCAGCGTCCGCACACAGCCGGCGCTGGGAACGGCAGCTCCCCGGGCATCCCAAGGGGCTGTGTCCCAGCGGGGGAAGGAAGCAGGGAAACACCCTCCCAGGATGTGGCTTTCCCCCCTGCCAGCTGGGGTTTTGTATGAGTGCTGTCATATATACATATCTATTTATTTTTTTTTTTTACATTTCTTCCTTTTTGTTCTGTCTTAGGGCCTCGTTCGGCTCTTCCGATAGGTCAGGTTTCATATTTCAAACAAACAAAAAAAAAGAGGCTCAAAAATGAGAATGATAAAACCTCAATGAAAGAGGTGAATTAAAGTAATCCAGCACTTACCCTGTAATTATAGAAGTCTGAAGTCAGTTTTCTGAACGCACTTCAGTGCTTCCCCCCTTGCCAGTGTGTCTGGAGGCCCGGCCCGTGGCCAGCCTTCCATCGGCCTTTCCAGATTCCTCAGCTGGGTGGGTTTTGCCAAAAGCTGGGAAGAGGGTGCCGTGTGTGCCACATCTTTTCATGGATCAGTGGGGCCCCTTTCTCGGAAGGGCATTTGCATCCATTTCAAAGCCACCCTGTCTCCGTTTCGCTCTCCCCCATGGCATCCACCTGGGAGGGGCACTACCTGCTCCCCCGTTTTGGAGCAGGTGGAAAGTTCCTTGGTGTGGATCGGGTGTCTGTGCCCAGGGATGTGCTGGAGCAGCTGTTGGGAAGTTATGCTGGAGGATCCCTTCCTGCCTCTCAGCTGCACGCAAGGGTTCAGTTGCAACAGTGGCATCGTGATCAGCAGAAGCTGCTCCTCCAGTTCGACCTGAGGAAGCAGAAAGCCACGAAAACCAGGGAATTTGAAGTGTCTCCGCTTGGCTTTTGATGCAAACAGTTTGAAAGCAAGCCTTAAGCGTAAGTTTGTTACCAAGAGAATGCATGAATGAGTTTGAAAATTAGCTTTGTCCTGGCAGGTTTGGAAGTATCAGGAATTCCCATGGAACTCCATCCTTTGGAGTCGGTCACGTAAGTGGGCTTGTTTTTCACATGTATTGGATGTTTTGGAGACAGAGGGTTGAAAACAGACTCTGCATCCAGTCAAGTCATAAGCAGATCATGTAATTTAACTCCGGAGCTTGTGATGCTCTGAGAATGCCTGTGCTCTCTGTGTTCCTGCCCCAGCCCTGGCTGTTCCTTGCCTGTACATTTCATCCATGCCCGACCTTGTCTCCTCTGAGCACACTGTGTCCTCCGTCAGGGCCGGGCTGGGGCTGCCAGCCAGAGCTCAGATGGAGCTGCAGTTGGTCTGACAGTGAGGGTGACACTGATTCAATGGGGAGTGTTCATCATCCTTTACTACTTTCCTGTAGTTTTGCATCCCTTGCCCAGGAAGACGTGGAAGTGTGTTGATCGTAGCACTGAGAAGCTTGGGAGGTGCCTCTAGGCTTTCTGATAAAACACAGCGGTGGGCATAGCCTGTGATGCTTGGAAAACACAGTAGATTGAGGCTGGAGCAATTGGCATTGCTGGCTTCAGCCAGACCTTGCCCTGAACACCAAAGGTGGCTGTGGGACAGAGCTGTCCTTCACTGCTTCCTTCACTGCTTCCTTCACTGCTTCGGGAGCTTGCAGATGTCAGACTGCACCTCTTGGAGCCTCATCACCTTTGCTGGCTGCTGGAGCTGACAACAGCGTGCTTCTTCCTTCCATGGCTTTCAGGAGAAGAAGTGAAAGTTGCTGGTGAGTGGTTTTGGGCAGCCGTCCCTCCTGAAAGAAATGATGCTCCTTCAGAGAGCTTCTGTCTCCCAGCAGTGTCAGTCTGGTGCGCAAAAGAAGAAATGAGCTGCTTTCCCCTGTAAAATCACGAGAAATGACAGCCACTTTTGACCAGTCAGCAGTGCCTCTGTGTCTGACCATGCAGGCACTGCACGCAGGTATTAATTACATTGCTGTTAATTCAGCATGTGCTCGTGTGAAGCTGAGACCTCATCACATCCTCCAAGTGCCCAGCCACTGAATTTGAAAGCCAAAGTGCCAAATGGGGCCTGGGCTTCCTGTCTCCTTGACACTCAGCAGGTTATTTATGGCTTTTTTGGGGGGTGGTGTGATGGGCTTTCCTTTAAGCCTGGAGGGAGCAGCCAGCCCAGCCCTGGTTATCGTTCCCACCCAGCTGACAGCGAGGTCTTTGCTCTGGTCTTTGTAGCAACACAGCAGCCGTGGCAACCAGTCCCACATCCCAAGCATTTTGAGGGCTTCCAAGGCTTTTCTGCGAGGCCCACCACCCTTTAAAGTGCTAGTTTCCAAAGGGAAAGTCGCAAACAGCGTGGTAAAATGCTGATAAGCAGGTCTGGTCAGTAACCACTGGGTGCATTTGTGTTCTGAGTGATGCTCGGGGAGTAATTTTGGATGGCTGGCGAGCTGATGGCAGGCAGCAAAACTCCTTTGAAGTCGATAGCTGTGAATCAGTTTGGTGTTAGCAGGTTTCTGGAGCGGCTCTTTGATCACCCATCAGATGGCCCTTGCTTTTTGGGGAGCTGCTGCTCCCCGAATTCGAGTGCTGGGTCGAGGATCGCTGTGCCAGGCTGTGCTGCCCTTGGTCCTGCCCGGGCACGTCACGGGAGGTTTGTGCCTCTGGGAGTTTCTAATCTTGGGAGACAGGGAGCATGAGGGAGCAGCATCACCTCGGCGCGTGGGCAGGCGCTGGAGCCCGGCGAGGGCACGCTTTGAAGGCAGTGTTTGCAGTACAGAGGCACCCAGGTGCCCAGTGGGGCTTTCAGGGCTGCTGAGGTACCTCTAATTCCTTCCTGAACTCCCCATGGGAGCTGCAAGCTTCAGTGCTTCTGCCAGTCCTGCCAGGCCATCACCAGCCGCCTGAAGTATCTTGAAATCAGATCCTCTGTGACTGCCAGGGCTTGGGCTGAAGTGTCCTTAGGACGTGTGCACCTGTCCTGGAGCTTCCCACCCTTATTCCTGTGAAAACTTCCCCGGGTGCCTCAGTTCTGGTGCTTCCACGTTCTGCAGAAAAGGGAAACAACCTTGGGTTCACCCGCTGCAGCAGGAGCTGGCTTGTCCTTTCCCAGAGTAAGAGCTGTGGTTTCTCAGGTTGAGGATATGGAGGAAAAGGTGCACTGAGGCATCTGCCAGTTGATAATACATAACAGAAATGGGTAATTCTCGAAGGGAAGGGCTTGAAGGGGCTTTTATCCTACTCATACTTGCCAGGCTGAGAAAAAATTCCCTTTGCTGCCTGACCACAAGAGGCTGTGCTTTTAGTAGAGGACTCAGGGTTTTTTGGTTTTTTTTTGTAGTTTTTTTTCTTATTAATTCTCATAGAAACTTGCAGCATCAGTGACTATCTCCTCAAATAATCCCGTTTTTTTCCCCTCATAATCTGGGCCAGATATTTTTTCATCCAGCCCTCCTGGTTTCTTGACCATCCCTGCAGCTTTAGCATGCAGCTGTCATTCTGCTGCAGCTCCCACAAAGCGGCTGAAAACCAAGGTAACAGCAACATTTTGAGTGAAGGGGATGAAATGTGGGATAGGTTCAGCGTATTTCTTTGTCATTGTTGGAGTCCTATTCAGTCTGGAACTGAATAGGAGGCTGATTAGCATGTGGAAGCATTTCTAAAGCATTGGGCTGTGAGGGTTGGGTGGTTTGGGTTTGGTTTTTTTTTCCTTAAAGGAGAAGTTTTGTGGCATTTATTTTTCTGACTGAGCTGGTATGAATCTCTGTCAAATGCAAAACCCATGGAAAAGCCAGATAGCATTTTGGAGAAAGCCTGTTTTGATAAATCACCATGGGCACAAAGAAGTTTTCCAGTGTGTAAAACTCTCAGATCCACTGCAGAATCTAGGCATGCAGCGTGTTTGAAATTACCAGACAAGTGGGGTAGTGTTTGGGATACATCAGGATTGTGGATATAACAACAGGTACTTTGCTTTTGCTCTCGCTGAAGTTTTCTACCACAAGTGGGTATTGGGTCCGCAGCCTGAAAATCCACCTGCTTAAAGCTCAGGGTTTTGCTTTCACAGGGAAAGATGTAACACTGAGGTCGATTAAAAAGTTACCTGCAGGTGAAAAACAGCTTCTTTCCCCGTGAAATTGAACAGCTTCAAGTCCTGGGCCTGGGGCTGGTTTTGGAGAAGAGGGTTTTCCGTTCAGTGTCAGGGTGAGGTGATGGGTTGATGTTCTCCTTTACTCCCTTGCTGCAAATCTGCTGTGTTTTCTCTGAGGGGTGAAATGATTGCCTTGGTGCTGCTTGTGGGTCTCAGCTGGGTCAGTGCTAGAGCAGAGATCCTGCCCTGGGAGTACCATATCTCTGCCTTTTGTGGGAACAAAGGCAGGATTTTGGGGTGTTTGAAAGTCCCAAGAGAGACAGGAGACTGCATTGCCTGTCAGGGGCTGTATGGATGTAGCACAGTTGTGTCCTGAGCTTGCAGACAGAGTGGGCAGTGCAAGAAAATGCATTTTATTTCTGTGTACAGTGAGCGGTGGACTTGAGGTCGATGTTGAAGGCCTCAGTGGGTGATGGCCTTGGGGCTGCACGGAAAGCTCACGGCAGGACTTGGAGTCAGACCCTCCTGGTGATGTGTGCATGGTCCAGACCTCGTGCCTGGGTTTCTTTGATGCCTTGTCTGGTTTCTTTTCAATTATTCCAGTTTAAGAAAGACGAAATGCTCAGCTCACTGGTGTGCCCTGATGTCACACAATGGAATGGTTTGGGTGGGGAGGGACCTTAAAACTCATCGTGTTCCAACCCCCTGCCATGGGCAGGGACACCAGCCACTGTCCCAGGGTGCTCCAAGCCCTGTCCAACCTGGCCTTGGACACTTCCAGGGATGGGGCAGCCACAGCTTCTCCGGGCACCCTGTGCCAGGGCCTCCCCACCCTCTGAGTAATGCCAGCTATTGAAGGCTGATTAAAGCTATTGTTTAATTAAGGAGGACTTAGCTCCTCTCTTCACGATTCATGATTAAAGGATCTTTTGAAGTAATTCTGCCATACTTTCTTGTTGCCTGCCTTTCTCTCCTTGATGGTGGCGAAGGTTCCTTGTGCTGAGCGTGCCCCGGCTCCGCGGGCTGAGCGCTATTACGGGACCACAAACCTGCTGGCAGATCTGGCTGCTGCCAAAGGCATCCCAACATTAAAAAGCCCTGCAGAGGGGTGGAAGGGAGTTCAATCTCAGGATACGCTGATTTGGAAAGGGAATCCAAACAAAGAGGCTTTTCAGCAGAGGCTGAGGCTTGGCTTCTCTCAAGGGCAGTTTGGGCTTGGGGAAGCATCCGGGAGGCAGCGAGCGGAGCAGGAGTACATGAGCTGGATGCCGCGTGGTGTAAGGTTTCCCAGCACAGCCTGGTTTTGTGTTACAGGCTGGGGAACTGGCTGTAAGCTCTCCTCTCCTTTCTTTTCCTTTTTTTTTTTTTTTTCTCACCCCCCTTTCTTTTATTTCTGTTGGAAACAAAGGAGAGGTTTAGGTTTTTGTGTTTGGGGTTTTTTTTTGGTTTTTTTTTATTAAGGTTCCCATCTCCTGCAGGTTTGGCGGTGCCTCTCGCTGTTGATGCTGGAGGGGGACCCGTTGGTGGCTCTGACCTGGAGAAACCCTTTGCAGGGTCCCAGGCCGGCCTCACAGGGATGTTTGATTTTGCTCAGAAAGCTCAGCCCTCTCAGGGGCTCACCGAGGCCACTCTGGCAGGAGCCAGCGTTCCTGTGGGGACAGGCGCCTCGTAAAGAAGTTCTGGCTCAGATAAGAAGTGAAACGAGGTGGATGCTGGGGCACCTTCTTTGCAGCAGGAGGGATGCTAGGTGGAGGGGGTGTCTGCCAGGCCCCCTGCTCCCCTGGCAGCCCTGTCCCTCGCTGTGACACCTCTGGTGCCACCACGTCCCCGTGAGGTGCCAGGAGGAGCCGAGCGGGGAGGAGGTGCTACCAACCATCCCAACCAACCAGTTGGGGTTTTTTATAGGCACCAGATGGTTTTAATAGAGGAAAGCTGAACTTCTTGTGACCCTTCCCCACAGACGTTGTTTGTTGTTTTGTAATTGTGGCCAGGACAAAACCCTGTTCCAGAACCTGCAGTGAATCGAGAGCTTGGTGCCTTCTTCTCTCATCCCACCATAAACCCCCCACTGTCCCCATGCTCCTCTGCCTGCCCTGACTGCAAATGATCCAGGGAAAACTGCTGGGCATGGAAAACTTGAGGCTTTCCACTGATCCCTGGCTAAAGAGATTAGCAAGGGTACAAGCTGGAAGAAACTGAAACATCTAAAAGCAAAGCACAAGGAAGCAATAAAATGTCAGGCCATGTTTTCCCTGCTGGTTGATTAAAAATTCTCCTGATAAGCAGGAAAGCTTTCATGGCTGGACAAGACCTGTATCGTGTCAAATGCAGTGAAAGGTTTATTAGAGAAGGATAAAGCGGCGCGAGCGTTGGGTTGTACTTGCAGCCCTCCTGGAATCGTTATCCCCCAGGGCTGGGGAGCAGTGTTTTTTGGAAAAGAGAAAGTCAAGCAGAAGGAAACGAGGCCTGGGTCTCCATGCTCCCCATGGGAAAACCACCAGCAGTGCCAAAGCTGTGAGCTTGGAGACCTGTGCCCAGCCAGTGCCAAGATGCTCCACTGGGCCCATGGTTTCCCTCTAGCCTGAGAAATCTTCTCGGGATCAAACACAAGACAGGAATGACAAAACAGGAAAACAAAAGGCTCACTTCCATGCTGTTGTGTTTGACTTCCCAAGGTTTTAATTGCCAAAGGCTGCACTGGGAGCCAGCTGGCTGCAAAGGGATGCAGATCTCCAGTAAGAGAGGCAAAGGGATGCAGATTTCAAGTGAGAGAAGAAAGGCTCTTTTTTGTTGTGGGTTTTTTTTTTAATCTTTTGTCAGACAAACTAACAACTGTTATGTTTTCCTACAGGAGATGCAGTTTTGTGTACATTTCCCCTCCAAAAAATAAATCATCACTTTTAGTTACCTGCTTCCTCAGCTGCCCCAGCTGCTGTTAAAGCTCCTGCTGTTACTGTTTTGCTACCTGTAGGAGTAAGAGGCAGGAAAGGCAAGTATGGAGTGCAAATCGTACCTCAATTTTATAATTTTTCTCCTTGGAGCAAAAAATCTCTGCTTTTTACAAAGGGAAAAGAGAGTAGGTGGTTTAACTTGCAAGCCCTTGGCCCATGCTCCAAGAGATGTGCATTTCCCTGCAGATGTGGTACACAGTGTCAGCAGGATCAGGCCCACCAGTGTGTGGCCCTGGGAACAGGCTGGACAATCCCAATTTTACTGCCAAAACCTTGTTTTTGTATGATAACTTGAAAAGAGGGGAAAAAAGGCCAGCTTAAAATAATAATAATATTAATAATAAAAAATCATGGGCTATTTGGTGCGCCGGGTGTATAAATCTCAACATTAGCTACCTGAGAATCATCCAGCAGCACGTTAATTGGTACCCCTCAGTAGATGAGGATTTGGCACCGGGTCTGCATGTAATTACAAGCCACACACAGAAGGACACAGGCAGCTAATGAACTCCTGCCAAACTCCAGCTCCGCTCCTGCGGCTTTTGAAGTCCGCTGGTCTTTCAGCGTTTTGTATGGTAAGCACTGAAAGGCATCAAATCACTTCTTTGACAGTGTTTAGAAAGGGTTGGTTTGTTGAATAACCCAGTCCCCTCCAAAGTCCCAAATCTGAGAGCTGGAGCATCTATAGGCTCCTTTCTCAGCGGAGCAGTAAATGGGCTGGAAATAGAGGACACCCCTGAGGAGCTCCTGCCTCGCTGACAGGAGCCAGAGGGCTCCGGTTGCCACGATGGGCTGCAAGAAAAGAAACTATTTCCACTTAAAAAATACTTCAGAACAATCCCACCAATGGGATGCTTTTTTTTCCCCCAAGCCTCAGTGTTTTGAGCTGAGGCTGTGCACAGCGTCTCTCATGGGTTTGCAGTTGCACTGGTGTTCTGAGCGAGGTGGTAAAAGGGTTTTTGGAGGGTTTCTGCCCTGTTGGGAGGGCAGGTTTGTGTGGTGCTGGGTTTGGAAGGTCGTGGTGCTTTTTCGTGGGTGCTTTGTTGCTGGGGTGGGATTTGAGCCTGAGCCCTTCTCCTCCTCTTTTCATGTCTGAGGTGACAAAGGGAGCAGTTGTTGAGATAAAAACAATTTCCATGAAAACCTGCGATTTTCAGGCAAACATACCAGGCGGGTTTCATGGCAGTACCATGGTGAAGAGGAATAATGCAGCTTGGCACGAAGCCCTTCCAAAAAAAAAATAAAAGGGGGGAGGAGAGGAAACAGAAGAGCCTTTGTCAAAATTTACTGCAATAAAGAAAAAGGGACTCCTATTCCCTTGGGCTTCTTCAACCTTTTTTCCTCAATTTATTCACACGTTCCTTGACAGCAGGGCACAGCATTGTTGCAGGAGGCTGGAAATGGAAATTGGGAGTTCTCCATTTTTGGTTTTTAAAAGGCATGGTACATGTTGTGTCCCTCGAGTCAGTGTGAATAGAGCCTTGGCCCTTGCCTGTGCCCTTCGGATGTGGCCCAATTCATCGTGTCCCTGAAAGAAAAGGGTTATGGGATGTCACCTGGCTGCAAAATGCAGCTGTTATGGGGAGGTTTGGGCTGTGCATGGGAAAGGGGCTGGGGGGACAAGATGGCTGTGCCCACCCTGGCTGGCCCTGTGGGGTGGTGAAGTTTACAGTGTTGTTATTATTACACTGGATTTGCAGAATTTTCAGTTTCTTAGAGGGATAAAAACACCCAGAAATCTGAGAGGGTGTGCAGCACAGAACCATGCTGTCCCAAAAAAATCTGTTTGGCTTTCAGGGACACAAACAATTCACAGGGTCTCATCCAGGGGCAGATGGGCCAGGGTAAGTAAGTCCTTGTGAGCAGCATGGGGTGGGCACCTCTATCACTGCAGGTGATGTCTTGCCTCCAAAACACCCCATTCCCAACTGGTTTCCACCAAATTAACTCAAATTTCTCTGGGCAGCAAGGTGTCAGCATGGCCAAGGCAGCAGTTGTCATTCCTCTTCCTTCCCCTGAAAGTCTCCTTTCCCTGTAATACAAAGCTATTTTAATTAAGAGCATGACTTTTATTTATTTTTTTTAATATTACCAGCACAATCTCAGTTATATCACGTATTGCTATACGTTAGGATGCCACTCTCTGGAGCCAAAATACAGAGGAACAAGAAGAATGGTAATATTACACTTTTTTAACCCATTAATAAATAGGCAAAACCTTACAGAGCTCTGCTCTGGGGACCACCAAGATCAACCCCCATCACTTTAAGGGCCTTTGGATCACTTCCACCCACGTCTCTCTGCCTTTCAGCACTCTGGGCCGTGCTTTATGTCCTGGAAACTCTACCAAATCGCGACTACCGAGAGGGAAAAGCTTCATTTCCAGTTAATCAAGGGAGTTGTGTAATACCATTTTCTCCTGGGGAACTTCCAGAAAAAAGAAAGGAGGAGAGGAAGGGGGGAGAGAAGGGGGGGCATTACATAAAGCAAGTATATTAAGAGGAAATAAATTATGAATTAAAAGTGATTAGTGAACTTTTAAGGAAGAGGTCAGAAGTGCTTTTTGGAATACAAACTTTTTAAGCTTCCAGTGCTTGTATTGGGTTACAGAGTTATAACCCGGCCTTATTTGTGCAGGTGGCTGCTGCTTCAAATCCGAAGAAGGATTTTGCATTTACAATAGGTACATTGACAGAACTGGGTCAAAAAGCTACTGGTGGCAGGCTCATGGCTATGGCCAGAGGCTCTGTGCCTCCTGCACAGGGGCACTTGCTCCCAAAAATGTGCTTAATTACAGTGGCACTGCCTGGCCATGGTGCTCAGGAAGATGTTTGGGAAGTTCAGTGTGAAGTTTGATGAATTTTTGTTTATGAGACCTGATGTTGACCAGTTTAACTGGCTTCACTTTTCCCTTCATATTCTTTGTGTCTTTAATGATTTAAAAACAATTGAATTTTGTTGACTGCATTACATTGGCTACAGTTTTATATTTCTACCTGTTCTTGTTATGGTTTGGGGTGTCTGTGCTAAGAGGAGGAGCCCGGGCTTCTGTGTTGGGGTGTTTGGGGGCAAGAAGCTGAGATAAGGAATTTTTGCCTGCTATTTTATGTATTAAAACAGCACCTACAGCTCACAAAATTTTCCTCTGGAATAGAGGGTGATGAAGTGGTTGGATGGGGCCCTGAGCAACCTGATCTAGTGGGTGACATCCCTGCCCATGAGTTGCAACAAGGTGATCTTTGAGGTTCCTTCCAACCCAATCCTTTCTATCATTCTATGATTCTATATGAGTAGAACAGAGTTGTTTAATATGGGGAAATATTAGTGCTCACCCAGCCAGTGGGATGGCGGGGATGAAGGGGAGCAGCTGCTTTGCTCACCCACCGGTTCAGCAGAAATCTCCTCGATTCCCCCCAAAAGAAATGGGTTGTTGAGTGTTGCTGGGGCTGGGCAGTGGGCTGGGCAGTGGCCTGAGCCCTTCCTCGAAGGCAGAGCCCAGAGGAATGGTGGTGAGGGGCTCGTTCCAAACCCCGCTGACCAGCAGAAAAAGCCCTGCTCACTCCGTTTATAATTGAAAACATAATAGTCACCACAGTGTGTTTTTCACTCGAGCTCTTTGCCTTCACCATTGCAGAGTCCACAGGCACATCTCTATTTTTTTAAGTTTTTCCCTTCTCTTCAAGCTGGGTCATCCCAGGTCAGGCTTGTGAGGCTTAGATGAGACTTCCAAAGCACGTGGATGTGCAGAGGTGCCTCAAAAGGTGTTGACACTTTGGGGTTTTCATGGGTGTTGCATTTTATCCCTTGCTGTAGACCGTGTGAAATGATGGCTTTGTATCCATCAAGTTTAGCTGGAGCTGGCTCTGGGTTCCTGTTGGTGATGTCTTTTATATTCACCCTTTCCAAATTTGCTGTTTCCATCATGTTTGGCTGGAGCTGGCTCTGGATCTTTTATGTTCACCTTCTCCAAATTTGCTGGCTGGCCAGTCTGGTTTAAATCTGTTTTACCCTACAAATGCAGAATTTTATATGCATCTACATATTGTGGCTTGGATAAGACCTTTTGTTCTTACTAATGCATTCTGAGGTATTGAAAATAAGTGTGCACTTTAATATAAAGGTTTTTTTAATGCATCAGCTCACGCCAAACTCCCATGAGGAACAACTTAACGCTCTTTGTAGAATTCCCTTCTCTTGCTTCCTTTGTATGTGGTCCTTATCTTTGAAAATAGGTAACAGGTACTCACTAAAAGCACATTTTTTCCCAGAAAAAAAACAGTGGCAGCATTCCTGTTCATCTGGAGCTCTTGGAGCGTGAGGCTGGCACGTTGTGCTCCAGCCACATGAGGAAGTGTTTCTACTCTTGGTTTCAAATCCAGAGGAATTTGCAGTGCAAGAGGATAATTTGGCATTTGGCTTAAAGTACCTGTGTCCAAGAACCTTTTTAAAATAATATTCTCCCAGGATGGCCGGGTCAATAAATATGCTCCAGGTTGCACAGGGGGGTATTAACCACAAAGGATGAGAATCATGGAATCATGGGATGATTTGGGTTGGAGGGGACCTTGAAGTTTGTCTTGTTCATGGGCTGCGGACACTTTCTGCTAGACCAGGTCGCTCAAGGTCCCATCCAGCCTGTCCTTGGACACTTCAGGGATGGGTTTGGGCAGCTGGCAGAGACACCTGTCATTTCTGACACCACGTCTGGTTCCTTTTAAAGGCACTTCTCAAATACCTCTGTAGCCTGGGGTCATCAATGTTGTGGGGTTGTCCCTATAGAAAATAAATATTTTTGGCTTTCTTCTTGTTTACTATTGCACTAGCAGACATGAGAAGATGTTTTGCCCTGATTAACCAGTGTTCCTGATTAACCAGTTCTAAAAACAAACAAAACCCAAAAAAAGTGAGAACCCAGAAAATATCTAAGTCAAAATGAACCTGCGTCTGCCACTAGGAAGTCTTTTGGACTCTGTAGCATCTGGTGGACCTAAAATTGTGAGGTTTGCTTTGAAGTTCCTATTGTTTGTCTGAAAAACAATAATAATAATAAAGTGGACAAAAATGTCACTCTTTATTGGAAGGACACCACACAGATTAACATAGATGGGGCAAATGTTCATGGGAGTTACATGAATTAACCTACAGCAAGTAGAAAATTAACTAATTTTTAATTTTTTTTTAAATTTTTTTTTTGTGGAAATCAACCCATTGTGTCCTAGAACTTCTCCAAACAGCTCAAATCCGAGAAATGCAATATATACTGATCCTTGTTGATAGGTTCTTTAGTGCTCTAAAGCAGGTACCTGTTTTACCATAAAGTCTAGGGTTTGTTTGTGTGGAGAATTTTCTCTCCTCATGTGTCTGTGTAGCTGAGAGTAGTGGAACTGTAATCGAGCTGAATGGGAATCTGTTTTGCAAACAAAGATATTAGATGTGTTTCCAAAATACAGGCAGATGCACAGATCAGTCTGCTGGACTGCTGGAATCAAGGTGAAGAACAATTAAGGCTGTGCAGGTAATAAAATAGCAGGGCTGATGGTTAGCCCAGTTGTCTCTTTGTCCTGGTGGATATATGGTCCTCAAATATACAGATTCAGTCAAAAAACCATTGAGATGGAGACACATCACTGATGCTTTCAAGACCTTTAAAAATCTGAATTTAATAGCTTGATCCAGTGTGCAGTAGGATCCTTGTTTTGGCTGACACTGGGCTGTGGATCTGGTCCCTTGAGATTATTTTTTTAGCTGACCAGGCTGCTGCCATCCCTTCAGATACACCCAGTGCTGGTGCAGAGCTGGGCTCTGTTTTGATTGACAGCACATGCCTGATAGGGCAGAAATGTGGAAACACTTCTGTTCTTTGTGTTATTAAATTTTATTTATATATTTATATATATATTTTTACATGTACAGTGCAAGTTGGCTTCAGGAGTTGCTCGCTCTTGCAGCAGTTGCCAAGGCTGGCCTTGCAGTGCTGCAGTTCTTCTCTGAAAGTTTTTGGGAAGCCAACTTTTAAAACCCCAATAAAAGCCTACCGTAGGCTAATCTAGTTTATATGCACTTTTAAATATGTACAAATATTGTAAACCAAATAAGGTTTATATGTACCCAAGATCAGCCACTAAGTACTTCAAATAGAAAGGCTGTGTCTTGTAGGTACCCAAATATTTACAGAGTGTGACTGGAGTGAGGAATTAGATACCCCACTCAGCCCTGCCAGGTTAATTAATGGTCTTTTTCACTTATTTAGGTAGATGTCTGATCTAGTGAAACCCTAAGAACGCCCAGGGCCTGGACAGTGGCAGGCAAAAACATCATGGAATACTTGTTAGAAAATACCATTGCTTTGTTGAGATAGCCAACAACATCCCACTGACCTGCAGGGTTGAAAGAACGAAGATTTAATGGAAAAAAGCCCTGAGCTCCATCAAAACCAGACATTTCAAAAGAAAAAGGTGGTGGTGGTGGTGTTTGATTTGGTGCAGAGGTGAAGGCTGGGCTGGAAGATGAGAGTGGCCTGGGTGGGTCACTGCACAAATGCCTCCTGCCTTCCGCTCCCTCCACTTTTTGATGAGTGGCCAATGAAAGCTTATCCCCCTTTTTAATTTTTTTTTCCCCCATTAAATCTGCACAAGTGTTAACTTTTCAAAGACTCTGAGATTCAAAGTGCTGTACCCAACACAGAGCCCTTTTTTCTCCTGCCTTTGATTTTTATGCACATTTCAAGCTGGTCAGAGAGTACACGGGGGTTTTGTTTAGGCTTGGTGGTGGGGTTTTAGCTTTCAAGCTGCCAGCCTTCCCAGGATTATTGCCTATTAACTGCCTCTTAATAAAGGTGCTGACCAAAGAAAGGAGTGTTTTTTCCTTGGTGCTAGATTTCCAAACTCGATTGGCTTTATTCAATGGAAAGACAAATAAATTTAAACCCTGCTCTGAAATACCTTAGCACAGGACACCAGCAGTTAGAGGTCACCAAGTCACTTGGACTTCCTCCCAACAAAAGCAACATCATTTTTCAATGTCCAGCCCCCCAGCGTCCCGCAGTGCCTCACACAATTCCTTAGTGTCCACACCTGCTCCGTGCCTCTCGGAGAAGGGCTGAGCCCGTTTGGATGGGGCAAGATCAGTCCCCGAGAGATTTCTGTTATGCTCACGGTTTGGAGCTGTGTTTGATCTCCTACAGCATAGCTGGATAAAAGCTTGTGGTTGGGATTTCCTTGTTCTGTTATTAAAGCAAAAAATCCCCCTTGTACAAGGAAAGGAAACTTTCCTTCACCTGGTGAAGAGTGTTACGGTTCAGAAGGTAATTTCAGCGCTGTTTACATTTTTGCATTGGAAGAAGCAAATCCCTTTGTTTTATGCTTTAGTTTCCTGTGAGATGGGGAGAGCAGCCCTTCTCTGGTTGCACAGGTCCCCAGTGTTGTGCCCATGTTTTAGGACATGGTCCACAGGCTGCTGTGTCATTTCTCAGTGTGGAGATACCAGTATTAAGGAGGATGTGAGGCCCTTCCGCCACATTCCTAAAGATTTTGCAGTCGGTCTGCACACGTAGGTGAGTTGTACCCACAGACAGAATGACCAGATAGGACCATTTTTGGAGAAGGGTGACCATCCCCAAAATCAGTGTAATTTTCTTGCCTGTCCTGTACATCTGTCGTTCTCTTCAATGCAAGTCAGTGTTTTTTAAAATTAACCTCTTGCATCCTTAATAGTTTAGTACCATGTGTAGGGATGGGAAGTGGTGGAGGTCAAAGACTTAACACATTTATGGGGTTCAGCTGTTGAATCTGTGGATCCAAATCACTGCAGCCAGGGCTGCACACTCTGAATTCCCTATTAAAACGCTGAGTCAGAGAGGCAGACTGGGGCAGGAGAGGTGATGAGGCCAGATGTTCCATCCTCACCGTACAGCCCTACTCTGCTTGGCTTCCACTTCCAAGGTGTGTGGGCTGTAAGCCCCACTTCTGGATCCTTTTGCCTCAGGCAGATCTCCAGTGTGAATAATGTCTCTGTGGTGTTTTGCCGAGGGATCCCAAAGGCATCTCTCTCTGCATTTAATTTTCTGCCTCCTTCCAGACTTCCCTCTGTAGTGTTTTTTCTGCAAAGCCCATGCTCTGGCAGCCTTTTGGCACCACTGCAGGTTTCTGTGCTGGAATCCCCTTGCCAAAAAAAAATGTGGGTGGTGACCTAGTCCCTCAGACAACCCGTCCTTCGAGAAATAACCTCGAGGAAGAAAAGCCATCTTGAGCACAATTTATTGTTTGCCATGGGCTGGGGTCTTCCATTCCTTGTGTGAAAGAATAGCCTCTCACCCAACCCTCAAAATCAAGGGCATGTTATGTCTTCTAAGTAATATTCATTCAGTTATAGGGAGTGTGTTTATGTTTCTCATGTTAAAAAAAGGGGAAGGGAAAAAAAAAGAGGGAATCTGAGGTTAGTGTTTTGCTGGAAAAATATCAAGACTTGATTGGCAATATCCCACTAAACCACAAGTTTGTAGGAGAGAAAACAAACCCACTGGATTTTCCAAACTATGCCTATGTGCTTTATGAAAATGTGTCCCATATAGGTCACTTACGCTCTTATTATAGCTGTGGCAAGTGTACATATAATTGAAACACGGAAATACTACCCCATGCTGCTCAATGAATGAAGGAGGAACAAATCTTTATTATTCCTGGGTTCACAGAATATATAGGAACACCATTGTCTTTTTTTTTTTTTTAATTTTTTTTTATTTAATTTTTTTTTTCTCGGGCCGGTTTTAGCTTTCAGATGTATTTTATTGTCTGTGGGAACATGTGTTTTACAGACCTGTCATGTGAAAGCCATTAACGAGAGGAACTGGAGGAATAACAATGAGCCACGTAACCGTGGTGTGTCTGCTCCCCGAGTTCAACCCCGCGCCGGGCGCGCGTGAAACCGGATCGCGCCCAGCGGCGTTAGCGCGTCTCCCCCTGCCATTCCTCATCCGTAAACCTGAGGGCTTTTTAAGTGGCCTCTTAAAACAGGCTTGCTGGCATCAGAGGCAGGCTTTTGGGGCCAAGCTGGCTGGGCATTAAATCGTGGGATGAGGATCAGCTGGATTCACGCGAGATGTCCGGTTTTATTTACCAAATCTGAGCTGGGCGGGCAGTCCTGAAACTGTTCCTCGCTGGTTCACACGTGTGGTGGAAACTGTCCCGCCTTGCCGAGCAACTCGGGGCCCAGAACTTGCAATTAACCCATTTCCAGAGCTTTTAGAGAGGATCTGAAAGGGGTCCTGAGCAGTGGCCTTGACCACTATTGGGTACCTGAAAATTTTACTTCAGTACGTGCTGTCCCTGCTCACAGGCAATAGAGTTTTTTCTTAAGACTGACAAAACCCTGTAGTAATCCTGGCTTAGGCAAACCCATTAACATACAGGAAAAGGAGCCAAAGTGGATTGCGCAAAGTGAAATCCAGAGAGTGGTTCGTGTGGAGAACATGGGGAACATTATTTTGATGACATTTCTGAACAACCTGGATGGTGCCCTTGCTAATCACATCTGGCAGATGGTGTTCACTGCAAATGTACTGTGGACAACATTGGCTCAGACCCAACAGCGCTTCATTTTTTATTTATTATTTTTATTCATTTTAGAAGGGAAAATGCTCTGATGTCTTTGACTGCTAGCTGTGTAAACAAACCCACAGATACTTAAGCGAGTTAGTGGTCGACAAGTATTCCCTAATGCCTTCTGTAGGATCTGGGTGTGAGACCTGTTGTCTTGGCCCAAGGACAGCTGGAACCACTGTGCATTTGTTTTTCCCCTTACCTGGGTTTCGCTCTGCAGGTGGGAGGAGGGTTTCCTGTACCTTGTGGCTTGTGATTTACTGTGAACATGGGTTTCAGGGAATTTGGGGCTTGGTTTTGTGGGGACGTAGTGCTCCTCTCGATGATGGGCTTAACAGCAAACATGGATGGGGAAACTGAGGCAAAGGGAAGGAGGGTGCCCTGCCCAAGGTGACATTGTGGCTGGGAAACACCCTTCTAGGTTTGAGGCAGTGCTGTATTTCTCTGAAAAACTTACAAAAACATGGAGTTACGGACGTGCCGCAATTTCCAGGTGTCCCCTCCATACTGTGTCCTGACCCACGGTTTTGGGCAGATCTGCTCCATGCCTGGTGCAAAGTTCCCGCCAAGCTGTGCAGACACAGGAATCCTGCACAGAGGGTTCACAGATAGTGCTTTAAACCCAAATTTCACGTGACTTTATTGTGATTGAAGGTGAACAGGCTCTGATGGGAGCTCACCGGCTTTTGCGGATGGGTTGGTCCTTGCATGGATGGGTGTCCCACGGCTGCTCAAAGCGCGTGGCTGTTGCATTAGTAGATACAAACACTCTCAGAAAACTGTCAATACACCCTGTAAATACAACGAGGAGTGAGCCCGGGAAGGCTTCAAAGGCAGGGAAGGGATGGGGATGGAGAGTGGCTGGGCTGGCCAGGTAGGAGAGAAGCCCTGCAGATACTCGATCCTGCCGTGTTTGTTTGCACAGCTCTGGGCTGCTCTGCCCGGGGCGCTGGGAAGAGCATCGGGCCCTCCCCGGAGAAAAGTGCCAGATTGGTTTTCGTGGCCTTTTGCAGAGGGATTGCTCCAGGGGTCTGTTCCTGTAAGTTAATATTTGCAGCGCACAGGGCTTAACTGGAACCAGGCTGCGCAGACATCTGATAACCATAACACAGGAGATGCTTTTTCCCTGCAAGACCAGCTTGGAAAAACAAATCCCAAAGCTATTCCCTTTGGAAAGATAACGATATGGAAAGAAAAGCACCAGGAACGGTGATGCGCAGTTTGCAGGGGGTTTTCTAGTTGAGTCTTGGGTTTTTCTGTGAGCTGCTTGTGTTTGCCTGCATTGCTGATAGGTTTGGTTGTTGTCTCCCTTTCTTTGCAGCCGGGTTGCCCTTCCTCATCATCGAGACGAGCACAATCCAACCCTACCAGAGGGGCTTCTACTGCGACGACGACAGCATCAGGTACCCGCAGAAGAACGTGGAGACCATCAACGACGCGGTGCTGTGTGCTGCGGGCATCCTCATCGCCATCCTCGCTGTAAGTCCCACCTCCAGAACCTCCTCCTCTGTCCCGGGAGGGTTTTTTGGCACCTCTTTGTCTTGCTAATGCAGTCTCGCTATCTGCCGGGTGCGCATCTCCTCTTCGATTGTTTGACTTTTGTAAGCGTGGAGTTGCAAACATTTACAAATGAAAGCTTGTAATGAGAGGAATGAGATTACTCTTGGAGCCTATAAACAGGCCCAAAGCTGTTTGGGCAAGTCTGTGAGCTTCCCAGGAACTTTTTCACCCTCCAGTAGGAGTTCAGAGTAGAGGCAAAAAGACTTGAATGTCAGTAAAGACTTGGCATGGTTTGTCCCTATTCAAATAACTCTTGGTATTTGCCTATTTTATAAGGTTTAAAAAACAAAGAAAGGATACATCTTTTAAGCTAACCAGTGCCTGGAAAATTTAACAGGTTGGTATTAGGTTTTTAAGAGATTGCATATTACAGCCGTTTTTAAAAGACAATTAAAACCTTCCATGGGGAGCATATTCCCAGAGTCCTTGCTGTAAAAAGTAATGTCCCACCTTCCCAATGCCTCTTCATTTTCCTCCTCCTGCCAGTTTTCTAGAGCTGTGCTAGGAAATGATTGCACGGCAAGAGCTTTATTTGTCAGCCAAAAAGCTGGACTCAGCCCAGGAGTTGAGCCTCCTTATGCCAGCGCGTGCCTGGTCTGGGGCAGAAGACAAGAGCTGACTCCTGGTTGTTGCTTAAACACTTCCAGATAAGATGAAATTCCCCTATGAAAAGTACCTACGTTTTCCTTCTCACCTGCTGCCAGAACAGCTCAGGTGCTTTCCCAGAGGTGCCACCTTCCTCTTGCTCCTTCAGCTGGGAGGGGTGGAGATGGAGAGGTCAGGAGCACTTGTTCCCTTTTTATCATTCCTCATAGGAGCAATGTCATGGGTCAGAGATATTTTAGGATGGCACAGGGCCTGCCATCCCATCCTCAGCCTTGCTGCTTCATGGCATGAATATCTCCATCATTTCCTCATTTCTCTATCGTTTCCTGACCACACACAATCACTCAGCAAAGCAGGACCCCAAAACTGCCCTGTTCCTCTGCCCCCTCCCTCCCCAAAACAAGGCCAAAAGGTGCCAGGCCCCTAATTCTATAAACACAGCAGAATTTCACCCTGCAGGTGAATGACCCCCGAGTGTGGAAAAGCCATAAAAATGAAATGAAAAAGCCTCTCATTTTCGCATTACTGCCGGAGCTATCGGCACGCCAGCTCCATGCAGAGTGTGCTTCTGATCCCTAATGAGGCAGTGGCAAATACAGGAGTTGGAAGAGAAACTGGAAACATAATCAGCTGCCTATGTGATCCATCAGCTCTCTACCACGAAATAGCAGGTCAATTAAAAGAGAAAGAAAATCCCCAAAGAATTGGATGTTTCTGCCCTGGTTTCACTGTGCCCACAACAAATGTAACTTAATAAGGTAAATTCAAAAGCTCAGTTATTTGCTGTTGAGTGACACAAATGGCTAACGAGGAACTGAAGCAACAGATTTCTTTGCTATGGCAGCCTGCATGGAAAATTCAAGTCAGCCTGACCTCCTTTTTCAGATGTAACCCAGATACCAGAATTACTGTAGCATAATAGGAATTCCTTCCAAATCCACAAAGCACTGCCTCCGCTCCTTTCGCTCACATCGTTTGCCTTTGGAAGGCAGGGCAGCGGTTATGAGGACTTCCAGGGAGCTGGCTTTTGGGATGGAGCAGCCCAAATTTCACGCCCTCGCTTTACGTGGCGTCACAGGCAGTCTAGCCTGGGGTAAAAAGGTCCAGGTCATGTTTTAAGTGGCTTGAGGACACCCAGAGAGTTTGTTAAGTAAACGGCAGAGGCGAGACCTTTGCTTCCACCAGGATGTGAGAGGATATGCATTTGGTTTTAATATCTGCGTGTTTACTGACTTCAGGCAGATTTCCATGCAGATGACACTGGAGAGGCTCGTGCCCCTGGGCTGTGCACTCTCACATCTCCACTGACTGCTCTTCTTGCTGGAAGGGGTTTGATGTGATGTTGGTGGTCCCTTGGATGGCCAGGGAAAGGTGACACTCCTCCTCCTGAGCCTTGTAGGGGTATCACTGCTGTGGTCCCGTGTCCCCACACCTGATAGGTCTTGAAAGCCTGTGAAAAATTCCTAATAAAATTAATTTGCTAGGTGATCTAAGTTACACAGCTGGATTAGCTGGTTGTTTTACAGCTGAAGGTGATACGCTGCAATGTGATTAGCACAGAGAATGTTACACCAAAAGTGAAGTGGCTAGAAAAGCTCTAAAAGTAATTACGGGCTAATTGGATTGCTGGTGATACCTTATAATAACAATAAAATGGGCTTGACAGCTGAAAGTCTGCAAAAAGCATTCACAGACAGAAAAGCCTGATGTTGGCTTCTCTCTAGTGACCAACTTTTTAAAATATGTGTGCCAGTCCCTGGGCATTGTGCCCATCACCTGGGAATGGCACATGTCCCGTGTGGATGGC
The DNA here is from genome assembly GCA_013397845.1 of Melanocharis versteri. Classification (NCBI taxonomy): domain Eukaryota; kingdom Metazoa; phylum Chordata; class Aves; order Passeriformes; family Melanocharitidae; genus Melanocharis; species Melanocharis versteri. Next base: position 86,088 of record VZTG01008134.1, on the reverse strand, counting down.
TCGCCAGGAGTGCAAGGCATGAGGAGAGCTTGATATCTTTAAAACTTGTTTTCTGTTCAAGATGTCCTTCCAGTCTGTGCACATCTGTGCTGCATTAGTTTTTCACCGTCCTGCTTTATCTGGGACAGCACTGCCAAAAAAGCAACTTTACCCAATTTTTAGCTTCTCATTAAGTTGATCCATGGCTTTCACTAACTGGGGAGGGTTCCTGGGTACCCAGCAGCATTTTAGTGAGGGAATGAAGGCTCCAATTTACAATCTGCTACATGTGTGCAATTACCCAGACCACCAACGGTGAGAGAAAAATATTAATCCCCAGACTTTTGTTGGTCCCTGTTTAAAATGGTCACATGCCTTTCCCCAGGCCAAGAGCCCCAGGTTTGCATGGATCTGTTTGTGAGTCTGCAGTAATGGCACATCTCCCAGTATCAGATATCATCCTTAATTTGCCTGGTCTTCCCTCTGTGAAAGCCACGAGTTTTGAGCCTCAGAGCTCCCCTTCTTGTGAATTTGGGCTTTTGGGAGTGGACCTGCCCTCGTGCAGGAGCCTCTGTGTCCATCCAGGACAACCTCCCTCTGCAGGCCTCACACCAGTAGATTTCCTGGCTGGCAGCTTGTGCTGGAAAGTGGTCCAAAATGGAGATAACCCGTGGTCTTTGGAGACTGTGAGGATTAAAATGATGCTGAGGGCAGTTAGCTAAAAGTCCCTGAACAAGCCTTGGTCACCACCAGATTTCCAAGAGGAAATCTCAGCTGTGACAAGTAAACCCCAAATGATGGTGCAGCCACTCAAAGCATTTCTGTGCATGGTAGCAGAGCCTGCTCTAGCTTGGCATTTATTTCTGTTATTACTGTTGTATCTCTCTTTGATAAAGCCTGCTTAGCTGCATTTTCAGCTGCCTTAGGTCAACGTTTGTTTTTTCAAACCCTGGTACGAGTGAGTTCAAACAATGATACAGCTCCAACTCTTCTTAGTCTAATTGCCATACTTTTCCAGTTTATTAGTTTCCAAAAGTTGTGCCAAGCTTTTAAAAAAGGTAGGCAGGGGAGCCTCGTCTCCTGCTTATGGCTGGCAGGCTGCCACGCCAGGAGGAATATTGCTGGCTGCTCCAGAAAGGGATTAACATGAAGGCATTTTTCCTGACAGTTAATTTTACATATCACAGTCCCCGTGACTACAAACAGGCAGGGACGAGGGGGCATCCAAAAAAAAACCAACAAAACCTCTGCCTCGATTTATTACTCAGGTATAAAAACATTTAGAGTAATGAATGAAATCCTAAAGCTGTAAATCTGGAGCTTAAAATTTAGGTGTGTAGCGTGACGGAGAACAATTTAAACCTTTGGCTCTTTGGGAGAGGTGAGACATTTGGACTTCATTTCACAGCCTGATTTTCATTAACCTGCCTTTTAAGAGTCATGAATGTGAGAAGTTGGATCCTCTGCTCCCTGACAGTGATTTATGGCGATATTGTCAAACCTCAGCACCCCTGACACAAGAAAAACATAATCTGCTGCCGTGTGATGGCAAGACCCCTTGAAATGCCCCAAAATAGCTGGACTTTATGGAGGCCTTGAGAGATCCAAATTGGGTCTGCTGGCAGCAAGTTTTGGGCCAGAATCTGAAAAATTTGGGGCTTTCTGTTTCTTCCCCTGTTGTGTTAATGACTTTAAGAGAGGAAGATAAGCAGGCTGTGAGTTTGTTTTTCCCAAAATCAGTTTGATAACAGGGTAGTGGGTCTGGCCTCTCCTTCCCAACACACTAGCTCTTTATCTGGTTTATGTCAATTTTCTTTTCCCGCCATGCCGGGGTGTTATTTCACTTTTTTAAAGATATGCCAACGTGCTAACCCAAAATCAACCCTGTTTTGTTTTGTTCATTGGATTTTTCCATAAACAACATTCCGAGCACTGGGAGGGAAGAGAGGGAGGATGGAGAGACACTGGGCTGTGGGTTCTCCTTCCTCACTACAGAAGCAGATTCCTGGTTTGGCATCTCAGAGCTGTCTCAGCCCTGCCTTCACACCCACCCCTGGTTTTGCAGGGCGCTTTTCCCCCTCTCTAACCTCTCGGTTGTGCTTCCCTCGCAGATTATAACGGGAGAGCTCTACCGCATCCACTACCTGAAGGAGAAATCGCGCTCCTTCATCCAGAACCCCTACGTGGCAGCTCTCTACAAGCAAGTGGGCTGCTTTGTTTTCGGCTGCGCCATCAGCCAGTCCTTCACAGACATTGCCAAAGTGTCCGTCGGGCGCTTGCGGCCGCATTTCCTGGCCGTTTGTGACTTGGATTTCTCCACCATCAACTGCGCCAAGGGAGTTTACATCCAGAACTACACCTGCAGGGGAAGTGACAGCAGGGTGCAGGAAGCCAGGTGAGAGCCCCTGGCACCAAAGCCGTGGGTTGCTGCCACTAAACGTGGCTGGGGTTTCTCTGTCAGCGACAGAGGATTCAAATCTGGAACTGGGAGTGGGGTTAGTTTGGATATTAGGGTGAAATTTCTTCCCTGTGAGGGTGGTGGGGCGCTGGGACAGACTGCCCAGAAAAGCTGTGGGTGCCCCATCCCTGGAAGTGTTCAAGCCCAGCTTGGATGGGGGTCTAAGCAACCTGGCCTAGTGAAAGCTCTCCCTACCCATAGCAGGGGGGTGGAGTGAGATGGTCTTTGATGTCCCTTCCAGCACAGACCATTCTAGGATTCTATGAAACGCTGCTTTTTCTGCAAAGGCCATAAATCCGTTTTCCAGTGAGCAGCAGTTTCCCTTGGGAAGTGTGGCACTCAGCTGAACAATATTTCTTTTCCTTTCTCTTCACTCCTACACTATTGTTTCCTTGAGCCACTGCTCTGTGTGGGAATTCACCCGCAGAGCTGAGCTCATGGTGAGCAGCCCGAGCTGTCCTGTGTGTCACAGCAGAGCTTCTCCTGAGGAAAGGCTCCACCACACAGGCAGGGCTGCCACTGCCTCCCCTTGCAGCTCTGTCACACCCATCAGACGCCCAATTTTGACTTTTCCAAGGGCCCATTCCTCATGCTGCAGTGAAGCGACTGGAGAAGTTGCTCTCTTCTCATTTCTTTAGGGTTTGCCGGTTATTTGAGGCGAGATGATGAGTTATTGGGTTATCCTGGAAATAACTGCTGTCCCATGGGTAGGCCAGGAAGGGACAAACAATGCGAGCATCCTGTCCATCCGTTCGCTTTCTGCCTCACCGGCAAGCGGGGCGGATAACAGGGGTTTTATAACCCAGAGAACTGGGGGTTGTGAGTCACTCTGGCACCCTCAGATGCCACAGGCAAGTCTTCATATTATAGGGAAAATTGTAGTATTGAGGATTATGCTGGCTGGTTCTGAGCACCTGCTTTGTTTTGCAGGAAATCCTTCTTCTCCGGGCACGCGTCCTTCTCCCTGTACACCATGCTGTATTTGGTGGTAAGTGACCTCACTGAGCTGATTGACCCCCTGTCCCACATTCCATAGCAATAATTTCAGGATGAGTGGTGGACATGGAAAGTTGGTTGAAAAAAAATAAAAAGGGTCTGAGCTGTTGGTGGGACGATCCACCCTCAGCTGCTGTGGTGTTATTTAGGATGGAGACTCCTGGGGTGATCAACTGAGCTGTGTGTAGCTTTGGGATGTGGCCAGGGTGGCAATTAAATCCAAATCCTACTAAATTTGCGGACGACCTGGGCGATTTTGTTCGCCGCACATCGTGGTTTCCACTGAGGGGGGGAGTTTGGGGCGAGCCAAAATATTTCATGGATGGAGGGGGAGGATGTGCTGCCGGGGCCGTGTCAGGAGGTGATGCCTGGCTCCGAGGTGTGCCAGAGGAGCAGGTGGAGCAGCCTCTGCCCGCCTGGTTCCGGAGGGGTGGGCTGGGACTTGTTTTCCTTTGTCAGTGAGAAATGGCTCTGCCCTTCCTGCGCCGGGGCTGGGGCCGGGGTGGCTGCCAAGCTGCTTCCTGCCAGGACTGCCCACACGGGCTGGACACACACACACACACACGGCCTCCTGGGCAGGGGGGCTCAGAGGGATTTGTGCCTGGTTTTCCTTTTTGGAAAGTTTCTTATTTCGTAAAAAAAACCAAAAAATCAAGTTTTGTGTTGCTTTTAAGATTTGTGCTCCTCCTCCATCTCCGGTAATCTCGGACTAGCAAGCAGAGGAACAGCACTGATAAAAACATGAAACATGAGCTTTTATCTGTGAGCAATGCTGCCCCCATCACTTACCCTCTGGAAAGATAAGTGACCACTGCTCCCTCCTGCCTTTTCAGCCTGGATCCCCCTCCCTGTGAGCAACTCTTGGAATTGAATCACTGAGCTTTCCCGGCAGTTGTGGGTGGCATATTAAAGTCTTTCATTGTTTTCCCTCCTATTTTGTTCTTGGAAAACTTCTGAATTTCTTCAGCGGACGTTTTGGCCGTTTCCCCCCAGCCATATTACAATGAAGAGCTGCTGTGGTGATGCTTCACAGGAGGCTCAGCCCATTGTAAAACTTTCTGGGCTGAGTTGGGAAGCCATCGCTCACACGGGCACTCATTTATTCCTGGGGACGTCTGTGGGCAGTCAGATAAGTCAGCCCTGAGATATTTTCGAGCCCAGCATCTCAGAACAGCAAGGACTGCCAGTCCCTGTTAAGTTGGGGATGGTTTCTCTACCAGAGCTTGACCCATTTTCTGCAGGGTGCTGGACAAATTTTTTTTTTTAATGTGTTTTTCTCACCAGCTCTTGTGGAGCAGGCTTCAAACAAATGGGAGTACAGAACTTGGGGGGCTGCTGACAGAGACCCCAAACCTGCAGAGTATATTACACATTCCCACAGGAAAACCTGCATGGCTCATTTCCCAGTCCTGCTTTGCACCCACACCTGCTGCCTGATGTTCTTTTTAACTTTGCAACAGGCTTTAGAGGAGGTGTTCAGCTCTTGTGTGATGCTTTGGAGCACAGAGATGCCTCTGGTCTCTCTTTGCTGCCCTTCCCCGTCCCCATATAGGAGCACTTGAGCTGTCAGCACTCACCAGCCTTTGCCCCACACCCCTGATCCAGGACAACAGGCTGCTCCACTTATCCCTCTCTATGGAGGGGACAATCCCTTTAAAATTATTTTATTTTTAATTTGTTCCAAAGCTGTGATAGGGCTGGTAGCAGGCTCTGTCTGACCAGCTGTCCAGTTTCCTTGTACCTTAAGAAGTCAGGAAAAATTACATCAAGTATTTGGTGATAAATTGAGGGGAGAAAAAGGCAGCTTGAGACAAGACAGATGAGGCAACAATGATCTTAAGGCTCTCTTCCACCTAAATGATTCTGATTCCAGCTCATCTAGCAGCACCCTGCTCTCCATCACTGCAGCTCCCTGGTCACTGCCAGAGCCTGACAGAGAAACCTCATAGAAAAAGGGAGGCAGAAAACCTGACACATTGGAGAGGCTGATAATATCAAAAAATAATTACAAGAAAAAAGAGATTGTAGTAAGCCAGAGGGATTTTATTTGATGCAAGATAAACCCCGCTGTCTTGCCTACCTCAATGAATGAGTTGGGCTTTTGAAAGCCTGGTTAGAAATGTGGCATCCACCACGCCAGTGCCTGCAGGAGGTGGATTTGATGGATTTAAGTGGGGAATCATCTCAATCCAGACAAAACGGGTGCTCCCCTGTTCCTGGGAAGTGAGGGCTGTGCTGCAGCAGTTTGCTGCCTACACTTTGGATGCCAGGAGTGTGCCAGGGGCTTCTGGAGGGTGGGGGTGTCTGTGGGGCTGAGCGTGTCCTGCAGAGGTCTGGCAGAGCAGTCGTGTTCCTGATTGAACAATACTTCATATTTCAAGGATAAGTCACTTCCCGTCTTTCCTGGCGTTCCCTGGCTTCCCTCTCAGAGCCCATTCTGAGTTAAAATGTTTTCAAGTTTGCTTCACCTGGTGGAGACGGGTGCCAGAAAATTCCAGTCAATCTACTGAAAGATCCGTGGATTCCCACGCATTGCACGGGGCTTTGCCTGCAGCGTGGGGCTGGATTTGTCCAGGTATTTGGTGGACAGTGGATGAGTGCCCACAGCTTTTCCCAGAACAGCAGCAGAGCCCTGTGCTATCCGTGGGCTCCTAACAGGAAAACACTGATAGATGCCAAACCCTGAAGGGCTTTGAGGGAAAAGTCCCAGGGAAAGGCACTTGGAACACAGTAAAATCCCCTGGGATTTAGTCCTAAATGCTGAGACTTCAGGGCTAAGTTTCTCGCAGCCTTCTTGTCACCAGGAATACTCAATTAACACCAGGCCTTTGTATAAAAAATTTAAAAGGGGAAATAACTCTTGGGTAATCCTCTTTGTCCTAATTTTCCTTGCTTTGTTACTCCTTGGCTGAGCGAGCTGTAATACATATTTATAGCAGGCTGAGGAAAGAGGAGGTATGGAACAGCTTATTCCGTGCAGCCCTCTGGAGCTGACCCACACCTCTTGGTTTTGTTTCTGTGGATGTGGGAGAGTCTTTGCAAGGAGCAACGGATTCTTTTCACCCCTCGAGACTGTGAGACCATAATGCTGATTTATTTGCAGCATGAAGTTGCCTGGCATCGCAAAAAGGGTGCAAAAAAGCTAAATTTAAATATCAGAAAACTGAATTAATATCTCTCAGCAGCATTGGCTGATTCTGGATAAACTGCAAGCAAGCCTTGTGTGTTTAGTATGTGTCAGTGGGTGAGGCAGAGGACTTCAGAATGGGTTGTGGTGTGTTCTACTGATGTAAATGGAAAATGGGAGATGGTGCTGGGTTTATGTGTCGGGGGAGTGTGAGGCTTCTCCCTGGAGCTCTTTGCTGAAGGGTGGAGAAGGTGCCCTGGTGCTGCTGAGCCGTGATGTGTTCTTGTGGAGGAACCTCTGTGGTGGTTGTGGACTTGGAGTTGAGTTTAGTGATGACCTGAGGAAGAGAATAAACTGGAACTACATCAGAGGCCAAGGCTGAGCTGTGGACTGAGCTGCTCAGCTGATGGGGATATTTCTGATGGGGTGAGAGGGTACTGTGCACTCAGCAAAGGCAGGGAAGAGGCAAACAGCACATGCTGAGAGGTGCTGAGAGGTCTTTGCCCATCTCCTGTCCTTCTCTTCTGTCCAGCTTGGTGCTAAAAGCCAAATTCTTCATTCCCCATCCTCCAGCTGGCTTTGTCCAGCCGGGGCAGTGCGTTACACTGGGGTGAGCTTGGGCTAGAGATCTTTCAGCCCTGCAGAGCTTTGGGTACCACTCTGCTTGCAGATGGGCTGGAGGAGGAGGTCACTTCGGGTCAGACAGCCAGGAACGAGCCCAGCTGTTTCCCAGAAGGAAACTTTAGGTGTGACTAAGGGGTTGATGGAGTCCAGCCCTGCGGCGGGGAGAGTGTGAACGGGCCAGGATTTCTGGAGAGCAGAAAGCCCCGGGAGGCTGGAGGTGATGCTCTGAGCCTGTGTCCCCTGCCAGCTCCTCAGAGGCTGTGTGTGGCTGTGGGCTGTCCCCACCAGCGCTGTGGAAGTCCCCTGGCACAGGAAGAGCGAGGTGACGTCCCTCAAGCCATCTGCTTTGTGGTGTCTCAGCCTCTGCCAGGAGACAGCGGACGGGAGCTCCAAATAACTCCCACTCCGTGTGCTCCCATTTCACCCACCCTTGCTCCTCTTGGTGCTCCTGGTTTTTGCTGCCCTGTGATGATCCGTGGTGGAAATAACCCCGGTTATGGTCTTGCTCTTCCACCCCCTCCCGGGAAGGGCTCCATTCCAGCTCCACATTCCCATCCAAATCTGTCAGTCTGGAGCAGGCAGCATTTCAGATTTTCTCCCAGGAGCAAAAAAAAAAAAAAGAAAAAAACCCAAAGCAACAAAAACACCTTCATAAGCAGATTTCCAGTTAAATTTCCAGGAACTTCCCATTTCTTGGTAATAGCACTAATTCGTGCTTGAGGGAAATTCTGATCCTTTCAGCCCCTTAATTCTACTTTCGCTTTTTGACCTTGTCTTATTAACTGGGTTTTTCTTTCATACTAAGGGCAGAGGCAAAGTTTGGAGCACCCCAAGTCTTACCTTGAAAGTATTTAGGGGATCCTGGTGTTTGGAGAGCAGCTTTTGTCATACTGCATGTTCATAAAATGCCTGTGGAATATGCGGAGTGCTGTTATCCTCTTTTTTGGTCCTTATGAATGGGGAATAAAGAGCAATTTTTCCATGGCCTTTATTGTGGCAGTAGAAGGAGCTCAGCTGAGATCCTCACACTGCTGTTGCAGGGTCTGAGGGGCACCTGTTCAGGTGGGTTTTCCTCCTCCATGATGTGCAGGTGTGGGTGTGAGTGAGTGCTGGGGACTTGGGGGACACCCAGCACACCCCACATGGTGCCACGCTGCTTTTTACTCTTTTTCCAGGGCTAAAGATTGCACAAGGGACACCTTTCAGCCCCAAAGTGCCTGCTTTATTGTGTCTTCGAACTTCCTGTTTGCTTTTTATTGCTAATTTTTAATTGATACTTTGCACCCTCACCTTTAGATGATCTGTTTAGTCCAGGCTTGTGGCATGGAAAGATTTGAGGAGATGTCCAGACTCTGCAAAAGTGACAAATGTCAGATTATCCAGCAGCAAATTTCCTTCTTAAGGGATTTGATGGGACAAAGACACAAGACTAAAATAAAACATCAGGTTTCAAGTCTTGCTGGTAGAACTGAGAGTGATGGTTCATCATATATAATACTTGGAGCTATTTTTGCTCTGCAGCAGCCCACTGCAGCCTGAGTTTTGCACTGTCACCTGGGCTGAGCTGAGGCTTTTGAAGGTGAAAATAGCATCATGGAATGGTTTGGGATGGAAGGGACCGTGGTGTGGGGTGTGGGATGTGCTCCATGGGGCCGTGGCTCCGTTCCCAGGCTCAGGCTGGTTTGCAGATATATTCCCCAGAATCACCATGTGCATTAGCCAGCACTGAGCTGTTTTGGTGCTGCTCTCTTCCATGTTAATTGGCTAACAATCTGGATAATTTGGAGCATCTGCTCCATTCAGATGACGTGATGTTTCGTTTCTTCTGAAAAGCCCAGTGTGTGTTCTTTCCAAAAAGGGGTAAATACAGTGTTTATGCAACAGCCAAACCTACTAAATCCACCAAAATGGTGCTTCCCCCTTATCAGCTTCCCAATTAGTTCTGCTTTTATAGGTCATTTTATGCTTTTATGTTGCCATTAAGTTATTTGTGGTTTCAGGGAACCCAGCGAGAGCTTCATTCCCTTTCGTATCGAGGTGGTGCAAACTGCTCTGGGTGTGTAAAAGGGATCATAAATGGGGAGTAAACCCCTTCCCAGCCCTCTGATGTAGCAGAGCCCGTTGAAGGACACCGGGTCTGACTCCAGTGCTTCATCTGGGAGCAGGCAGAGCAGAGCTGAGCCCGGGGGCAGCGGGGCCGGGCCGCAGCAGCCGAGCGGCGTTTGCCGTGTGCTTTCACACCCTTTGAGCCTCTCTGCTCCCCAAGCCTGGAGGCTGCTGCGGCGTCCCTCCCTTCCCACAGCCTTCCTCCCTGCGCTCATCCACGGGCAGGAGTTGCTGTTTTCCTGCCCTCTCTTCCCGCCCAGCTTCCCGTTTCCCACAGGAGCCGGCCGTGCGCGGCAGCCGGAGCGGAAACGGGCCTGAGATAGTCACGGCAGGGCTGCAGTGTCTGCTCCACATCACCTCAGCGCCGTCTTCCCGGGCTGAGCCGGGGCTTTGCGTGCTGTTCCCACCCCGGGAGGGAATTCCCAGGCCATGCGGTGAGGCAGCTGCTCCCTGCTTCCCTGAAAACCCCGGCGTTCGGGCTGGGAAACGTGGTGGCAATGTCACTTGTGCCTATCGACAGTGGCTGTGGCCTTGTCACCGTGCCTGGGAGTTCTCAGGGTGGCTCTGAAGGTTTAGCATGCTGCACTGACTCTTCTTTTTGCTCTGAGGGATGTTGTGGGTCCTAAATAGCCCAGATTTGGGACTGTGTTTTTGTTACGCACTCAGGGATGCTGGGGAGGAATTTCCTCACTCTGATGTGGTGTTGTGTGGAGGCTGCAGCAGAGCTGGGGTGCAGGGCATCCCAATCCCCTGGTCCTGGCTCACTGAGGAAGGGCTGTGCCCATCCAGCTCTGTCCTCATCCCCTCCATGGGTTCAAAATCCCTCCAGAGGCCACACGTGTGCAAGGAGCATCCTTCCTTTTTGACAACTCCCCCTCTCTGAGCCACAGGGCCGTGGCTGCCCCACGGCCACCCCCTCAGAGCAGTTGCTGCTGCATTTCGGGCAAATTTGGGCAAATTAACACAACTTTTTTTTTTTTGTTTCCCTCTCTTCCCACAGTTTTATCTGCAGGCCAGATTCACGTGGAAGGGAGCCCGCCTGCTGCGTCCCCTGCTCCAGTTCACCCTCATCATGATGGCGTTTTACACCGGGCTGTCCCGCGTGTCGGACCACAAGCACCACCCCACCGACGTGCTGGCAGGCTTTGCACAAGGAGCCCTGGTGGCTTACTGCGTGGTGAGTGTGGGAAACGGGGCCCTGGCAGGGCTGGGAGGGCCCTGTGGGCATGGCTGAAGCCACCAGTGCAGCTCAGGTGGTTCCCTGTACAGCTGGGGATGTGCTGGGAGGCACTGTGCTCCAAAGGCTTGATCCAGGCAGCTCAGGGCACTGGGAAGATGCGAGTCAAGGGTGAATATTTCCCTGTCCACCAGCAGCTTTGGCTTCTCCAGCTGTTCTCAGTTAGGCTTGTTAGCAAGGGTTTCCCCCAGGAGCTGAGCGGAGAGTCTGGGGTGCTTGGGATTATGGCTCTTCCACACACAATCCATCCACAAACTAGTGTCAGGCCGATGAGGGGAGGCAGACTGATGGCTGGTGGATTTTCATGGAGCAAAAGGGCTCGGGAGAAAGTGGCCAACAAAAGCTGTGCCCACTTCCCTTCAGCTGCTGGGCTGGTTCTTGTGCCACTTGCTCTCCGAAGAGTGACCTGATTGCACAGCCCTGGGACTCGAAGTGACACATGAAGGTGTTGTAAGTTGGCAGGACTGGGGGGCACCACGTCAGGCAGCTCAGATAGACACAGAGGAGATGGGGGCTGTGGTGGCTTCTGTGTCTGTGTGAACTCCTGAAAGCAAGATTTTTACAGCTCGCCGCATTTTGTGGGGTTTTTTGTTGTTGTTGTTTGGTTGTTTTTTTTTTTAAACTGTTCTAAAAGTAAATCAGCCTTGGGCACAAGGAGTTAAGTTCACCAATATTACATTTTGCAGGGACAGAAAATAGGTTATTTATGTGCTTCCCACTCGTTGATAATATTCCAAAGCCAAAACAAAAATGCCATTGTTGGGACGTTTTCACGGAGTATTATTAACTCTGTGAGCAGTGGCTGCTGGGGTTTGCCATCGCCTGGTGCCCGTGTCCCATGCAGGGCCAGCAGATGCCCAGGGGGAGGTGGGAGAAGCGTGTGTGTCTCTAGAAGTGGGATAACAGCCCTGTGGAAGGGGAGTGGGCAGCAGGCAGTCCGTCCCTGGACGCCAGCAGCGGTTGCAGGAGGACAATAGCTCTCCGGATGCCGGGATGGGTGTCCGGATGCTTCCTGGCTGGGACGAGCAGCAGGCCTGGCTGTCCCCTCCCAGCCCTGCGGCAGCTGGAAGCTGTGCTGGGATGGGGAGGCTGTGGCAGGGCTGGGACAGTTTTCCTGTGTCGTAGGAAGCAGCTGCCTGGAGTTTCCCAGGCAGGCTGGGGTTTGCCTGCGAGCCTGGGGCAGCCTGAGCTGCTCTCCCAGCCCGCTGGTGGAAGGGGCAGTTGTGTCCAAGTGCTTTGCAGGAAGGGCTCCGTGACCTGGAACATCTTGGGATGCAGCTCAGGACTCGGGGAAGGGTTTGAAGCCAGCCCTTGTCCCATTCCATCAGCCTGCAGAGAGCCACCAGTGTGCTGTTCTCCAGAACCTGGCTTTGCTGGCAGGAGCCTTTGCCTAGCGGGGCCTGGCAGACTTTCCTCCATTTTGGGATATGGCAGCAAGGGACAGGAGGAGGAGTTATCCCAAAACACCCTGGAGTTTGCACTGAAGGAGCAGTTTAGCAGCTTTTTGCTGCAATTCCTGGGATGTCCTGGGGGTTCTTGCCCAGCTCTCACACATGGGATGCTCTGAAACGTAGGGAGGGATCTGGAGACTCGTCACCTCCAACCCTTGGTGCTCCCAGCCACCCCTTCCCTCAGCAAAGCCTTCAGGGTCCACCCTAGTGATAGTCAAGGGCTGTAAAAACCCCACAGCTATCAGGCCACAGTTTTCAGTAGAAACCAATTGCAGATTTCATCTTCGAAGGCTGCCCGAGCTTAAACCCAGGTCGTGCTGCAGCAGACACGTTTGTCTTTCAGTGCCTGAAATAACAAGCAGAAGACATTAATGTCAAGCACTTCCAGCTGATGAAACATTCGGACTGGGATCCAGAGTGAAATACGATGAGGATTTCTCAAATAGAAATAGTTTCTCTGCGCCTTGTAGGCAGCTTGCTGTGTGTTGTGTGGTTTATGTCTCATCTGAGGGAGAGGGAAAAGGGGGGATGTCAGAAGGACACGCTCCCAGTGTTGCTCTGGTTAGCTTAGATGAGTTGTTTTAACCTCTCTGTATATGATTAAAAATTGCTTCAATAGAATGAGAAGTAATAGGAATTGTTAAGTGGGAATGTGAGATATTGGCTTAAAATGCTCTCAGTCTTCTCCCATCAAGTTTTCTTTATGGGTGGAGAGCACCTTCTACAGGAAATGGAGCTAATCCAAGTGAAAAACTTAGCACGTTTATTAGTCCTTTTTTGTGTTAAACAGTTCAAGCATTAGGAGGATTTAACACACTTTTAACCCCCAAAGATCACGTTTCATGATTCCTGTAAATGTTTATATAACCTCCAGCCATGTTAAAGTGAAATACAGTTTAAAGAGAAATGAAACCTCTTAACCAGTCCCTGAATTCAGCCCCTGAAAAGCAGCACAGTAAAAGCTAAAATACCCAGGATGACACCCCACCATAACTCATTCCTGTCAGAAATAAGGACCAGACTCAAAGCACTCCCCAGATGCTTCTTGCACTCAGCAATCTCCTCCCATAAATTGATTTGTCATGGCTATCTTGGTGCAGAAGCTGGACACCTTTTTGATTGAATCCAGCTCTCAGAGGTGGACAAGTGAGCGAGATGGCACCAGAAATGCACCAAACCAGACAAATGGGAGGTTTACAGTTATTAACAGCCCAGAGGAAAACCAGTGCCAGAGCAGTTCAGTGTGTTTTTACACTGTGATGCTGCAGCAAGGGGCCAGACTCCAGCTTGTGATCCCTGGGAGCATCAGCTGGATGCTGTTATTTACCCAAAGGTACAAATGCTGCCACTTGGATGCCCTGTAAACAACTTCGTCAGCTCTGTTATACAACCAAACACCAAGAAAAGAACTGTTTTGTAAATCAGCTCCTTCTCTGCTTTTCCACAAAGCAGTAAAAGCCAAGCAACACCAGCTCAGCTTCCTGCATCCCTGGTTACAGCTGTAGGAGTAAATTGCTTCGCTGTCTGCCCAGCTTGAGCCTTATCTGCTGTGCTGATAGGGGCTTGCAAAAGTTATTTCCAAGGACAACTCGACCTGCTGCACAGGGCTCTGGGTAGCTAGAAAATGTGGAGATGCAGGTGGGACAAACCTTTGCTTCTTCCCTTTACTTACGCAGCCTGGAAGTAGTAATCTAATATTATTTCTTTGAGCACCTCGGAATTAATTTTTCCCCTGATTTATCTGGGTGCTCAAATGTTGCATTTGAGTACTGTGGGAGAAAACACAAATGTCCTGCTGATTGCTACAGCCATGTGCTGCTCATCCTGGGATTTCAGCTCAGCAAACCCATGGCTTTAGTCTGGATTATTGGGGTTTAAGGATTTCTGAGATGAGCTGTCAAATTTGGGCCGGCAGAGGCAGTCGGTGGCAGGACGGAAGTTTGGGGCTGCGGTGCCAGGTGACAAAATGATGAATCCTTGCCACTTGTAGCTCCATCCAGAGGATCTGTGCTGTCTGACTCTTTTCCCTTTTGGCACGGGGCTGAGGTTTGGCAAGGGTGAAAGTGCCCCGGTCCTGGAGGACTGATAAGCTTCGTGTGGCCGCTGCCAAAGGAGGATGTGGAAGTTTCCTCCCAGCACTTTGTTTCTTATTGTGTTGCTGCCTTCCGAAATTGCCAGGCTCTGGCTTTTTCACATCCGGGAGAGGGGGTTACATCACGGGATATTTAGGAAGAAGGAGTCAGGAATAGCTCCTCCTCTCCTTAGCCTTTGGCCTCCACCAGACCCCGGCTCTGTACTGGTGCCTTGGTGGGGCGTGAGGAGCATCGCTCGCCATTGACTCACTGCTGATAGCTTTTAACACAGCTTCGACTTGAAAGCTTTTAATTGCCTACCTGGTGTCTGGCTGAATGAATTGTTTCACACCGACTCCAGCCCTGAAACCACTCAGGATGAGTCAGGCCAGCCCTTTGGAGACCTTTGTTATTTTATTGGAGTGCAGGCCGTGGGTCTGTTTCCTGGCTTTTCAACCCGTTCAGCAGAGGTCTGGGTGTTGCACTCGGTGATTACGCAGTGAGAAATTAAGTTGTCGTCTCATGTTTTTACAGTTTTGTGAGGTCTGAGCCTTTTTCTCTGCTGTACAGAAAGGTGGTAGCAGGCGCTTGGGATTTCACAGCTGTTATGGGCAGACATTCAAAAAATGCTATTTTTGCAGCTTGTAGATGTGTATATATTCTGTAAACCAACTTTTTGAGCAAAGCATCGCCCACTGTGGCTAAGTTTGCCTTTTCCTCTTATTCCTACAGGTGTTTTACGTCTCAGATCTCTTCAAGCCCAAGATAAAGACTTGCCTGCCTCCACCTCCCATCCGGAAGGAGATCCTTTCACCTGTGGACATCATTGAGAGGAATAACCATCACAACATGGTGTAGAACTTCAAGGAATCGGATGGGTGTTGTATTTTAAACTTTTTTTTTTCTTTTTTTTTCTTTTTTTTTTTTTTTTTCAAAAAAAAAAGTGACTGCTGACAGCAACTACCTGCTGCTCTCAAATCTCATCAGACAGTAGAATGTAGGGAGAGACTTTCTTGCCCGACCAGTAAAGTCTTACTCTGTGGTCTTTTCAACTTGCGACATTTGGATGAAAGGAGTGGTGGTGGTCAACTAAGGCAAAGGCGACAATGAGAAAGGAAAAAAAACCCACACAACACGAAAAGCCGAACAAGCAAAGAGAGGTGCCGGAGTTCTGGATGTGCAATTGGTTTGAGTGTTCATGTTGTAGTGAACGCCAAATTGTTCCTAGCCCAGTGAACACTAAGGGATTTTTGGAAAGCTGGCCATCCTAGGTTTTTTTCTGACTACGAAGAATTCCAATGCCTGCGAGAAAAAAAACCAACTCATGACTAAATTGTAAAGCACTATGTATGAGCAACAGCACTGAGTCAAGATCTGGGATTGGTTTGTAAGAGTTGCTTTTTTCTCTTTTCGGTCCTCGTTTATTTTTGCCTCCTCTCTTCCATACTGTGACTTAATTTAGAAGAAGCTTGCCCAGTCCAAGATCTCCGAAGGATCTCTGTTCTCTCTGCTCACACTTCACGCCTTTAACGAGCGGCCCGAGACGCGCAGTGAGGCCGGAGAGCTCCTTCCTCCGTGCAGAGAAGCCACAATTCTTCCTCCCCGCTCGCTCCCTGGCGAGGGCTCATCCCACCCGAGCCCCTCTGAATGAAAAGAGCATCCTCCACTTCCCGGCCATCCCCTTTCCCCCCCAAAAAAAACCCCCAGCAGATTTTTGTGCGCGCCCGCCCGCGGGAGCCGGCGGTTTGCGCGAGGGGAGCGGCGGCTCTGCCGAGGACTCGTTCGCACTACGACCCCGGGGCTGAGTCCCGGGGAAACTTTTATTCTGCAGTTTTGGGACGGGCTGCTGGGCGGCACGTCCCGGCCTGGCTGTCGGTCGGTTTGTGCATCCCCTCCTCCTCTTCCTCCTCCTCCGCCTCCTCCTCCTCCTCCCTGAGGCACCCCGGGGTGCGCCGTGGCAGTACCAGGTCCTGTGCTCCGCTGGGTCACTCCGGTGGGAAATCAGCTGTGCCTCTCTCGGGTGTGACGGTGAATTTTTTTTTTGTTTTGCCCAGAAGCCACAGGTGCTTGGTTTGCAGCCCTTCCACGAAGCGCGTTTGCAAAGGGATCCCGCAGAACACGCAGAACGGCCATTTGCACATCCTTCTCACAGAATCCGTCCTATCATTTCAACTTATAGCAAGCTATGATTTTTTTTATATTATAAATATTATATAAATAATGTATAAAACCTTAAAAATTAACTATGTAAAATATTATTTCTGAAACAATTTTAGATATATCCACTATGACTATAAACTGTGTCCTGACCTGTGTTATTTACATTTTGCTGCTTAAAAAAGCATTGAATTAATTTTTTTATAGTCGACTAAAATATTGTAGTTCTGTGGTAGTAATATTTTAATGAAAATAACTACAATTAGAGACATTTGTATAAAAAAAGCATATTAAATTGTCTGTATTTTTGTAATGTTCCATTTTGTAAAGAGAAGAATATTCAAAGACTTTTGTAGAATACAAAATTGAAGTTTGTATCTGCGAAATTATTGCTGTATAAATGTGCTTTTTAAATAAAAGCTCATAACACAACTAAACATCCCGGTGCAAGCTGCATTCTGTCTTCGGGTTGCCCTTCCCTTGCCAGAGAAAGAGTCCTTGCCCAGGAAGACAACTGGAGGTGTGATATGGATGTTGGATGACATTTTGGGATGTGATGGTACAGGAGGGCAGCTGGATAAAAGGGACCAGATTCCACTTTCGATGGGAATTATGAGAAAGTCCCAACAGCTCCTGGCTGGGGGTACTTCTGAGTTTGCATTGATCTTCTCTTTCCTATGCCCAGTCTTTAAGCAAATCCCATTTTACTGATGGCATCCCTTTTTCTTTAGCAAACTTGTAAGCTTTAAAGTAATATTACTGAAGTAAAATAAGGTCTGAAGAGCCACAGCCCAGCTGCTGGTTGTCCTGCACAGCCCCTGCCTAGGAGGGCTCCTAGTAATGCTCTGCTCAAACACCTTTCCCATGAAGAGCAGGCACTTTGCAGCTCAAACAAAACCTTGCAGCTTGCTGGGTTGCAAATGTAGGTGGAAGGGGAAAGAGGAAAAAAGAAAAAATCTCGCAACGACATGTGCTCAGGGAGACACACGCGCAGTTATGAGGCAGCATAGATTTTTTCATTATTATTATTATTTTTATTTTTTCTACTGTTGTTATTTTCCTCCTCCTACAGAGGCAAATGAACTTGGTGGTGGTGACACACGGTCAGAGCCGCGTTTCGACCACTCCTTGTGTGAACCACATCAGCGAGATAACACGGCACAGAAATAATATGCAAGAATGCATGACAGGAAGCAAATACCACATCAAACTGCAAAGAAAGAGCAGGTGGAAATTAAGCCAGCAGAACTGAGCTAGCACTTGCTATTATTATCCTAATTAGAAGTAAAATTTTATTACGTGTGGAAAAACTTCGTAAACCCGCACCTGTCCTAAATGCAAAGGGAGTTTTCACGGTGCCACGTGTGATCTGAGCCTGTTTGGGGGTTGAGTGTGTTGCAGAGGTGAGACTTCAGCTTCGGGCCAATGGCTGTGAGGACAGGCTCTTAATCCCCAGTTTATCTCCAAAATGCATTGCCTGGGTCTACGTAACCCCCACGGGAGAAGGAAACACCACCCTGTCTGCCTGTGGAGCCCTTCATGTGCACAGCCAGCCCCAGTGCAGCAAGCACTGGGCTGAGGAAAGTGTTTGCTTGCATCTTAACCCCAGCTACTTGGGAAAAACCGGGAACACAGATGTCTGGGTGAAAGAGGAGGGCTTGGAGACGGGTCAGAGGGGAAGCAGCACGGGAGGCGATAAGAGCCCGGGCAGGGCAGCGGGGCCGGCGAGTCATGGGATCTCCCTCAGGATGTGTGGGTCAGCCTGGGGAGGGAGAAAAGGCCGTGGATAAATGTATGGAAGGCAACAGGGTCAAGCTCCATAGCGTGGGGCTGAGCATCAGCAGTGCCAAGTCCTATTTGTGGCTGAGCAATGGTTGTTTCCTCCTCTGCTTCCTGCCTGCCTCTCCCGTGCTGTCCCATTCCATCCCATCCTGGGAGGGCAAGGGCAGCTTTTCATCACAGCTGGGTGGGTGTAGCTTTGCTGGGGCTCACCCCTACTCACTGCCTGGGGATTAAGAGAAGTGATCCTTTCTGGAAGAATGGGTGAGAAAAGGCCAGGTCCACAGGGACCTTTCTGGGCCAGCCAAGCACAGGGGAACATTCCAGTGCTACAGGAAGAAAAAGGACTGATTTTAAACGAGCATTTCAATGAAACCCCACGGAGAAGAGGAAGCCAAAGGAGCAGAGTTTTAGGTACCGCAAACCATGAGTACGGTGACAGGGTGTATCTACTGCCATTGCTTCCTGAGGGGCAGGAAGGAAGAGACAACAAATAGGTGAAACGGAAAAAAACCCAAACCCGAACCCGTGCAAGCGCTGTGATCCTGAGGCCACCACTTTCTGCAGTGTCTGCAGGTGCAGCTGTACCTTGCACTGCTGTGCTGCTTGGTCCTTCCTGCTGGGATGCTGAGCAGCCGGGACGCTTTGGGGTTTGCACGCTGCCGCTCTCCGCAGCTCTCCCGAGGAGGCAGACGGGTGCACAAACCCAGATACGCCCGTGCAAACAAGACAGTGCTGCTGGAGCCCGGGGCTGGGTGCTGCTTGTGGCCTTCAGTGCTGCAAACCCCGGGCTCTGCTCCTGCTGATGCTAATCAGGGGCTGCGGAGCACCCAGCCGTCTGCCTTTGATGCTGGGGCCTGGCTGGCAGAGCCTCTCTGCACAAGGGGATGTTCTGGTCAAACCTGTCTTTTTTTGCACAGGGACCGGTTGAACACGTTTTCAAAGGCAGGGATTCGTGCGTGCACCTGACTGCCATGGGAGCAGGTCTTTTGTTCCAGGGGAAGGGAGGTTTACGCAAGCCCCAGGTCCGGCCGTGTCTCGGTGCACCTAAACAGCTTCACTCAGCAAGAACGCCTTGGCAGCCTGCAGAGGCTGGAGCTGTTGTACTTCTGCTCAATGATTTTCGGATATGAAGCTCTCAATCGAGGGAGGGGGAGGGAGGAGATCCGCCCCACAAGCAGAGACCTGTTTTTCTCATGCTCCAAGCCTGCCTTGTTTCGGGTGTCCGAAGGTTTCACCCAGTTCTTTGTAAAGCCGAAACCAATGTTCAGCTGTGGAGCCAGAGGACGTGCTGGGCTGAGGTCCTGCTGCACAGGGGGGCTGGTGCCAAGCCCACATCCATGGCTGGGGTGCAGCACAGCTGTCCCTGGAGCCAGCACCCCACTTCAGCTGCATTTCTCCCCACATCTTTGCCTTGACACACCCCCACCTTCATCCACCGTTCCCGTCTCAGAAGGCAAGCGATTCCTCCCTTGTGTTCACCTTGTCCTCTGGACACCAGATCAGAGGTTCAGATTTTTAGGAATAGAGTGAATCACTTGCCTCCTGGCTTCTGTAAACATGGTCCATACACCTGCCCACAGACAGGAGCTACTGCCCATCTCCTCCAGACTTTCCTACCCTTGTTCCCTGCGTGCCAGGTGATGCTCCGGGCACAGCCCTGACTGCTTGGATTACCAAGCAAAACTGAACAGAAGCTGTCACCTTCACTGGAGGAAGCAGAAGGTAGAAAACAACCTCCTGTTGACTCAGCGAGGGGGAAAAAAGACACACAAACAAACCCCAAAACCCAACAACTTTCAATTATCACCTCTGCACGCCACCCCCACTGGCACCAGCCGGCGCGGGAGTGCCTGCGTTAGCTTGTCTCGAGTTACAATTTCCTCGGGGCACAGACTACACCTATGTGTGTGTTTGGGTAATAAGGATCCGACTGGTTGTGATGAATCCCCGCCTCGTCCTATCTGTAGCTAGAAGGGAGCGAAGTCACCGGGAACATCTCCCAGTTTCCTTAGAAAGTCTCGTTCTGCGAGTTCCTGCCCTGCCGGAGCCGCCGAGTGCCACCGCGGCGGCACCTCGCAGGCAACGCTGCTTTTAATATATAGTGCTGTGGCCTCGTGGAGCGTTTAATTCTTGTCTTGAGCCCAGAAAATAACCGTCTTGGCTTCTTTATTTTATTTATTTATTTTATTTATTTTTCATTTCTCGTCAGGTGACTCTCAGCGCCGTGTTTCGGGACACGCGAAGTGCGAGGCTGCGGGGTAATTCAGTGCTGGTGGCAAAGGGCTGAGCGCCTGCGGTGTCTGGAGGCATGAACTCTGCAGGGTTTGATCTCCCTTCGTGAAGAGGGTTCATAACCAGCAGGAACAATGGGCTGTTATTTAAGAAAAACACCTTTTAGTGTTTCCACGTGTCAGCAGAAAGCTGAGGAATGGAACCACCAAAACACCAAACTGTGTGTACACACACATCCACGGATGGGATGAATGGGAATTGTGGCGGGTTCAGCTCACTCCTGAAGTCTTTGAAATGGTTCAAAATATACCAAAACTTGAAATAAAAAATATGACTTCTCTTTCCCACCTGAAAAATGAATAAACTGAAACAAAGCCATCAGTTCATTTGTACAGGAACTGGTGTGAAAAGCTGGGTTTTCCCCCCACGCTTTGACATCTCCATTTCCAGGTGTGTGGTGTGAGTGCATGTGAGCTGAGGTCAGACTGAGATATAAATTAAATAAAGGAGCATTTAATTCTTGCTAGGCTGATCTTTCCCCTGGAGAAACACCATGAATGGAACAGAAAGAAAGAATGGCGCTGTATCAATAAGGAACTCAAAAAGAAAATAAAATGTTAGAAAGGGAATAAAATCTAAAAAAGAAAAGCAACACTCTTTTTATCCAAAGAAGAAAGGGAGCCAGATCTCCTGTGAGCACCATCCTTTCAAAGGGACCTACCTTCTGCACAAGTGCGTAATTTGCTTATTTTCAAAGAAATTTTAGTGATGTTGAAGGCAAATTAATAACACTGCTCCAGCCTCCCAGGGCTTGTCTGAACAAGAAAAGTTGTTAATGTTTAATATGAGGTAAAATTTTAATTCGTTTCATTAAACTGTGTAGATATTCTTAGTTCATTTTTAAGCAGGATTAGCCGTGTTTACCTCAAGTCAAGTAAGCACAAGTATAACGTCAACTGATATAAGGCTTGCTTAAATTAAAGGAAGAATAACTACCAAGGCTTAGGGGAGGGAGGGAAAAGCCTGTTGAAGCTTTCATTTTAAACAAAAAATGGGGATTTTTTTTTTCTTTACAAGGTATTTCTTTCCATGGGAAAACAATAAAACCCAGAAAAAGTCTATGAAAGTTTTGCTTGTAAATGATGAGACGATTGCAGCTGAAAAAACACTGCTTAGTTCAGGAGAGGCAATTCTTTTCAGCAGGGCCAGCCTAAGAATCCCCTCAAATGGATCTGGGGGGAGTCTGGGCCTGTGGGACACAGCAGTTCCAACTCACCCATCTAAGAGTCACCAACACCCACCAGTGACAAGTTAATGACGCTCCAGCCCCCTCTCAGGAATCACCCAGCAGCTCTTGGATGTAGCCTCATAGCCTATGGCCAAGGTGCTGCAAGTCCTTTAGGAAGAAATCCAGGCTCGATGTGAAGGTGCCAGATTAAATGGGATTGACCACATCCCTTGGCCAGCTGTCCCACCAGCTCGTTGGCCTCACTGTTAAAAACATGTTAATACTTCCCTTGGTTTTCGTTAATAACTGCTTCTGTGTTCCCATGCCCCATATCCCTTTCCTTTTATTTATAAAAAAAAAAGAAAAATTAAAAAAGGCTTTTTCTTATTAAATTGTGCCATTTTCCCAGAGCTGAATCCCCCGGTTAACTTTTCATGGGGTTTCCTCACAAATAATGCTTCTCGGTTTAAAACTTGCTCAGGGTTTTTGCTTCCCCTACAAGAACATGAGAAATGCTGCAAGTTAACACCAAGTCGGTGGGGAAGGGACCAGCTGGGGACCAATTTTCCTTAGTACCAGCAATTAAGTAGGAGCACCTTCTGCTTGTAGGTCAGATTTAATCTGATGCTCTTCTAGAGGAGAGATCCCTTATCAGTTCTTAACCCCTCCACCTTCCAGGCCCCGGGAGAATAAAGGCTTGACAGAATTCGCCCTCCTTCAGTCTGGCCTTCTTCAGTCTGGCACCTCATCTGCCAGACCTGGGGGTACTTCTGAACTCTGGGCACTCCTGAACAGCAAATAACCCTCCCCGTGGGGTTTTCTGTAGCTGCAGAAGAGGCCTCTTTTAAAAGTGAACTTTAATGACTTCCAGCGTGTAAGATGAGTTTCACCAAGCGCTCTTGAGGGTGGGCAGCGTTTCCCAGCTAGTGTGGGGTGGGATAGGTCACTTTATACTTGGTATAAATTAGGTATGACACTGTTAGGCAGGTGAACTGGCCACCATGAGTTAGGGTAGGGTGTATTTAGCAAAAATCTCCGAGGTTTGGAGGTGAATCCTTGGGGTGATGTGAAGCTGCAGGGTTCAGTCATGGAAAGAAGGTTCTGTGTGGACTGACAGGCACCTTAAAACTCACACAGCACAGCTGTCTCTAACCACTCCAGCTTTCCAAAGGAGCTACAAACGAACTGGAAGTTGCCTCTGTGCTAAATTCTTGCACTGCAGCTGATGTTCCAGCAGATGTGACCTTGCGGAGAGCACAGAGCAGCACCCTGGGCTGAGGGTGAATAACTGCAAAGACAACAGTGAATGTGAGCTGGACAAAAGGCTGCAGAACACTCTCCACCCACCCTGTGCTGCCAGGCTGGAGGGGCGAGGGCAGGGATGCTAAACACAGGGTCACATCTTCAGTTCCATTTATTACGGACAAAATATTCAAATAGCTGTGTGCCTGCTCCCTGCCTGAACTGGCACGAAAATAGGAAGACAATTGCCTGGCTGAGCTCTCGGAGGAAGATTTGAATAAAGAAGGCAAGTTTACTGGAGGCACTAAGCCGTGCATGTCTTATCTTGCAATGAAGCTCTGCAGAAGCGGCTGGGTTAGGCACCGAGCAGGTGGATTAACTGTTCAGGGGAAAGACATGGAAAGCAGCTTTCTTGCAGAGCAGGTCTCCACACAAATAAGTCCGAGGCAGTGTGGATTAGTGCTTAAACTAATGAACCAGCCGCCAGACCTCACTGGGAGAAGATATTAGCACATAGCGGGACAGCCTTCGACAGGCTGGCACCTCTGCAAGCAGCCAGAGGCTCTGGGAGAGAACAGCCTGCCTGTAGCCAACCTCCCAAAAATACACGTCGTGCTTTAATGGGAGCCTAACACAAACACTGCCAGCGCAGGACCTGTAATGAGCTTCCAGTTTGCCTCAGGACGTTTTGTCCCAATTTGGCCGTATTTACGAGCAGCTATTTTTGCTTAAGTGGAGAAAGGGGGAAAAAATGGCATGGGCAGAGCTCCACTTACCCCTGCACCCACAGCGGTAGAGGGGCGACCTTTTGGGGTGGATCACATCCACTCATCAGCTGCTGTGCTTTATTTTTTTTCAAGAGGGGAAATATCTACGTTTTCACAGATAAAAGCCGGGCAATCACGGGGTTTATTGAACAGAAAACGAGCTTAAGAACAAAGAGAAGCAAAATTAAGGTACCGAGGTGCACAGGAGTGGGTTGAGGTTGGGGCATGGAGGTGGGTTTGGCTGTAAAGCAGTCATCCTGCTCCACCCATGGAAAACCTTTGGTGGGTGGGTTTGGGGTCTCCAGGAAACCGGGGCGGGTGGCAGGAGTCAGAAGGGAAGTGCATCCTCAAGGGACGTCCCTGTGGCTTTTCTCCCCATCTGCACTATCAGCCGAGGTAGGTAACCTTGGGAGGGGGAAGCCAATCTGCTGGTATTTCTACTTGCCAAAAATGCTCGGAGTTTCTCCTCGCCACTCCTCACTTTGTTAAGGCAGCTGTGAATTTGGGGTTTTCCCTTGAGAAATTCCAGTGTTTCACTGGGTGCTTTCCTTCTGAATTGAGTCAGAAAATAAAGATATTAAGCTTTTTTTTTTCTGCCTTTTTTTTTTCCCATGGAATGAGGAATTCCAAGCAATCCCCATTAGGAAATGTTAAACATTTTCTGTGCAAATATATTTGCCCATCTACTGCAGCCCCACATAGCTCCAGACACTTATCACAGAAGTGCCCTTGACTCCAGCATCACTTACAACCTCAAAGCAGTCGAGGAACACATTTTTTCTTTCCTTCAGTGCTTCAAGACATGGTAGGAGCAGGAAAAGAAGATTAGTTATTTTAAAATGTGGTGAGCTCCTGTTCACTGACAGCAACTGTGCAAGTGCATTTGCTTACCACCATCCTGTGAGACATGGCCTGGAGTGTCACTCCTGAGCTCAGGGGAACTTGGTGCTCCCGGCAGAGCCCTTGGGTGCCTCAGCAGGGATCACCTGTCTCCTTCTCCCCTCGAGCTGTGGGAACTGATCCTCAGGGTCTAAAGGATGCTTATCCCCGTGCTAAAGCCTCTGGGGAAGGTGCTTTTGTTGTAACGACCTATTTCCTCTCCCTAGAGCAATGCAGGGAGCTCAAGTGGGAGCAAATATTCCAGCAGTAATGAAGTGATGGGGTTAAAATGCCTCCTCCAGTCGCCTGGCTCTGGTTTCACGTTTAGTTTGCTGTGTAGCATCTGCCAAGCACCTCAAGATCTCAGCGAATCCCGGTGGTGTTTTGTGAGGTTATTCAGGTGCTCTGCTCTTTCACATTTTAACAGGAGCTGGCGCTAACTGGGCAAAAAGGGTCTAAATAACCTTTTATGTCCAGACCCCAAGTCCTGAGCGTGAGCCCTGCACACTGTGCCCATACTCTGCTGCCATAAATAGCATGAATCGTACGACGCTTGGTCTGCACAAACCCATCATAATCTGATAAAAGGCAAGTGAAACATCCTTCACCTCCTGCAAACAGCTCGGGCCGGAGTCAAAATAAATGCCAGCAGAAAGAACGTGTTCTTGCAGCAACGGGATTTCCAGGAATGCTGCTTTCCTTACCCAAAACCCTCTGTTGTCCGAGGGCTGTCGGGGTTTGAGCAAGCCGGGGCTGAGCCGAAGGGAGAGCCCGCTGCTGGGCCTGGCAGCACGTGTTTCACATTGAGGAGCTGTTTGAGGGGGCCTAGGTGGCTTAGTGAGTAAATCATCAAGGTTTGTCCCCTTGCAGCTCACGTGTCCAGAACAGCCTGTGGTCCTAAAGGAGGAAAAAGCCCTCAACCTAAGCTCAGTGGTTTCCATCACGGCAGTTCTGCTCTGGTGTGAAACAGCTGATGCTGCTGAGGCCAGGTCTGTGGCATGGACCCGTGGGAAACCCCAGCCCCACCTTGTGTGGGACCTTGGGAACAGTTTTGGGATGTGACAGTGCCAGTCCTGCCATCCACAGCTTCTCTTGTGGGTCCCCTCCTCCGTCCACAAACTCCGGAGCAAACGGAAACGTGGGAAAAGCGATGAAAACTCACTGCAACACAAGCCCAAGGATCCAGCACATAAATAGCAAAGGAAGGAGAGATAAATACTACGATAGTCTTTAAATATATGTGAAGGAAACCAGCCAGGAGCCAGTTTGGCTACAGGGGGATGGCTGGAAGCAAACGACGGATGATCTCGATCTTATCCAGTGGCTAAGTGGATTTCTAACCACCATTTTCACAAAAAAGGGGCTGAATGATCCGGTTAGTTTTCCTGGGTGGGGGAAAGAACTGCTAAAAGCCTTTAATAGCTCCTGTTCAGGCAATCGTGATTATGAGCAGCTGGGAGGAAGCCGGGCCTGAAGTATGAGATGCCAGACTTGAACGTGGTAAACAGGGGCAGGGGAATATTTGTTTTGACAGCACGCTCAGTACACAGGAAACATCAAGCAATGAGAGGGACGACTCTGCACAGGAGTTCCCAGTCCTATATTTAAGAGCAAATCAAACTAAGGGAGGACCCTGCAAATTACAGACATCTACAAATAACCCCAGACCTTTTGTCTCAGCTGTGGGAAGATCCTGAGCGTGCTGATAACAGACACCGTGTTGCACAACCTTGGGAAAGAGGGGGCCCGGTGGTGTGTCCACTGTGCCCAGGATCTTGGCTCTGACTCTGGTTACAGGCTGCAGGGGAAGGTGGAGAAAGCTCAGGAGAGGATAATTATGGAACAACCTGTTGATGGAGGAAGTGGCTTCCCAACCTCCCTTTACTTAGGGCTTGAGTTCTGCTCCAAAGCAGGAAGATTTATAGCCCTCCCCATGGCTGTGTTGTGTTCTCCTTCTGGCCAGATTAGTTTAATAAATGAGAGGTAGGGAAAAAGAACTGCTGAAAAGCAAATCCCCTACAGCGATGCTGTGTCACATCATTAAATAAGGACACTTTTTACTTAAGAGGAGTTGTTTGACCCATAATTACAGCTAAATTCCCATTTGGCTTTTGGTCTACGGGGGCTTCTCCTGTAATTTTAACTGGATGCAGCATCTGAATCCTCACCCTCCATTTTCCAGGGCAGCATAAAGTGATTATATCATATTAAACAGCGGCTGTTTTTCAGGCTGGAAGGGGCTCTTCACTGCTGTTATACACAGCTTCTCTCTGAAATCAAACACTCGCTGTAAATGTCTAATAGCACTGGGTTCTCATTCCTGAGGTCTGCACACAATTCGTGGTGGCGAAACGCAGGCTGAAAACTGACCTGACTTGTGTGACACTATGAGTATCGACCGGGAATTTCCAAATCCCAGCATCACTGGGGCACCTGGAGCTCAGAAGATTGTGAAGGTGTCACAGTGTCCTCAAACATGAGTTAACAGCAGTATTTACTGTCCCCCACGACTGGATTGGGCATAGCAAGAATGCAGTGGCATGTTTAGCCTTGTTGCCTCATCACCATTTTGATCTAAACCAATTATGAATCTATAAATCAGCTCCGAGGTCAGCAGGCAGCTTCTTTGGTGATAATAATAATTACATTCCTTGCATTTACACTGTGTTTTTTGCTTGCAGATCACAGGAGACTTCATCAAAGCAGGCAGCAGTCATCGCTTCCCTTTATTAGCAGCAGGGGAAATGAGGTGCAGGGAAGGTAAACACCACATTTGTCCCAAACTCGGGGTCAGGTGAGGGGGGTGGCAGCAATTAGGAGATCTGTGGGACCTTACTCAGAGGAGAAGCCATAGCTGCTGACCCACTCTTTCAAGTGGATTAGCATGGACTGCTCAAAATCTAATGGTGAGGAGACAAATGGGAAGTCCTGGATTAACTGCTTCAGCTTTGTCCTTCATTTGTTCTTTTTTTCCTAAAAGGAACATTTCATGACAACCAGCTCTTTCTAACTGACCTCTCCTGAGGAAAGGTTTCTTGGCATCACAAGCTGCTTTGTGGTCCAAAAATGTGTGTATTTGGCCACAAAGGCCTTTGATGGAGATGCAGGAACCCCAGACCTGTGTCAGAATTCGTGGCCAAATCTCCCCATCCCTGACAAAACTTCTGGTCAAGGTCTCACCAGATCAGTGCAGCTGGTCTGGGCTGCACACAAAAGTCTGGTTCATCCAGCCAAAACAACTGCATTCCTGCTTTAACTATTTCTAAATTAAAAAAAAAAAAAAGTATATTTGAAATTATTTGATCCCCCAGTGTCTGGATTGTGACCAGTTGTGGGACAAGACACGAGCTGTCTTCCTCTCTGGAAGCTTTGAAAGGTGTTGGTCTCACATCCACTTCCCGGAGAGCAGGGCTACGTTTTGATGCCTCAGCAAATTTCTCTGCCTGTCCTCATGTGGGAAATTTCCTGTCCATATTTAAGCCTTGCACAGCCTCTTTCTGCTGTCACTCCCTCTAACAATAGAGTTGCAAAAAAGGGAGTAAAACCCAAAAAGACAAGCCTGTAAAAATGTCCCCTGCATTACACCCTTAAGAAAAACATTAATAGTGCATTATCCAATTGAACATTTTCCTTTCACATCACTTTTAATCAGAACTCCAGTTTCATTTCAAATTTGAGGTCTGGGAAAAATGGCAATTTTTGAAAATAAGAAAATGTTGTGTTCTTGGGGGAAAAAAAGCCCACCCAGCCACCAAAAAACCTCCTCTTGAGTCTTTCTGAGCAATTCTTCAGTACTTGATCCGGAGTGGTTTACAATGCATAAAGGCATTTGTGTTTTGCTTGCAGCCATCTTTGGGCTTTTGCCTGTAGTTGTGCAAAGTTTCGACAAAAATATCCCCAGCAACAGTTATTTCAGTTTTTGATTCACATTTTGGTGTCAGCGAGGGACTGAGATCTCAGAGATGGAAAGAAGTAATTCCTCATGATTTTGGAAGTCTACATGTCATTTAATTGTCTGAATCAACTCTATGAAAGCTTTATTGCTGTTATTGTCCTGGCCTCCTCCACTGGAACAAGATATTCCCTAAGAAATGAGGAGTTTGCAAATTAGGGACAAAAGAAAGCCGGCATCCCAGCTCTTTTTATACACAAAGGTGCATTTTGCAACTTTAATTCTTCCAGGTTGGTTTCTGTTCATTCAGTTTTGCATTTGAGAGGCAGGTTCACAACAAAAGCCAAATTAGCTCTGTAGAGCTCTGCGTTTTGCGTGTGTCTGATTTTTCTCTTTCTCCCCAAAAAACAGCTGACCCACTGCAAAGCAAACAGTTGCAGACTCACAAACTCCAAATAAAACCCTGACCTGGAGGCGAAACCCCCTCGTGTCCTGCAGAAGCAGCAGAGCGTTTTATGGTGAAGCAGAGCAGCGATTTTTGGGGCCGCGCTTGCTGGCAGCTCCCAAGACAGATTTGTGTCTCCATCGAGTTTTGTGCAGCCCTCGCCGAGTTCCGTGCCCCCAGAGGACCTGAAATGTGTGTTGTTTTCTGCTTCCATGGCTCTCAAGGGCAGGAGGAGGAATCAAACCCCATCCTGAGCGGGGCCGCTTGCCCCTGCTGGAGGAGGATCTGGCGTGGAGGTGCTAATGTGCCGAATAAAACCATCACCACGGTGGGAAAGCCCCTTTTCCGGTGGAGCCCATCTAAATATCAGTTCTCCGTGACAGCCCAGGCTGTGTAAACTAGCAAAGAGAAGGATCTTTGCACTGATTTCACTTCCCTAACCAGTATTCCCCATATTCCACCTCAGGAGCATCAGCAGCTGCCCAGGTAAGAGTGCCGGAACAGGAGGAGAGCACATGTAAAGCAGCCACCAAGTCCTCCAGAATCTGCTGTGGAGGCAGAAGAGAGAAGAGGAGCCAGGTTTCCTCGGCAGGTAGGACTGGGGGGACAAATCTTCCTGGCCTGGCAGGTGATTGCCATCCCCAGAGGAGGCTGCAAAGAGGAGCCCTCGACAGCCAAGCACTGCCAACCCTCCTCCGCTTCCAAGGAGATAAAACCAGCCCGTGGACAGCGTAAGTTTAAGCTGATTTAGACACAGCTGGTGTGCTGGGAGCCGAAGGTAATTTATTTCTCTTGGCTGATGACCCGCTCCCTTCGAGGGCTGCGTTTTCCAGGCGCTCTCCGCTTGGCCGCAACGTTTGTACCTCTGGCAGTTATTGTTATTTTAATATTAGGCTAAGAGCTAATGTATTAGGCTAATATATTAAGCTGGTAAACTCTTTAGCCAGCCTGTCCTGGTGACACATGAAGGAGATTTTATAGATAGGCTTTTCAAACCCAGCTCAGCCCTGGTCTGGCATTTAACCGCGGCTTGCAGAATATAATGGCTGAATGCATTTCGCCCGTGCCCACAATAACTCTCTTTGACGGCAGAAGAAGTTCCAATAAACATGTCATTCAAACGCGGATGTATTTCGGTAAAAAATCAGTGAAACTGATGCTATGAATAACCTGCAGTGCAGTTTCAATTGCTCTCCCATCAGCCAGGACGGAGATGATTAACACCAGACCAGCCACAATATTTATATTGCTCGGATCATGGTGTGTCATAAGCAAATGCGAAATTGGGTACTCCATCGGAACAGCAGGGATGGGAAGAGCCACGTAATGAGCAGGTTTTACAGGGAGAAACAAATGGCATTGTAACACAACCCTAGAAACAAGGGAGTGCTTCCAGGAGGGGCGAGGGAGCAGGACAGTGGTGTGTGAGAGCAGCGTTGAGGATGACTTTGGGGTTAAATCAAGTAATTTATACAAACAGAGGCATTGGTTGTTTTCTTTTCTTGCCATGACATAGCACACATTTGAATAAATGCTGTGGACAACATATCCCAAACCTGACCGGCTTGGGAGAGCATTTTATTGAGTCAATTATTTTTGATTGTTTCTGCGAAAATAATCCCCTGCTATTTTTGTTTCTATTATCGTCTCTCCATCCCCTCTATTTTATCCATAACGGGGCTCCCCCCTGTGAATCTGCCCCTGCAAGCAGCGAGTCCCTCCCCCACCTGTGGCCCCTTTCCACCGAGTGCTATTTTGTAAGATCTCTTGTCACCAGGACTCTGCGAAGACTTAGGCATGTAATGGGAAACATGTGTCTTTCCCTGGCTCTTGCAATCTTACCCCGAGGAGCTCCAGCGAGGGCTGAAATGGGAGTGCTCTCTGTGGAGTCAGGGAGCTGATGGGGGGGGAAAAAACATTTGGAGCCCGAGACGGCAACTTGGGTGTTTTTTTTGTTGTTTGCTCCCAGAAGTGCGGGATTTCACACCAAAATGCTAGTGGCAAACGGTGGTTTCTGCTGAGGAGGTGGGGGGATTGTTGGGCAACAGCGCTTGGGACAAGCAGCCCAGACAAAAGGGAGCAAGGGAGACATAAATGGCTTTTTGGAAGGTGGCAAAAGCGAAATGATGGGAAAACAACCCCCAGACTGGAGCCTCAGCCCGCCACAGTTCTGCACATTTTCCTGAGCAGGAGAAAAACAGAGGAAGGAGCTGAAGAAGATACAGAGAGGTTGGCAAATCATCGGGGTTGTAAGATTATGTTTTCGTGAATCATCACCATTAAAAAGAAAAGTGGTCATCATGATACTGCATGAATGGTATATGACATATATCCTACACATAATTTATGGGATAACTGGCCTCATTCCTCATTGTTATTCCTTCTGGGTGACTTAATCTGTACTCTTCTGGACAAAGTTGGTCCTGCAGAGAGAGTGGTGCGTGCACAAGGATGTCAGGCTCGAAGTGGATGTTTACTCCAGTGATTAAACCTACTCATCACCTCGGCCTCCTCCTCCTATTTTTCTGGGGTACCAGCCAGAAATACAGTCCAGAGCAATTAGGACCCAGACCCAATTGTCATATCTAGAATCTGAGTGTGACTTGGCCTCATCTGGGATCAAACACCGGAATAACAAAGCACGCAGGATCTGGCTGGTGTCTGACAGCCAGTGCTTCTGGGTTTCCAACAGCCAAATTCATCTTGACGAAAAAAAATACAAAAAAAAAAATCGGGCTAATGCTGAGGCACGTTGTTGTTTCCTTACGAGTTCACTTGCAAAGGTCACCGCTCCTCTCCCCCTCCCCAGTCTCTCTGCAACTCTTTTGTTTGTGCAAGACTTCAGGAATTAAAACCTCATTTCAAGGGTTATGAGTAGACCACAGCAGCGATACATTGCCCTGATTATCAGCAGCAGGCGAGCTTTTCCCCGGCAGCCCTTTAGCTGTGCAAGTTCTCTATGGCTTACACTGATTTTTCCTGCCTGTAATTTTTTCTTTAGAGTTAACAGGGACTCCATTGCACAGACTTATCGTGATAAATTGCATGGGATTATATTGTTACGGGGAATTGCCATCGCCTCAGCAGTAATAGAAAGGAAAGGTTAAAAAAAAAGGTAAGTCGATGAAGAACAGCAAGATGGCTGGGAGTACAGTGAGAAGAGAAATGGCCCTGGTGGGGAAGCTGATAGATGTCTTCCTCAGGTGAAAAGATTCATTTACGGACAGAGCACTCTGGGAAATCTTCAGATGGAAGAGCCAAGCTATAGGAAAGTCATTGTCTTTCTAAAAAAAAGTGGAGATTTAAGGGTTCCTAGGGGCTTAAGCTTTCTAGATCTGGAGTTCATATTTTGGTGCAATGATGGGAACATTATTTTCAGACGTGAACAGCAATTTTCAGTGTCCTAACATCTGGGCAGATAGAGGGAGAAACCTTGGAAGATGCTGGATTTCCCAAAAGAAGCTGTTCCCTCCCCTGGGAAATTCAGGCTTCCTGCAGCAGGACCCCTGAAAACCAAGGGAGCCCCAAATCATTCAGTGCTTTTGCAATGTGCACATCATTGATTAAAGGCCTGGCAGAAATGTTATCTTCCCTGGCCTCTTGCATAAGACAGGCTAGATAATTAAATTGTATAATCTTTGCATCAAGCCTGTAGCTCCCTGATTGCATTAGAGTATGTCTTTGGGAAAAAGCCCCAGCCCAAATGCCCCCAGAAGCATTTTGCCTCCCTGAACAGTCTTCACATTAGAAGGGGTCAGACTTTAACTAATTTCCACCTCCCATTTGCACTGATTTTATCTGGGTTCAGCTTCCAGCGCTGGCACCGTTTCTGATGGCTCAGAGAAAGGCTGATTTGCCACCAGCAACCCTTTCCCTGCAGCGACGGAGCCACTTCTTGCCCTCCTGGGGCTCTGAGATGCTCACCCCAGCCCGGCTTTTCAAACATCTTTTTCCAGGCATGTTTTCCTAAACCCTCAATAATTCGCTGGTGTCCTCTCCAAAGTCCAGCTGAGCCAGGCACACTCCCAGCAGAGCTCCACACGGGAGCAGCGACACTCGCCCGCTCGTAACGCCAACCTCTGCCTCCCTTTCATTTCTCTATATCATTATGGTGATGTAATAAACATGCAGAGGAGCTCCAGGCACTGCCTCCTCTGTTGGAAACGCTGCCCCGCGTTCTCCCAACTGGATATTATCCTGTGATTATCCACATGCCAGAGGAATGGCTCCCGATGTCCGTGCAGCTTCTGCACCGTGTCCCTGCCTCCCTGTCCTTCCCCTTGTGCTTCCCATCCCACATTCACACGCTCCCATTACACGCCAAGCCTATATTTTACTCCCTCTGTTCTTGCTGCGGCCCTTCTTGCTAAGGGAAGTCTTGATTATACGTTTGGCCAAGTGACTTAAATCATAGAAGGAAAAAAAAAAAGAAATAACAAGAAGGAGCGTTGCCTTGAGGTCAAAATCCATCAGGATTTATCCTCCATCCCAGGAAAATCCAACCCCCCCCAAGCCAGCCCAGGGTGAACTGGGTGGAGAGCAAAATCTTCCGCATGGGCTGCAAACTTCAGGCACTGGGAAGATTCCTGCCTATTTCCAGCAGTGGGAAAATGTACGAGCAGGGAAGTCGTATTTACATAAGTCAAGGAAAACACTGTTTCCTTCTTCGGCAGGAAACAGAAGTTATTCTCAGAGCTTCGGCAAAAGAACGAGAAATTAAATAAAGTGCTGGCAGCCTAAACTTGTTTTATTCCTGTGGTTTTACAATCTCGGAGTAAAAATAAACACATTTTCAATCTCAGGAGAATTATTAGGGTAATAATGGCGAGGGGGGGGGAGTTATTTACAGGCTCCGATGGAATCGCTCAATGAATCATGCAGACTGTAACAACAGATCCAGGGCAAGAAAATTCACATTTATGCAATGGTCTGGTTTGATTCTACTGCACTGGGTGCTCTGATGCAGCAATACAAGATTGGGCAAACCTTTGGGTGCTCCCAGCAGGAGTTTTGCCCAGCAGAAGGGTATTGATCAATATTGACACCCAATTTCTATCATTTGGGAGTTTTAATGGATTTTAATGGTCTTGTCCCTCCTTGAGCTTGGGATGGACTCCTGCTGGTGGGGACCAGAGCAAAGTTCCTGGGTGAGGGCTCCCATCCCAGGCATAATATGGTGCTAATTTAAATTGCCTTGTGATATCCAGAGACTAAATGCAAATGAGGAATTTGAATGCTCACACCTTGTACATAACATCTCAGCTATTAAAAAATAACACAGTTTGGCAAGGTTTTTCCTCAGGACAAGAGGCCAATAGTCCACACAGTCCTTCACTTTCTCCTCTGCCTGGAACAGTTGTGTTTGCCCAGGACATGACAAGGACATCCCTACAGGCAGCACCTTCCCATCTCCTCCAACTTGTGCTTTTCCTGTGAAAATCTATGGTATTGCAAAGGCAGCTCTTTTTGGGTTGAATTTCTGTTTACCACTGTGTATTTTCTACATGCCCTAACCACTCATTGTAAATGAATGGAAGAGTTAGATGTTTATCTTATACATATACACACATACATACATATATATATATATAGATATAAATTCTGTGATTCTGTGATTCTGTGATATATACACACACACTATATACATATAAAATATAAATATATATAAAATATNGTGTATTTTCTACATGCCCAAACCACTCATTGTAAATGAATGGAAGAGTTAGATGTTTATCTTATACATATACACACATACATACATACATATATATATATATATAAATTCTGTGATTCTGTGATTCTGTGATATATACACACACACTATATACATATAAAATATAAATATATATAAAATATATTATCTAGATAATATATATTATCTAGATAATATATATTATCTATATTATATATATATATTATATATTATATAAAATATATTAAGGCCTATCACAGGCTTAAAGAGTAACAGCACCATTAATACATATATTTCTATAAAAATAACATAGATAGATATATTTACACTGCATGGTTTAGTCATTTAGACCTAAATACATTTATTATGGGTATCACACAATCTGTCTACAGCCGGCAAGAGCTGCAGGTAGAAGGATTACCCAAAGCAATCACAAGAAATAGCTACAAGAGGTAGTTACAAGGGAAACTACAAGAGGTAAGTACAAGGGTAAGTACCAGAAGTAGGTTCAAGGCTCTCGGCCCTGGCAGCATGAAGGGCACAGGAAAAGGAGCCTGTTTTTGGATGCCAGGATCGGAATGATGCAATCAGAGAGTCCTGCAGCTCTTTGCAAAGCTCTTGCCTTTCTCTGGAATCCCGGGAGACAAAAGCAGATAGCAGCTAAGTGAGAAAATCTTCAATTGCTCACCCCTGTCAAGCCCAGAGGAGCAGCTCGCCCCGCACAAAGCGATTCCTAGGCTTAGGCTGCTGTTCAAAGGGTAGGGGTTAAACTTGGATGCAAGCCTGTAATTTTTATAAACAAGGCTCATGTTTCCCTGCTGGCAAAACATGTATGGAAACCCACGTACGCAAGGAGCCCAAGACATGCACGAGAGGACCACTGAAGCCTCGTTATCTTTGCTTTTGTTCTACTTTCCTGGTGCTTTTTTAATCCCCGCACCGGCACTGCCTTGGGATCGACTCCCTTTTCCAGGACAAGCTTTTCACAGGGCTGAAGGGCTCTTTGTTCTCCTCGGCTGCCCCTCGGTGCTGTTTGTTGTGCGGTTCCTGGGGCGTGCTTTGCTCTTCCAGAGGGCCAGGAGCAGAGAGGAAGAGGCAGAGGATGTGAACTCCCATGCCGGAACACAAAGAGAGAGAAAGGAGGACCTGTTTATCCTTCTGCTAAATGCTCCCTTAGCAGACAGCGAGATTTCCTCGTGTTCAAGAGTAAAACACTAAAAAAGGGGGCAAAGGGAGAGGGGGATGTGAGTTGTTGGGGTGCTGTGGTGCTGGATTCCTCCCCATGGGTAAGTTTGCAGCCCTCGCTGGCTCTGTCATCATCTCAGTGCTGGGGTGAACCCTTCACACTTGTGTGGGAGTTGCCTGTGGGACTTCCAGGTACAAAACCTGCTGGTTCCAGCAGAGCCGCTCCGCATACCATGGCAGGGAACGTAAATACATCCTAAATACATCCGTGCCGATGGCTTGGGAGGGAGCCACGGCCATTCCCAGGCACGCAGGGCTGGAAGGGACCACCTACGTCACGGGGCTCAGTCACCAGCTCCTCACAAACACCTTCCTCAAGCTGGTCAAGCCCCGACCGCTCAGTGATTTCCTGGTTAGTCCTGCAGCTGCTACCCCTCGCTCGTTAAAAGCCTGGCAAAAATATTGGAGTCCTTTGGTTTGCCCCAACATTTTTTTTTAAACTGAAGTCCACAGAGCCTTTTGTTGAGGAGCACCCTGAGTCCACCATCCACATGCCATCACCTTTGTTTTTTTGTTTTTTTTTTTTTAAGAAAAGTAGAAAAACACAGCTAGAATACATGCTCACTCGTTGCACTGTTTTGCTGGGTGGTTGGGTTTTTTCCTTGCACTCCTGAGGACAAATGCCTGGCGAGGATTTCGTGTTTGGTTGTCCACCATAGGGAGGAAAGTCGTCAATCATTTCACAGCCCTCCTCTCCACATCTTACGGCCCTGGTGGTCCACAGCTGAAGCCCGAGGACTGTGGGGTTGCTGGTTAGACCAGCCAAGTGCTCTTGTGCTCCTCCCAGCAGGTTGTCGTGACTGATTGAATCATTAAAGTGAGTAATTTGTTGTAACACAAGAACAGCTGAAACACCTTCTGCATCTTCACAACGGTTTGTCTCCACCATCCCCCTTGCCCAAACTGCACAGCCAAGGTGTGAGTCAGACCTTGGAGGTGATCTGGGCTATAAACAATGTTTTAGAGGGAGAAAGAATTAATTTCAGTGGGGGCAATTTCTCCACAGCCCAACATGCAGTTCAGAAGAACTGGCAAGCCCTCGGCCCCAGGAAAGGGCAGGAAGGAATTTCTTGCTTTGGTTCCATTTGCAGGCAGGGCCACCATGAAACCATACTCAAAAATAGGTATTTCAGGGGAAATACATATATATATTTGCAGGATTGAGCTCGAGGTGCTGTCCCGTGTGGCAGCCCTGCACAGATGTGGTCCCGGGGTAGCAGTGATGGGGCTTGGAGGTTCTCATGACCCAGTGAGACTGGAGTTACCTTGCATTTGTTGTGGATTAAGGTGAGGACATGGACAATCAGTCCATTCCAAGTTGGCGCTGTCCCTGCCTGGTGGGAACCTGCTGGAGAGGCCGTACCCGTGGAAGGAGTGGACGGTGGTTATCTCGAGGTCAGGCGTGCAGGAAGCAACCAGGACGACGCGAACATTGTGTGGGTGGGAGCTGCTGGTGGGGCTATCAGAGCTTCCCAGGTCAGGCAGGACACACAGGGAGTCACCCCGGCCCAGGGCAAAGCAGGAAGGAGTGAAGATGGCGCCAAAAAACCTGGAGAGGAGGTTCAAAGTCTGGTCAGAGCAACCAGCTCTTGTCAACAGAGACATGAACTGAGCAATACCCATCTGGAGCTCACCCTTGCAGGGTGTCCCTGCCTTGCAGGACCTGCCCTGCTGAGGCTGGAATTGCAGAATCATTCGGTGTCTCTTTGCTTGATATTTATTTATTCCTTCATCTGAGAGCATCGTGGTCCGTGGAGGAGCTCACGAGCAAATAACAACAGGAACGGTGATAAATCCACCAGCAGCACCTGGATCTCCTCCAGGGTGAAAACAAATCATGATGTGGCTGCACAGCCGTAAAATCAACAGCAGCTCCCAAAAAAAGCCTGAGGACAAGGACTTTGCTGGAGCAGCAGACATCAGGAACGTCTTTAAGGGTTAAGGTAGAAAGCTGACAAAACCCTTAATGTTTTTACAGCGCACAGACATGTAACATACAATACAGGACAATTCGTTCTATTGATGTCTAAAAATTCCTAATGGAGAAACAGGCTGTTAAAATACAGGATACTTTATAGGTTAGCTCTTCTCCATACTTCACCCTCAGGTATTTGCCAAGTTAGCAGAGGATCAGACTTCAAGTCACATTTAGGCTTCTTTAGAGCAGTTTTTCCACTAAAAGCTTAGCTCAAAGACATACATATTAATGAAAAAAAGAGCCATTCATTCTTGTCACACATTTTGTCCTCAGAACAGTTGCAAATCCTGCATATCTTTTTTTTCTAATCAAAGGGAAATAAAACATCTTTTATATAGTTAGACAATTGTCCACAGTCTTTCCCAAGAATGGAAAAATGCCCTTTAAAATGGAAAGCAGGTGGGGTTTCTCAACAGCAAGTTTCTTCTTCTGCACCAGAACAAGAAGGCTGCATCCCTGCTTTCTGTTCAAAAAATTCCACAATCAATGAGGCTACTAAAAGAGTCCTGTGAGCTGGAGATCTGTTGGAAGTGCTTTTTGCTGCCTGTATTAGCTGTATTTGTCTACGGTTCCTTTAACCAGATGGAGAAAACTTTCCTGCTTTCCTACTGTACCACAGCAACCTTGGCATCCCACCTTTCCTTTCCACTGCTACTAACTTTGGAAGCTCTGCAGATTTCTTTGATGTTGCTGTTGGCTTGGCAGTGTCACAGCCGAAGAAAAAACAGGCGACATCTTCAGAGATTTTGATGGGGTCGAAGGAGAAGAAGCAGTTTGGTGTTTGCTTTAAAAACACCTGAGAAATGCAGAACATAAGAGGAGGGGGGAAAATGCTCGACAAAATAACCCCCACTGCAGGATTCGGGGTCTGAAGCTCACTGCTATTTCACTGAGGATTTGCTTCATTACGTCTAAAGATCTTCATGAACTCAGAAGCCTCCTCGGTAGGAACAGAGATGGCAAAATTGGACCCCTCTGGCAAATCCTTTTTTTCACACCCAGGTGGATCCCAACGAGGCACAGAGTCACACCATTATTTCAGACATGGGTTATCAGCAAAACACACAAAAATGCAGGGTTAGAGGAGCAACTTCCAGAATAAAAGCTGCTGATAAACCTGGAAATACTCTCAGACCTCCCGTAGCACAGGAACAGCCAGGAATAGTTAAGTGAGTGCCAAAGCAAAACCCTTGACCTGAACAACTGCATATTTCAGAGACATTTAAAACAAAATCTCGGGCTGAACTCAGAGGCATGAGAACAGGATAGAAAATTGAGATGATATTAATGAGGCACAAAATGGGTCAGAGTTTAGTTTGGGGTCAAATTTTGAGACCTTCCTGGCTTTTCTGGATTTTTTTTTACAGTTTAAGTGCTCTAACTCAGTGGGAAGTACTCGGTGAACACCTCCAGCTTGTTTTCCACTCAGCAGCACAGAATCCCTCCCAGATAAACCAGTCTGAACCACCCTTGCTCACCGTGCCAGCTAATGGAGGGATAAAGGCAGATGAGATGGTTCCACTTTGTTGTTTTTCCTCCCACCTTTCTTCTTCACCGCCTGTCACCGATTCCCTTTCCTCCCCCTCTCCTCCCCCCCATTAAAACAAAACATCTGCCACAGTTTTAAGATGCTTTGGGCCTTTTCAGGCTGCTACCAGCAAGGACAGGACCTGGCAGGGAGGGAAGCTGAGCGAGAGCCACAGCAGGTGAAGGGTTTTCATCCCCCCGTTACTTCAATCAGCTGCCACGACCACGGAGCGTCGGCGGGAGGCAACGTTAATGATTTCCAAACCCGAAAGAGAGCCCTGGCAGGCTGGACTGGGGCTTGGCCCCATCCCTCAGAGCTCTGCAGAGCTCAGCTGGTGGCTAGTCGCTGCGTCACTCCTTTCTGATTAAATTCCCGTTAAGTTTAAAATAATAACACGTCCTTGGTGGAATAAGAAACTCTGGAAGAAGAAAGAAACAGGCCTTTGTGGGGTTTTTTCGGCCAGCGGTGAACTACGGGCCAGCCCCGAGGAATCATATGGGAAAAATGGCCCTAGGACCACGCTTTCCTACTGTTAAGGCACAGGGCTTATCCTTGCATTTTCTATGACCACAGACTCCAGATCCACCGGTGAACTAAGACCCTTTATACGATTACGACAAGGAAAAATGCTGGACAAGGCACATAAATTATGATGTGTGAACTATAAGGTACAGAAGCGCCCAAGTCTTTCAGCAGACAATTTCTCAGAGGAGTTGATCAGAACAACCTGCACATTTCTGTCCAAGATATTTGGTCTGACATTCTGTTCTCCCAGCTCCCTGACCCTTTTTTTCATTATCTGTCTGCTGTGCAGGAGCCAAGCAGATGGAGTAGAGGAGTCACCAGGTATTTTGGCATGCCCCGTCACACTCCCTGAAGGAAAATTGGTCCATGCCACTGGATCCCAGGTCAGGGAGGTCCTACCACCTTTACCACCAAGATTTGTCCATGCAAAAATTATTACAGCAGCAATATTGATAATTACACTAATAATTAATGACCTTGGCTTATGTTTCTTCTCCTGTAGTTCTTACAGTCCTGCTGGGGAGGGAATATTCGTTTGTGTCTAGCCCAATGATAATAACTTACCTTTTTTAGCACTGAAATGGAAGAAACAATCCTAGAAGCTTTCATTAGTGGGTCAAAATGAAACTTTTGGCTAGACATGAGATAAAACTTTTAACTTCATATAGGGGCCGTATAATCTTTTTGGGTAACCTTCTCCTTTGGTTCAAGTTAATTTTTGAAACTGAACCATGATGAAAAGCAGATCTGAAACAGGTGAACACTCAGAAAAAAAACCAACAAAATGAAACATTGCAGCATTTCCATGGCCAGCCTTTGCATTTAAGAAACACTGATCGAAAAGCAGAGATGCTTTCCAGGGCTCTCTCTTTTCACAGGAACTACTCACCAGATTTGAATCCATTCACTGTCTTTCTCTTCCCAAAGCCTCATTTGGAGGGATGAACTTATGGTAGAACTTCCCCAGGAGCAGATGTTGCTGAGGCACTTTGGGTCAGTCCTGCTTCCCCTCCACGGACCAACACCCCACACAGAGCCCCCCAAATTTTGCACGGTGAGTAGCCACGTGCATCATATTCGTAGTGAAAAGTGGAGGAGCTGCTGAAATTATGGAGGTCGTGTGAATAGCATCACCATGCTCAGCTAATTACACCAGGCTACCTGGTGCTTGGGCCCAAGGTGTGTAAAATAGGTAGGGGAAGCGTAAGACAAATACTAATTTTTGCTTGTGGTTGCTCATATGACTTCTCTACTCAGAGCTAATTCACATCAAAATCAGGTTACCTGGGGAAAGATTTTTTTAAAAGCAACAGAAGAAGCTGTAAATCATCTGGAGATCAGATTGGGTTCCTCAGGACCACGAGGCTGGGGCCAAAGGCAGGAATGCAGCAATTAATGGCCCTGCTTATCCCCCCAGTGCTGCATCCTAGAGTTCCTCACGGTGAGCAGTGACAGGAACACCAGCTTGAGGGACAACACAATAAAAGAGGGTCCCTGCTCCAGGCAGCACAGCCAGATCACTCATAGGTATCACAGCCTCATCTCTGCTGCCCAAAGATGTGTCTCTGCTCATCTGCTGCTCCCACCCTGTGTCTCCTCTGTCCACATGGATACTGATGGCTCCCAGGATGATTTGGCTCAGATTATTATGGAATTAGAGAGTAAAAGAGAGCTCCTCAAAGCCCTGGGGAACTCTACCTGGCACACACAGAGGGGCTGGTAACACCACCCTCTGCACATGCAGGCAGGGGGGAGAAGGAGCAGAACTATTAATCTTCTGTAATCTAGCTGGAATGAAGTGACAGTGATGGAGTGCTTCGTAATGGACTTCCTGAATCCTCATACAAACGGAGGAAGTGACCACCCTTGACCAGGTTTCTGCTCATGTTGCCTGTTTTTCCCTGCCTGCGTTACACATTTTCCCTTTTGCAATCAGCTGCGACCCCTCTTGAGCAAGGCCAGTGAGCTAATGCTCAGCCAGCCTGTGGGAATGGCTTCTGGAGGAGCCCTGGGGAGTGGTTTGCAGGGTGCCATCCAGCTGAAAGCCTCAGGAAGGACTCCTAAGTAGCAGGAAGGCAGCTCTGGAATGGCCAGCCTCAAGTCCCCATTGCCTGGGGAAATCTGGCCAGTCCCAAAACTCTGGGCTCTCCTGGGCATGCCAAGAAATGCTGTCCCTGGGCTGTCCCTGTGACATGGGCATTGTCTGGCACTCCTGGTACCTCTGGTCCCTCCTCAGCAGCAGAGACATGCTGTCCAACAGAGCCAGCAGCACAAGAGCTGCCGGAGCCTTCCAAGCCTTGCTGGGGGAGAGGATGGCTTTATTTTTGGAAAGCATCCTTTGGGCTGTATTGTCCCAGCGTATCCATGTCACAAATCCACGTTGGGGACACCTCCCCGCCTCATGCTGGGCTTGCACAGCCCTCCAGCAGCAGCGGTGTTGACAAGGGACCATGTCCTCCCCTTTGAGGAGCTGTGGCAGACAGGCCCTGGCAGGATTGTGAATTCCCTGCCTCCCACCCAACGAGCCGGCCATGAACAGCCCCCGCAGGCTCCTGGAGAGGAGTCAGTGCGAAACAAAAAAGAGACCACAGCTCCCGGCCCGTGGGAACTCCCAGCCACGCCGAAGGGAAGAGCCGGCGGATGCTGCAGACACAGAAGGGCAGATTTGGAATTTGACTGTGCTGGGCTCAGCACAGTCAGTCTGGCAGCCTGTGTGGGCTCTGCCTCTGGCATCAGGGCTGGCAGGAGGAGGGAACTGCGGGAGAAGCGGAGCTCAGAGAAATAAATCCCTTTTCTACTCCGGCCCTGGGAGTCTCGCAAGCACAGGGACAAAGAGAGGGATGCAAAGGTGACCTCATGAGGACACCAAGTATGTGGTGAGATGTGTCACCAGCAAGCCCAGCCCTTATTAATGTCACCTCCAAGAGCAACAGCTGGCCCAGCACACCTCAGCTTAGCTGTGGGCTTTGATCTTTGTATCTTTTCCCACATCAAACTCCCAGGCACATTGAGCAGGACCCTCCTTCAAGAGAGGAGTTCACCCCTTGACACCAGCTCTGGATTTGGCCCCTCGGCCCTGACATGTTCCAAAACAAAAATCATGCTATCAGTGGTATTTTGTCCCTCTCCTGCAGCCCATCACTCAGCAAAGAGCCACCTCTGATCTCCACAAATGTGGATTCACTCCTGCTGCAGGGGAGGGTCAGAATCAGGCACTCAGTTTGTGCTACCCTGCAGTCCTTCATTCTTTTTCTTCCTTTTTCATCTTCCTCTGGCCTTCCCTCAGCTGGTTAGATCCTCACTTACTTGCTGCCTGAATCAGGAAGGTCTAAGGATTTAGTAAAGAGTTCAGGCTACGGTCCAGTGTTTTTTTGTCACTTACTTGTCTAAATAAGGCAGGAAAAGCTCCTGCTTTGCAAGCCAGGCGCTCCATGAAAGGTGGAGAACAGCAGAGGTGCAAATGGAAACCTTGGTGGCATTAGGTGTTGTTTTTCTAAACATTCCCCATCAGTAAGCACACGGTCTCTCAGCGCTGCACGGTCCCACCGAGGTCTTTAAATTGTATTTCTAGGATTTCTCTAAAACAGGGGCCTCAAGCTTTTAAATACAAAGGGAGCTGGGGAATGGTTTCTTTAGCAAGAGATTTGAGCAAATCAGTGCTTTTTGTCTCTCTCTCTCTCTTTTTATTTTTTATTTTTTTACTTTTTTCTTTACGGACATCTGCTGGGGTTTGTATTTTTTGAGTCGTGGGGGTGAAGGAGGTTGAGGGCGAAAGAGAGGTTTGCAGACAGGGTGAGCACAACATACACTGGAAAAAATCCCGGATGCTATAAATGGGAGCCCCCTAACAGTGCAGCTCATCTGAAGCAAAATGAAAATATCAGGCATCCAAGAAACATATGTGCAGATGGCTTGGAGCCCAGTCTCCTTACTAGGGCTCTGCATTAAATAAAATGCACCGGGTCATGTTGCTATAGATATAGGAGATCACTGGGTGCAATGTGCACTTCGCTGTGAAGCTGCAGGTTTTTAAACAATTGCAAATACAGGCCTTGTTTATGGATCAAGCAAATGGCTTCAGTCAAGCAGAGCAGCACTTTTTCGGGGTTTCTGTGAGGTTTTTTTGCCGAGGTTGGGGTCAGGAGGCTCCTACTCTGTGAGATTGTGCTGCAGCCTCACCACTCACGTGAGAAGCAGCATCCAAGAGGGCCCTTGACTATGACCTGTGTTTTTGAAGGATGATATGAATCAACCCAGAGCCTTGGCAAGACCTCGCTGCTGGGGCTTTTGCTTTCAGCCAATGTCAATTATGTCATTACTGAGCCTGCAGAAGCTATTACTAATGTTACTTTTACAGTTCACTGCCGACCAGAGAAAAGAGTTTTTCACACTGTTGTCGTTTTGTTGGAGCAAGACTATACGAATCACAGATGGCTTCCCTGCCAGATGTAGCCTCGCAGGACGGCAGTTTGGGGTTTACAAGAGGTTTAATGAAAACTTGGCACTTTACCAACTTTTGGCAAATACTCTTGGGCTGTCAACTCGCACACAAGCAAATCAAGATCCTAAAAAAAAGGTCTAATGACTTGTTCTTGCCGAACGAGGAGGTGAAAAGTTTTACCTGAGAAACAAAGCCCAAATGAGCAAACCAATAGTCTATCACACTGGGCCTGAGCTCATGATCACCGAGGTTACTGAAAGCTCTCACTGCACTCTGGATCTGTTCCCAAGTCCTTGCTGTTGCACTTGAGGGGTCCAACATATTTCTGCTGACACAGAACACGGATGGTGAGC
Source organism: Melanocharis versteri (assembly GCA_013397845.1). NCBI lineage: Eukaryota > Metazoa > Chordata > Aves > Passeriformes > Melanocharitidae > Melanocharis > Melanocharis versteri. Next base: position 41,652 of record VZTG01008134.1, on the reverse strand, counting down.
TGGGGGGGAAGTGACATCCAGGTGTGTAGAAAATCACCTCATCCTTACTTTGATGTCTGCTGCTCCTTTTTTATTGAGTTATGACTTTGCTGCTCTGCCCTGGCTGAGAGTTCCTTTGCTGGCCTTTCCGCTTGGTTGGTTTCTTCCTTGATGACATGAGCAGTTCATTACAACTGTGCTAAAAGAAATTCTCAGGTATGTGACTTCAGATGTAGGACTCATCCCCTGCTAAACATGCTGAAATTGTGCAGAAATAACCAACATCTCCGGATGCAAGCTGGAAATTCTGCATTTTTTTTGAGTTTCCAGGCATATTGCTTCCTTTTCTTCATTAATGAAAGTGTGTGCTAAGTGAGGCTTGCCATAGCACAGTGTCACTTCAAGCACAGCTTTTCTTAGATTATGAGTCTCCCCATTTATCCATTCTCACCATCCTGGGCCAAAATTCATCCTGATCCCAATGGCCAAATGGAGTCAGCGGCAGTGATTGGGCTGTGAAGCTCCTTCAGTTATGGTTTGGATGAGAAATTTGTTTTTAAATCCCAGCAGCCCCAAAGCGCTGCCTCGTGGGCGCAGTGTGTGCACCAGAGGGATGGAGCATGAAGGTGCCTGGACACAGAAAAAATGCATTTGAGCCATTGAAAAACTCACCTCCAGCAGGCAAACCCTGAAGCATTATTCATGCCACAGCTCGAGGCAATCAGCCTGTCTCATCTGTGGGCCTTTAGCAGTCTCCCAGAACCAACTGCCTTTGCCTCAGCCTGCCTGCCTCTCTTTAAATATCTTCATCCTGAGCCTGATTCGAATGGTAGATTTTTTATCACCACCGGTGCACAAACCAGATGACTGAATTCTCTGGAGGGAGGAGGAAGTAGTGCTTTACATCCAGGTGGCAAAGGAATTAATGAAATGGCTGGAGAAACATAATCACAGAGATGTCATCCTTTTTCCACTGGCTGAGGTTTGGATAAAAACCTGATACCTAACCCTCCTTAGAGTTCCTGTGGATTCATCTCCTTCAGAATCTCCCTTAAACAGAGTTATTCTGACTTTTTCCGTGTGAGGTGCTCTGAAAGTTTACAGAAATGAAGTTAATTTATAAGATGCAGATTGAATCAGCATTCCTGAGACAAAGATCACCAAGCACCATGAGTCTCCATCCTTTTTTTTCTTTGGTGTTGCAGATCACAGAATCCTAGAATCATTTGGGTTGGAAGAGACCTTAAAGACCATCCAGTTCCAACCTCATCCAACCTGGTCTTGAACATTTCCAGTGATGGAATGCTAGGGAAGCTATAATGGAATGTAAATTTCCCTCCTTCTCTCCCCAGAAAAGAAAAACTGTAAGTGTCAGGCTTTATTAAATGAGGTTTTTAATAATCGTCAGTTTTATAGAAGGACTTTGGACAGGATCAGAAGAAATCTAGTGGTTTTTGATAACTAGCTTTTAAAAAGTGCCATGTGTCTTTTCATAAAACATTGGCTTGCTGGCCTGGGAGGGATATTGCTAACGAAAGGCTGCAAAGCTGCATGATATTCTCTACTTTGTGCAGCAGAAGAGACTCAGTACAGCAGTAGCCATGACAATAACCAACCCTGAAATATGGTCTGCTCGAAGTTATCTTTTCTTGGAAAGCCCTTTATCTGCCCAGTGAAATGCTGAGTGCCACTGTTCCCATGATGAGCAACACCCCAGTCTCTGCTCTGCAAGTGCTTCTCTGTAGGTGGCCCAGGGAGCTGCTCTTTACTGAGCTCTGGGTAGGGCTGAAGGTTGGAACTCTGAGGCAGTGACCACGAAGCTCAGAGGTGTGGGAGAGGATGGTTTAATTCCATTTTATCCTGTAAACTGCTGATGTGGGCCCTCAGCTAAGGCAGCTGGGGCAGATTCAGTCTCTGAGCAACCCGATCTGGTGAAAGGTGTCCCTGCCCATGGCAGAGGGGTTGGAATGAGATGATCTTTAAGGCCCCTTCCTTCCTTCCTTCCTTTCCTTCCTTCCTTCCTTCCTTTCCTTCCTTCCTTCCTTCCTTTCCTTCCTTCCTTCCTTCCTGCCTTCCTTGAGCCAGCAAGGTGGTCATGGTAAATACCGACATCCAAGAGTGCGTGATTGCTAATGTTTAACATTCCCCAGTAAAATCACAGCATTATTAATTTTCCTGCCTCATGTACCTCTGGCATGGCAAAAAGCAAGAGGAGAAACCTGGCCCGGTGATCCATCATCCGAGGCTTTGAAATAGAGCCAGCTTCAGTGAAATTTGAGCGAGCCCTCAGAAACACAAGGAGGGCTGGAGCAACAAGTGCATTGCAGTGAGCTATGATATCACCTCTGCTTCTTTCTGGAGGGGAAACTGTTTATCGGATGTGTAGGGGAGAAGAAAGAAGCAGAAAAGCACTCACATACACTTAAATATTAAAAGCTGCCCCAGGAAAGAACTTAAAATATGAGGTCATTTCCTCGATGAGCTTAAAACATTATTTGTCATCCACGCCGAAACAGGAGAGAAAGGGAAATAAAAGAAGGACAGGAAAAGCACCCTGGGCATTTGTGGTTTGAAGGAAAGGTGCTGGGTTACACCGAGAGCTGAGACAGCCTCGAGGGTGCCCCTTGGATCTGCTCCCGGTTGGCTCTGAGCAGCACGGTGGCAGAATTCCTGGAGGGGAAAACAGATGAGCCTTGGCAAAGCCCTGGTAGCACCTGGGACTGGTTTACATTTCCTTACCATCAAGGCATTTGTCAGAGCCTCCAGCCAAACGGCCTCAAAGGAATGAACTTTCCTGTGACTGGTCTGGGCTGTGGAGGGCAAATCCCACCAACCCCCTGGAGACTTTAGTAGTGTATTAAGAGGTATCTTATTGGGTTCTGGGATGGATTTAATAGATTCCCCTGCATATCAGAGCACATTGGGTGTAATAAGGTGTCATTAGGTAAGTGGGAAGTTAAAAAGTGCCGTGCAGGGCACTGTTGTGACCCAAGTGCAGGATCCAGCTCTTGGCCTTGCTGAACCTGACAACAGCCACAGTCTCCACGATTTGGGTTTTCTCCTGCTCGTGCTGAACTCCCTGCAGAAGCTCTGGTGGCACAACAGCAGGATGAGAGCAATGTAAAAGTACAGACTGGCACAGGCATCTGTGGGATGCTTGGCTCTGGTCCTGTTTCATTTATTGGCATGGATGCAGCTGAGATGTCCTGGAGAGGATCATGAAATCATGGAATCACAGAATGGCTTGGCTTGGAGGGGAATTCAAGGCTTAACTCCTTCCACCCCCTGCCATGGGCAGGGACACCTTCCACTATCCCAGGCTGCTCCAAGCCCTGTCCAACCCGGCCTTGGACACTTCCAGGGATGGGGCAGCCACAGCTTCTCTGGGAAACCTGTGCCAGGGCCTCACCACCCTCACGGGGAAGATGAGGCCATGGAGAAGGCATCTGGAAGGGGCCCTGGAAACTTTCTGCTTCCATTTGATCTTCCCCTGAACAGCACAACAAGACTTGCTCCACAAGGAGCCTGTGGTCTGCCCAGCAGCACTGAGCTGCCCTTTGGAACCAGTGATTTCCCTGGAGCTGAGCAATCCAGCTGCTGTTTGGCCTCTGAATTGCCCAGCTCCAAACGTATCATTGGTTCCCTGTTATCAAGGGCTCTGACTCAGAGCTCCGGGAAACATTGCCATTCCAGCCTGTAGGAGCTGGACTTTTTTTTCCCCTGGCAAATTTGGCTTGAGCCACACCAGTCTTGTGAAAAATTGGAATGTCTAAGAAAAGAGAAGACTGTTAATCTTTGCATATTTGCCTATTATAAAAGCTGCACTTCTAGCATCTTGTGTCTCAGCTGAGGGGAACTTCAGCGTTTCTTTTTACTCTATAAAGGAAAATTATAATGGTGATCATGACTGGTATGTGAGGTATTTCTCTTTGCTGAAACTTGGATCAAGAACCAAAAGATGTTGACACAAATCGATGAAACAGGGTTAGTGCTTGGAACAGCAGCAAGTGCCATCCTTTCCCCTTCTCGTGCTGCTGGAGCTCCCAACACACGCTTGGCAGCAGAGCTGAGTGAATCTGCTGGCAGTGCATTCCCTGGAAGCTGGAGCAGGCTCTCGTCAGCCCTGCTCTGAATGAGTATCTCACAGCCTCACGTTAGGTGACACCACATTTTAGTGGGGTTTTTTGACAGCCTGGCCGTACCCTAAGCAAAAGCTGCCCTGCCAGGGAAGCACTCAGGCCTCTGAGTGCACCCTCGGTGCTGGGGGTGCACAGATCACAGGATTAAATGGGGGGTGCCCATGCTCAAACACAGCAGAGGGGGGTTCCAGTGGCTCTGCAGCCCCTCTGCAGCAGGGGAATGCCACACAGCCAGCAGGTCCTTGCTGGCAACGAGGCAGTGAACAATCCCTGTCTGTCTGTGTGCAGCAGATGGGAAAACAGCAGGGAAGCAGTGGCCAGCGAGGCAGCAAGGGGTCCATAGCAAGTCAGCACCTGGAGCTCCACAGACACTGCTCTAAAGCAATAAATGCTGCCAGTTTAATACTGCACAACCCCATGGGGATGTGAATGCTCCCTGGGCACTCCCCGAGTTCATTTCAGCTCATTTCAGCTTCTTCTAATGCACATTTAAAAAAAATAATATTTTTGAAGGGTTGTTAATCCATTTTTGGGGCAGAAGGACCCCCCAGTGCAGGCACCTGCTTTACACAGATCATCCAGCTTCAATCAGCAGCATCAGCATCACACCCATAACTTCTGGTAGAGTAATGGTCTCATTTTCATCAAATGTGGAAAGGATTGGCTTATTCCCTGCTCTACATAATCATCTCTATTAATTTTAATTTTTTTCTTTTTTTTTTGTTGGTATTTGAATTTAAAAATAACAAAGTGGAATTGCTCAGCTGGATGAACTTCAGCACTAACCACAAACACAGACCTGGCTGCTGGAAGCAGTGAGCTTGGAGGCATTACCACGCTTTTAGTGTTAAAAGAAAGAAATGGTGAGGAAAATCTGTTCCTTGCTCCCTCCAAGTGTGCTGATCTCTGGTCAGCCTTCCCAGCCTGGAAGTGTGAAAATCAGCAATGCCCAGCCAGCCGTAAAAGCATCGAGAGAGAAGGGTGAAGGGGGGATTTTCAACAGCACATCCTTAGGAATGATGGCATTGCCACAGTGAAAACCTGCTGAGCCATCTCTCCATGCTCAGGGCCAAATGAAGGCTGGTTGAGGCAGGTTTGGTGGGGTTGAGAGGCTGACTTTTCACAACTTGAGACAACAGACAAGTGTGTGTTTGTGCACCTGAACTCTGGCCTTTCCTTGCACACCTCCCTGCTGCCTGCTCAGTATCCCCAGGAAGGTGATTCCAAGGAATCCTGCATTACATCCCCTGCCACTTCTAAAGGACACAAGGACTCGGCTCACCCTGGCACTTGGCAGGATGCTTTGCTGCAGGAGCATCCATGGGGAAGCAATTCTCCAAAGAAAATCCACTCAGTAGCTTCCAGATTTCCATTTGCCTCCCTTTGCCTCCTTTTATTACAGACACCATGTTGTTATTGATATTTATTCTTCTGCAAAAAGTCACCAGGCTAAATCAGCCGTCTCTCATTCCAACAGCCTTTCACTCACAGTAAGTGACAATTCCCTGCAGAATGTCTCAGTCTCCAGCCCTGGAGCCGGGTGGGTTTGTCAGTCCAGAGGAAGCAATTTTAGCTGCCACCTTACATTAAGACTTGCAGGCCTGGGAGATGGAAGGTGAGAGCTGAGTGACTTTCTGCATCACCCTGAGCAAACAGGACCTCTGAGAGTCCCATGTCTGCCTCCAGATTTCCCCTGGGCCTCCTCCTTCTCCCTTTTGCCCCTTATCTCCCTTTCTCAGCAGACATTGCACCCTGACACCACACAGACAGTGCTTTCCTGGACCCTGCAGACCTTCAGCAAGGCAGTGCTTGCGCAGGCAATTATTCCTCCCTCATTTATTTTTCTTGAGACCTAGATGAGAACTCATTTTCTAAAATTAATTTTCAGTTTTGTTCTTGATTCTTTTGCAAGAGGGACAGGTTCCCTGATTATCCTTCACTGCAGCCAGCCTGTGGTCACCCCAATTCCTCAGGACACCCTGAGGCCATGCCTGTCCTCCCCTCACTGTTGTACCATTCTGAGAACCCCCATGCGATGCTGTCCGTGCTTTGGTTTGACTTTTCTGTCAATAACCTTGCTAGAATGGATCTGGGATTCGTCAGGAGAAGGATGTTTTCCTCACACACATCTGAATGCTCAGTTTGGACCATTTGTGATCCATCTCTGCCTGACATTTTCTGCACTTTGAGAAGCCCACATGGCCTCGAGTGGAATTAGATAACCCTTTAATGGTGCCGTGGGCAGCAACGCAACAGGGTCGGGGTGACAAATGTCAAAAGTCAATTTAAACAATAAAAACAGTTGCTTTGAACCAAAGCAGGGCTTGTTTATATCATAACACAAGGTTCATCCAGGTTAGGTGTGCTGGAGGACGGAGCACTGCACTCCTCCTCAGCTTATCAGCAGAGAAGATTTTATTCATTCCTCAGACCAGCCCTTGGACCCAGCCAGAGCTCCCAAGAGGAGAAACTCCCCAGACTATGTCAGATTTCAGGAAAACACAACAACAACAGCCTTGCTTCCCAGATACTGGTATTTCAGAGAGGAAAGTGCATTTTTCAAGGCAGAAGGCAGCAGCCTGGAGTTCAGTTACATTGTCTGGGTGATTAATGTGTTATTTAGGGAGCAGACAGAAGCAAGGAGCCTGAGAGAGACCTCCTCCCCTCTATGCCTGCCTTTAAGTGCTGAAAAAAAAACCCACAGACCAAAAACAAAATAGCAAATTAACTCATGTGGACACTGTTTTCTGAATATCTAAGGAGCATTTGAGGCACATTGTGTGTATGACAGGAATGACCCAAACTTGTGCCTGCTGAAGAAAAAGTCTCACATTTAATTCCTTCACAGAGCACCCAGGCCAACAGCAAGCAAAAACAACAATGCAAACAAAAATCCCAAAGGAAATGAGCTGTGTCTGGTTTATCCTTTTAGATGTGTGAGAAGTGGGACCCAAACTGGTGTGGGTTTCATAGCAGAGACACCAAATTTCCTTCCCCATCTCCTCCCCTTTTTATGGCAGTAGTGGCTGAAAGGAGAAGGAAATTTATCCCAAATAGGAGGAACCTTTAGTAACAGAGATCTAGTAGAACTTCTCAGGTTTGGGGTCACAGGGAAGGGAATTTGCTGTCCATCTGGGGGTGGGTGCAGGAGGGAGTGTGGCATTTAACACCCACTTCCAGGGATGGATGCAAGGAGAAAGGAGTAAAGGTCTCATTTTCCTCCTGGGTACCAAATGTAATCAATACTCTTTGCACCAACCCAGAACTGTCAGGGTCTGATTCCTAAGCAGGAAGTAGAGACCTCTGGGCATCCCCTGGGAGATTTTTTTCCCCGGAATTCTGTGCCCAGGCCTCAGATGTTCAGCCCTAGCATGTGTATTTTGCAGGGTGTTTTTCATCACATGGTTTGCCCTCTCTCCTCCCACTCTCCTCTCCTCCCCTCCCAGGGAATACAGCACAGTGCACGCGTTCGGCCTATGCTGAAATGTATAAATAAACCGACATTTTGCTGGGTCAGCCCTCTGTTGGCAACCTCCTTGTACTTTGTCACGGCAGGCCACAGCTCCACTTACAGTGACCATCTTGTCTTGGCAGGGCTCGTTTGCTTATTCACTCCCTCCTCAGCTCTGCTGCTTGGTGCCAAAGCACACCCAGAGCCCCTCAACTGCCCTTGGCTTCCCCTCTGCAAAGGAATGCTGAGTTGTAGGGACATTCCATGCCATAGAAAAGGCACAAAAACATTGCTTGCCAGGGCCCAAGGAAAGGGAGGAGCTCTGTGCTGTCAGGTCCTACTCAAACATGGTCCATAGGGAGAACTGCAGGAGGTGTTTATAGCTCCCACCATCGGCTTCCACATGGATTTTCAGATACCCTCACACATTAATAAGGATAAATATCCCTCGGCAGTGATGAAGAGAGACATTTCATGGGACACAGAATCATTAAAGTTGGAAAAGTCCTCTAAGACCATCAGTTCCAATCATTCCCCCAACACTGCCATGTCCACCACTAAACCATGTCTCCAAGTGCCACATCCACACACTTTTTGAACACTTCCAGGGGTGGTGATTCTGCCACTTCCCTGGACAGCCTGTTCCAATGCCTGACTACCCTTTCAGTGAAGAAAAATCTTTCCTAATATCCAATCTAATCCTCCCCTGGCACAACTTGAACCACAACTCACAAAACTTCCCAGAAGAGTATCATTCCTCTCGTTTTGTCCAGAAACTGAACCATCTCATCCTTTGTCCTGCATTTAAAATTAGAATTGCTTTTTCCCATCCTAACTCTTACGTGGGTTTGATCTTTTTCAGCGCTGCATTGTTTCCAAAGTGCAAAGTGTCTGGAAATGGAAAAGAAGGAAGTCATGGGTACATGGCTGCCTGTCAGACAAGGACAATGGGCTGCCCATCGCTGGAAGGCTGCTGCTGTGGGCACAGCATCCCTAAACACGAGATGTTTAAAGAGGGAGGTTGAAATTCAGAAAACAGGATGTCAATTTCAGATGTACAACCTCAATGTAGCCTCATTCTTCGAGGCTCTCAAAAAATCACCCTGATCCCAAGCTGGACACTGCTCTGGAAAGCATCAAAAATTTTTGCGTGGCATTTCAGAGCAACGTCCAAAACATTTGTGTTTTGTAAACAGGAAGTCACTTTGTCTGGAGAGGATATTTTCCCCCCTTCAATAGCTGCATGCAGCCTTTTTACATAACCCCTTTTTCTGCAGTATTTTGGGACTGAAAAGCTCATTTCCCTCTCATAAGCACAGAGAATGCAGCTGCCACCCAGACATCCTTTAAATGGGACCACATGTAAGCCACTTAGTCTCCAAAAATGAAAGCAAAACACAGAGCTGTCATCACTGCACGGCACCGTCAATCAGAGCTGCTCATAATGTGCTGTGCCATGTACATCTTACACCACGTTCATTATGAGCTTAGCCTAATGTGGAATAGCGCAGCAGAACATTATAAACCCTAGAAATTCTGCATTAGTAAAGTGAGGGATAAGTGGGGAAAAAAAGTTCTGATCCAGCCTTTTTTCCTGGCCACGAGCGTTGGCGAGTACAAATTCCTCTAACGCTTTTTCCCAGCTTCACCCTGACCAGGTTGGGTGCAACCTCTTGAAAAAGGGCATTTTGTGTTCATGTGGCTCCCCTGAACAATCCCAATCAAAGAATTTCGCTTGCAAGTTCAGCCGAATGATCTTGCCAGGGTCAGTGCTCCGTGGTGTGGATGGGAGACTGGTTTCATCTCCTCCTTTGTCCCATCGGATCCATCACAGGATGCAGAAAAGCCACAATGGGCTGGGCTGCGAGGGCAGATGATGCCTGTCACCCCAAGGACCAGGAGAACAGAGAATGTCTACAGACAGGCCTGGGGCTTCGGGCTGCTGCTGGGATTGCCAGGAAAAATCTCCTGAAAAACACATCCTGTGCAACGAAATGGTTGGTCCAGGTCAAATGCCTGTATTTCAAAACTGCTGAAAGCTGAGAAGGTAAAGTTGCCTATATAGTACATTGAAAAAAAAGTGGAATCCAGGCTGCTCTTGCCTTGTTTAGAGGCATGAAAGGTTGAGATGGAAAAGGATGTGTTGTTCCATGGGTGGAAAGAATGCATCAAGAGGCTGACAAAAGTAAAAGCTATTGATAATTGCACCTTTCCTGTAGCTGCACACCTCCTAAGACTTCTTAACAGCCAAATAGAAAAAGTCATCATTTTTCCAGCTTAGCATCATTGCTGGGATCCCGGGCTTGGTGTTGAAAAAGAAATATCTGGGGGCAACAGATGTTGGGAGGGTTCCACATGAGAGATGCAGAGCACAGGAGGAAGAGGGCAAGGAGATGGGTCAAGTTGAATGCATGTGCAGTGGAAAAAAATGTTCAAGGAAGGAGCAAAACCATGGAGAAAAAATGGTTCAGTTCATAGCATGGTGGGTCTATTGGAAGTATTGCTTAAAAAAACCAAGGAAATTATTAAAATATATTTGGTCATTTGTGTAAAGCTCTTCAAGTACCTTAACATCATCTGTAAAGTGCCTGAAAGAGTGGAAAGAGTTCATTAAGAATGAGGGTAGGGAAAGAGGAGCCAGGGCTCTCTGATGGGGACTGCTGGGTGGGTTGGTTTCAACGTGGGAAGGCGTTTCCCCTCCTTTCAACATGCCCTGGCTGCAGAAGCAGTTACAGCCTTAAACAAACCAGCTGGCACAGGCTTAAAATTGTGTTGTTATTCATATGCATCCAAGTATAAAACAAGGACTGTATGAGCTGAATAAATAAACAGACTCACTGGTCTCTGGTGAGGAGGTCTGTGTCGTTTTATTCACACTTTTTGCCATATACTCTGGGGTCATTTGCCAGACTGGGAATAAACGGCATCTGGTTCTTTAACCCAGGCTTGATCTGCTCTCTCGTATAAAGACTTTTCTTTACTGGCTTCTGGGATGCAAAAGCCAGGTGAAATGGGAGGGAAATCTAGCCAGAAAGTGCCTAAAATATATCAGAAAGTTTTGGGCCTGATGCTGGCTGTGTTTATTCCCTTTTCCTGCCATCATTACAGGGCAGAGAATACAACACCCTTGGTTTCATTTAAATTCAGCAAGAAAGGACTGAGATATTTGTTATAAATTTGCTAAATCTCAATAGAACTAATTTAACTAAATCAGCTGCTTTCAACCACTCAATACATCTACAATCAAACACCAAGCACGTTTCAGTGGGAGGTTGTAATGAAAGTGATTTTAGAGAAGGAAAAATGCCATTTGCAGGCAGAAGAAAACCACCCATTTCAAGTCAATTTTTTCAACAGTCGTACGGAATTCACACCAATTCACCCCAATTTGACTTTGCTCAAGCTGCTCTGTGTCAATGCCTCTGAGAAAGGCAAGTTGGCCCTAACAAGCTGCCTTCATGGAGATTGTTGGACTCTATTCTTTCAGCAAACCCATTTTATTGTTTCATGATGGGGTTTGAAATGAAAGACAGTTCAGATCTGGCTGCAGCTGTGCAGACAGCCCCCTCAGCCCTCATCTCCTCCTCTGGAAGACCAGAAGTAGGAAAACGAATGATTTTGCTCATTAAACCAAATCCTACAAATATTACTGTATTTTGAAAATAATACTAAGAGAAGAGAAAAGAGTAAGACCAAGATGAGAGTGTAAACTGGCATTGCAGCGTGCCAGGGAGCAGCAAAGTGGTTTGGGTTGAGACGTGGGGGGCTGAAGACCACGGTCAGGGCTTTGACCGCCATCCCTTGTGCCAAACATCCACTCGCTGCCACCTGAAACCAGAGAGATTCCTCAGAATACTGAACTGGGAGAAGTAAAAGGGACATCTGTGAATGCTGCTGCTGGTAGGGCTGGATGGCCACGGCAGGAGAAACTGTGGGCACACTGATCACCCACATCAAAGCCGAGGCGGCAAAGTTTGGGCTCGGGCTGGTTTTCCGTGGAGCGCTGCTGGAAAATGCGGCACGCTGCTGGTTCCATCCGAAACCTTCCCCGTGTCATTAATGCTGGAAACCCCTCATTATCCTCTCATTAAACCTCCCTTAAAATGCCCTTCCTGCATTTTCGTGCTGAGGGCTGCGCCTGGCACGTGCAGCGGCTCTTGCCGGCGTTTCAGGTGCGATTTTTCGGCCTCCTGGCAGGGGAAGGAAAAGAGCAAAACCAGAGGCAGAGCAGCTTTAACTCCCCCACATGCTGAAGGCCAGGTGAAGGTGGGTATTTGTGGTCCAGTCCTGCTGTTGTTGAAACGAATGGCAGCGATGTGTGAGGGAGCAGGATTAGGCTCAGGCTGCGATGCAGGCCTGGAATCAGAGCAGGGCCCAACTGCGTTAATTAGGGGGTGGTTAGCTGAAAACCGACCCCCAGCAGCACAGATTATTTCGTGGTGGAGCTACGTGGGTTCCTGACTTCTGCTCTTGGACCGCTCTCATCCCGTGTTCTGCCCTGGCCTCCCAAAAATGCTTTCCTCCTGTGTGAGGACACGGCACGCAAACACGTTCCTGACGAGAGCGTCGTGGCTGGCTTGACACGGGTTTTTGAGGATGGTGACAGGGGAAGAAAGGCTTGTGCACGCCACAGATGTATCTTTGAAGACAGAACGTGGGTCGTGTCTTGGAATTTAGGGGCTGTCGTATGGGAATGATTTACCGGGCTTTTAGGGTTTCTTTGTGTTTCACAGACAGATCCTCACCTGCTACCCTTCACACATACCTAATTGCGCACGTTATACCACACGGAAGCATTTTTTGTCTTGATCTTGGCTCTTCACCTGGCATTTTTCTCCCACCTGTTGCAGCTGCAGGTGTAAACTTTATTCTTACACATGCTTCCATGCGTGCATCAGTTCTTCCAATCATGCTAAACATATCTCACCTTGGTGAACCCCAAAAGTCAGCTTCACTCTTAGGGATTTCCTTGTGCTGCCATGCAGAGGAGCCCAGGCAGGGCTGAGGCAGCTGAGGACCCAGCAGTTGTGCACTCAAGTGCCTAAGCAGGGTTTTCTCTCCCATGTCCATGTTTCCAGGACTCAGAATCTCCTTTCTGACGTGCCCCAGCAGCATTTATGGTGTCTAAGGAACAGGGAGCACCCAGGAGAAGCCCCAGCCCAGAAGGCTGTGCCCACAGCAGGTTTCACTGAGCAGCACATCAGTCAGCTGCTGAGATGAATGTCCTTTCAGATATGCACATGGAATTAATTAATTCAATTAAGACTTTTTGTTGCTGCTGTTTCCTGGAAGCAAACGTGGCTTTTAGCTCTGGGATATACTACTATTGCACAAAGGGATAAAAAAAACCGAAATCAAGAGGATGATTTTTGTGCGTGTGGTAAAGAGTGAAGCTTTTAAAGTGGATTAGTGTTATTGTTGGGTGGTGGGAAACATGAGACTCATCCAAGTACAGCTTGGAGTTCACTGTGATTTGCAAACCAGGCGAACCTGGGTTATGGCTGTACCTCAAAACCATGGGAAGAGCTTGCTAGGCTGTGGCTGGTGCTCGTGTAGCCAGGAAAGCAGGAGAGTTTGGCTGGGACGTGCTCCAGTTTGGGTTAATGACACACATGACAGATGCTGAGACACGTCTGCAGCCACTCAGTGCTGTGGACACAGAGGACCCGACTCTGGGGAGCTCCAGAAGCAGACTAGGTTCTTTTGTTTTGGAAAAGTTCATTCCAAGTGCAAAATTGTGTAATATTTACTCCTCTGTGTATTTGCTCCCACAGCGTAGCAGTGATTCACAAGAGTAGTATTACATCATTTACTTTTTTCCTCAGTTTTTGCTCTTCCCAGATGCTGCTGTAGCGCTGCTTCTGCTGGGTCACAAGGCTGAAATGCCCACTGCCTGCTGGCACGTGACCCCTTTCACAAACAGACCTGATTATATCTTAAAATCAGGTTTCCAGAACTGATTCTCCTCGCCGTGAGGTTCCCCTCGACCTCAGCACCCTCGTGGTTGCAGAAGAGCTAAAGGGGATTTATTCAGAGCCCCAGATGGTTTGGTGGTGTGGACGAGGTGTTTGATCAGGGCTGGGAAGCTCTCAGGGCGCTGGGTGGTTGGTGCTGTGACAGCCAAGGACTATTGTCTGCCTGGGTACACGTGGGACTCGTTTTGGAGCAGCAGCAGGAAATCCTCCTTCATCCTCATACTCACCCAGGGAGGTTGCAACAACCCCAAGTCCTCAGGCTGAGCCAAGGCTTGAAATAAAGGCACATTTTCCTACCATCAGGACTAATCATTCAGGGAATGATTAGAGGAAGCCAAAGCCTGGAGGTGCTGGGTGAGTTTTGGGAAAATCTCCCTGTGTCACTGTCGACATTGAACACTGGAGGTGGTTTGGAAAGCCAGAGGGGGGTTGTTTGGGTTTTCTCTTTGCTGGTTTATTAATAAAATCCAACAATAACAACAAAACAAAATAAATTCCCCTTGTACTGAGAGTAATTTCAAACAACAACGCTTAGGTGGTGACAAGGCAAGAGGTGTTGGAAACCTTTCTGTGGACAAAATCAGGGCCTCAACCTGAGCAAAGTGAGGTTCCATCTGAAATAAAAAGGGATTTTTTGTGGAAAAAGGCAGACCCTGGCACTTCTCTAGGACAGCTGAGGAGAGTGGGAAAGAAATTGGGAGTCTGCAGGAACAGAGGATGATGAAAGGTGTAGAAAATGTGATTTCTGCAGGAAGATGTCAAGAACCAAGCTCATGCTGTCCTGAGCAGGGAGGCTGGAGGATGAAGACATGACCTTGTAACTCAGATATTTAGATGGAGAGGAAATTCATAAACTGGTTTTGTGTCCATCGAGCAGCAAGGAAAGAAATCACAGGCTTAATCCGCAGCAAAAGAGACTTAGGTTAAAATCTGTAAAAGAGACTTAGGGATGCTCTGGCATGGATTTTGCAGGCAGATTGGGCATTTGCCACTGCTGCAAATCCACACAGGGCACCTCCACCTCCCAGGCATGGCTCGGAGAGCTTTTGGCACCCATGTAAACTCACAAACTCCCTTCCAGCTCCATTTTCTGTGATTTTGAAATAACAGCAAAATTACAGCCTGGCAGCGTAAGAGCTGGGATTATTTGTTTTAGGATTAACATAATTAGGCTAAGCATGAATCAGATGTTTTAGCAATTTGCAATTAAAGCACACGGGAGAGATGCGACTCTGTCTCTCTGTCAGTGAAAGATCTACACGCAGAGAGGAAGTGCTGACAGACACCTTCCTCTCACCTCCACACGTGCCAGGTAGGGCTGCAGGAAGGATTAGGCATCACCTCTTAATCCTGCTGTACAGTGCCAGGCTGAGCCTTGCTTGTACAACCATTGCCTTCCTGCAGTCAGGCATCCAGGGTCTCAATTAACATCAATAAATGTTAACACTTGTGGGATTTGCTGGGAAGGTTTGAACTCCAGCTCAGTTCAGCGCTGACATATCAACACATGAACTCGGAGATCAGATCCCTCCCAGAGCTGCCTGTTTTAAGATCACAAGGGATTGCTCTTGGCTGCCTGCACCTCCTGCAGTGTGGAGCCCACGTGCAGGAGCAGAACGATGCTCTGGGACTGACACCCCATCTTGGTTGGAAACCTTTGAAGGGAGTCAACCACATCCCTTGGGACAGCCCCAGTGGATAATTACACTCACAGCTCAGAACGTGCCTATTTTAGGGCTGGAAGAGCTTTAACTCCGTCTGCTGGATATACCTGGGGTTCTCTTTATCTGATAAGTGGCTGTATCCGTGAACAGATCAGGAAGAAGCTGCTTATCCCCCATGGGTGCACACAGCAAGCAGTGATCAAGCCAGGAATTTTCAGATGGGTGTATTATAATAATGATCTAGAGATTATTCCAGCCTCTTCATGACAGGCAAACCATGAAGGCTTTTCCAGTTTTCCCCAGTTTTCCTTCTGGTAGCAACCTGTTTGCTCATACACCTGGCCACTGGCAATGAGTTTGGTTCAGGGAAACTCCATCCTTGCTGTGCACAAGGGAATAACATTCGGTTCTGACTGCTGTTGAGGGATTTATTTTACTTTTGTGACTGTTTGAATGCAATGTTAACTGGCAGGGCAGCCCCAAGTGCAGGGAGAGGGGCTGGTGCTCTTCGAACATGTGCTGTGGTGGCTTTGGTGGGACCTGAAAGGAAAACTTTCTAAGCCCAGAAATGTCCCTGTTGTTGTTTTGACCATGTTTTGAAATCAGCATCACCTTTCATGTATAGACTCAGGACAGCAGAAGCCATGGATGTATTTTAGAGGCAGCTGGACCTATCCATCCCTCCAAACTCTGTGCACACAAGTCTTTCTTCTCCTGAATCTTGGCACTAAAAGTCCAGAGGGCTCGATTTTATCCCATCCATCCCACTTCTGGCACAATTTCCTCTCAGGAGAGGACAACGTGCTGCAGACCCCCCCCAGAAGCAAACACCAAAGAAGGTTTTTGGAGGACTATATTTAAATGCTCAACACCACCACTGGTTTACGGGGAAAGTATCTCACACTTTGATCAGCATCTGCTAAAAACAGAGCTGCAGAGACACGGGTATTTCTCTGACAAATTCTTTATTTCTGTAAGGAAGAAGTGTCTACAGAAGGTTTGAAATTAGGCTGGAGTTCCAAAAGTTAAAAAAAAAAAAAACAAAACAACCAAAAAAGCCCCCAATAAAGTGGCCAGGCTTGGCTTCCAACATCAAACTCCTCTGAAAATCCTGGCTGGAGACAAGGACACGCGATCCCAAGGTCCAGGCTGCTGTGTGCAGACCAATTTAGCAGCATGCCTGCTCGACCCCTGGCTACAGTGGTACCATCTGTGGTCTATTACTGGGGATTTTGTACCAGCTGGGCAGCAGGAGCTTGTCTGAAATCCACCTCAGCTCGGGAGCTGATGAGCTATTTAGCTACTGCTTGTATTTGTCTTATAAAAGTAATAATAACATGTTCTGTTGCCATTAAGGTCTGACATTAAGTGCATTATTTTCCTAATAGATCTAAAGTAAGAGCTAGGATGGCCTTTTATTTTTAATGAACTGAAGACTGCTGTGATCCCATTCATCCACCCATGAAATCCACTGACTGACAAGGTCCCATTTCTGGGCAGCGGGGTTAAATGTGCTTCAGACAAAAGCCAGATTTTCCTTTCTTCTGCATGCCATGGGCAGGATCAAAGGAGTGGGGGAAATGGACATTAAAGCACTTGTAATCAGGGACACAGACTCCATCCCAGCATGGGCCAGCCCTCTTGCAGGCTGGTGGGAATGCTGCTGTGTGTTATTGCACGGGAAGCTCTGGGGAGAAATCCGGGCAGGTAAATGAGGCTGGGGGCAAGAGCTGCACAGACCAGCCTCAGATGTTATCACCAGGAGCTTCTCCACGTGGGAGTGAATATCCCTTGCAGCTCTGGGGCTTCCTCCCTGGTCAAGGCTTTCTTAAGGAGCTTGTAGTGTAGTAACCCTAGGACTCAGCAGATGGTGCTGCTATGGGTAACCCTGGGATGGGATGGGTGGACGGATGGACAAGCGGGTCTGGGGGGGGGAAAGGAAAGCAAGAATACCAGTTTGATCACTTTTCTCTTTGAAAGCTGTGCTGATGCTCCAGAAAAGCTGTTCTCGTTAGTCACACCTCCCTGCAACTGGAACAACAGTGCTGCAGCTGGAAATCCACGTAAGGTGGGATGGAGACCTGGATGGGTGGCAGGGCCATTCCCTTTGGCTTGCTAGGCAAACCACAGGGCCTGGCTTGGAGGTGAGGATGAAGATCAACTTCAGAGAAGCTGGAAAGTCACCACTCCTCTTGCCTTTCCCTTTGGCCTTTTGTTTTATGACACCCTTTTTCAAGCAGCCCTCTCAAATGGTCTTGAAAGGATCGGGGCAGAAAGTCTGCTGATGTCTCCCAAAAGACAGCAAACTGGGAATGGTTTGTTTTCCAAGCACATATGAGTTCATTTGCTTCTCAAAATTTGCATTTATTTTTAACTGGATTAACATCCAGCTAATGTGGATGTCAACCAGTTGGAATGCAATTTTGGGAATTATGGAGGAATTTAGCACTGCTGATATAAACCAAATGTGATGGAGTTGGAAAGCATATGATGTTTATCTGCATGGGCTTGGTGTCATTAGCATGCTCTGTGTTTCTCCTAGGTTAACTCTTAGGTGATCCAAATGGAAATAAATATTTCTACTACAGCTGCCATATGGCTAAAATGACAGAGTGAATTACTCAGCTTGGGTTTAAAAGAAATAATAGGGAGTTTATTATCCAGATCTTCCTCCTAACAGGAATAGATAATGGCATTAGGTATATATAAAGGGGTTTTTTACTTGTTAGGCTGGGGTTTTTTTTCCATTTGTCAATGTTTGAGTTATTGCAGTGCATGATGATTTGTAAGCACATATGTATGAGCATAAGCAGGCAGCTCTCCTCATCCTGCATCTATTTCAGGCATGTTCAGAGGAGTTATTATGGCATGTGCTGAAACTTGAAGCTGATAAGTCAGGAGAGGACTTAAACATCTTTAAGTCTGTACCACGGAAGGGGAACCACCCTCCCTTCAAATGGATGAGGCCCAGTGGCCTTCTCAGTGCTGAAATCCTGCTCCCAGGAAACACGGACCGGGAAGCATCAAAGCAGAGAGGACGAGTTGTTCCTTAATCAAAATATTGTGAAACTGTGGTTCTGCCGATGGTTTGCTGCTCGGGGTTTGTAGATACGTAGGATGATTGGGGAGCTTCAAAGAAAGATGTCAACCAAATGTTTTCCCGAGTCACATGCACGGCAGAAGGAAATGTGCTTCCTAAAGGTCCTACCGGCAGATGAATATCTTTCTGCAGTCATTAAAGTTGTAAAGTCACCCCCCACACCCCCTCCCTACATGCACATGAAAGATGAGGGGATTTGCATCCCAGACAAAGCCAGATTTGGGATCTGGACGTTTCCCTTCGAAGGAGCAGCGCAGGGATCTTGCAGTGGATGTGTTGAGGGAAAGCACAGCAAGGACTTGGTCATGTTGGGCAGATTTTCATGATCTGCTGTTGTTCTGCTGTGCCCCAACACCTGCTGGCATCCCAGTGCAGGGACCCCACCACAGAGCCAGGCCAGCCCTGGGACACAGGGCCACTCCTGGCCACTGCTTTGCTGCCTCTTCCCACACAAGTGGTGGAAAATTGATGGAAGAGGGGTTTGGTTGGATCTGTCTCCAAAGACCTGCATTTACTGTGTAGAAGAACACTTCCTGACCTGTCCTTGCTCCACAGAGGGCTCATTTCAGCACAGAATTCCCTGTATCAATCACATCACTGTGGCCTTTGTTCGGGATGCTCCAGAGTACCTGAGCAGAGGATGCTCCCTGCTGATAAAGGTGGGAGGATTTCCATGTGCTAACATTGCTCCCTGCTTCTCCCTGGGCACAGCCTCTCCCACAGGACATGACCCTGGACAGCTGCCTTCTTCACTGCTCCATCATACTCATGAGGAAAAATTCATTTGGGAATGGTGAGCCTGATGGAGGCTTCTCACATCTCTATTTCCACAGAGCTGTGTTTACCCAGCTGTAATTTCTCACCCCGAAAAATGCCCAGCAAGATGGGAACCCCTTTCATGAGAGGATAGGACCATGAGGGATGGGTTTGAAACCTCCAGCAATGAGCTAAAGGGATGATAAAATGATAGTGGTGGTCTTTGGGCTCATGCCTCTCTCAAGCAGGGTCTGTGGTATCAGTGGCAGCTGCTTTGGTGAATATGGATTGGAGTAGAGCTCACAGTTTATGAATTCAGACCAAATTTTAGTTCTACTTGATGGTCCCTGGGAATGCAGAAGGCTGATATATGAATGGCAGCATTGGGAAAATGACTTAAATTCATCCTCCTCCTCGTCCTGACAACTCCTTCCCTCCTTGAATTTGCAGGAAGCTTGAGTCATCATGGCATTGTGACATCTTTAGTGTAAGCTTGAATTCAAGGTTACTCTTATTTTATTGTCTATGCCTGATTCCTTGGAATTGCAGGCCTTTGGAGAGACTCTACTTCTGCAACACAGAGTAGCTGAGCTGTGGTGGTGGCACTCTTCGAGATCTCACATGGACTCTTTACTCTTGTCTTGCAATTAACAGAACCATTCCCTAGTAAGTCCCACAAATGGCTAGAGGTCATTAAAAAGTCTCTTATCACCAACTAATTCCATGATTTTTGGAAACAGAACCCCCACGTGTTTTTTCAATAAGCTCTTCTCCTTCTGACAGCACTACATCTTTCACAAACACAGCGAGAGTAACCTCTGGACTTCGCCTGCAGCAGTGAAGTATGAAATTTTGAATTCCATGGGTCACTGTTTTTGCTGCAGCCAGATGTGGATAAAAGGCAAAGGGTGTTTTATTGTTGTTTTTTCAAGAAACAGGGAAAGGTTTGTACTAAGGTGCACCCTCTACCCTAAAAACAAGTGGCTAACATGTGGCTTGAATATCACCAATTGGCATTTCAAAAGATGAAACTTTTCAAAAAACATATTTTGAATTTAAATGTTCTGTCTGCAGCTAATAAAGTACATTATGACTTTAAATTGGATTCAGGAAAACGTACAGGACAGCTACAACCTTGATGCCAAGCTGTGCATTAGTAGGTGGTTTCGTTGGCATCACAGGTACCAGTGAGTTGTGATGGATATAAAAGGGAGATACTCAATGGCTGAGACCTTCCCTTAGTTCTGAACAGACTGGGTTATCCACTGGAAATAAATTAACAGATGTGTCCAATCTCTGTGTGCAGTGATGGATGAGTCTATGAAAGCCTTCATTATTGGTATGCATTTTATGCAAACTCTTCTGGCGACTGAGGCGTGTTAAAAAACTGCTTAGTTTAATTTCTCTGAAGCCCCAGTGTGCCACTGATGATTTAAACCCTCTGTTTCCTGCTTGGGGAGCTGAATATTGAGCAACCAGGAATGAATATCTCACTTCTGGGATTTTATGAGGAAAGCTATCTTCGTGGTAAAATTTCGGTGGACCTCTTTGGAAACACTTCCAGAGAATAGTTGAAGCTATGAAACCCATAAATAACAAACTGAGAAGTTCACTGTTTGTTTGTGGGGGGAAAAAATAATTATATTTCTCTTTACTACTTGATCCAGCCCTCCCTGTCTCACAGACATTGGACAATATTTGGTTTCCCAGCCATGGTCTGTGCAGCCCAGCAGAGTGACATGATTTTGGTTTCCAGCAGTTTCTCCACTGCCTCCTGAAATGCTCCGTTCTGAAACAAAAAGATAAAAATGGTGATCACAATGAAACACAAACCAGAACTATCTGATCATCCTCCAGCTTTGATTGCTGCTGCTGTTAGCCTGGTGCTCGACAGCACACTTGCCAGATGCGCAAGTAGCAAGGTTGTGACAACCCTGAGATTTTACTGCTGCACTACACTTTTAGAATGATGTTCTCTAAAATGTTAACAGCTGTAAGTCAGGGTTTTGGCAAGGGAAAATTCTGTAGAAAGTTTGATTTTTCTTCGTCTTGCTGCCCAAGATCCTTCTGTCAATAAAATCAGAGGCATGGAGCATGTCTTCCATGGAGATGGGCTGAGAGAGTTGGGGTTTTTCAACCTGGAGAAGTGAAGGCTCCACGTCAATGTTGTTGCAGCCTTTCAGTACTTAAAGGCAACAAATTTTTTAGAGGACAAATTTTTCAGCAGGGCCTGTTGTGACCAGGATGAGAAGTGATGGTTTTAAACTAAAAGAGGCTCAATTGAGACTGGACATAAAGAAGGAAGTTTTTACAATGAGGGTGGTCAAACACTGGCACAGGTGTCCCAGAGACGTGGTGGCTGCCCCAGCCCTGGAAACATTCAAGTTCAGTTTGGATGGAGCCAGTTTGGACTGAGAAACCTGATTTAGTTAAAGATGTCCCTGTTATTGCAGGCGGTTTGGACTAGAGGACCCCTAAAGATCCCACCCAACCCAAACTGCTCTGTGATTCTCTGACTATGGGAAGAAAAGTATTTAACTATTTGTACCTGTCGAAAGCATTCATCTCTTCTCCAAATCGTGTGATTTCTCTGCTTGTGCCTTTACAAGACTTTCCACCTCTGTGTGTTGCACACAGAGCTTCAGTAGCCAGACCACATTTAGCAGGAAATATCTGGCCCCACCTCAGATGAAAATTATAGAAACCTAGAGTGGTTTGGATTGCAGGGGCTTTAAAGATCACCCACTTCAACTCTGTCACCATGAGCAGGGACACCTTCAGCCAGAGCAGGCTGCTCAGGGCCCCATCCAGCCTGGTCTGATCATAAGAATAGCTGATGAAGAAGCAGATGAAAGCAGAGTAGGAAAAAATGTGGGCCATTCCAGATGGAAGCATAGAATAGGGGAGGAAGGAAGAGGATTTGGAGACAGGAGCCTTCCCCTTTCGATGGCAGGGGGATAGAGGGCCACCACAGCCATCTGAGGGGACACAGCTGGCCTCATGCATGTCCCTGCTCCCTGTGTGAAAGAGGCAGGTGAAGGAATGGCATCTTCCCCTCTCTCCTCCTGAACTGTGGGGCCAGAATCACCCTTTCAGATTTACCACCTCGCGTGCTGCACAGGCTGGTCCCGCTCCAAGCAAAGCCTTCGGAGCAGCAGCTGCACCACGCAGGATCACAGAAACTCAGCCTCACCCCCGGTAGTCTAATGATCTCAATACCTGAAGCCCTCTGAGGAGCAGATATTTTCATCCCTTTCTGATTTTCAGTGGAGGCCTGGGGCAATTTTTGTTCCTGAAACTTTGGAGTTACTTCAACGCTGTAAAGCCACGGAACAACTGCTCGTGTTCTCGCTCTGGCATTTGAAGTCTCCCTGTGAAACAGCTGGTCTCTGATGTGCAAGATACCTGCTTCCCACTATTTGGCTTCCAACAGCAAGAAGATGACTTATGGCCATGGACTATCCCTTAATTTAACACATCAAAACCGAGCAAAAACAAACAAAGCAGAGCGAAGAACACATGCAGACCGTGAACTCACATTCTGCACCTCGCACTTTTGCCCAGAGCACATGTTTTTGCAGCTTATCTCCCCAGGTATCTGTGATGGTGCCTTCTCATGTGTTTGTTTTCTTTGTGTGGGGATACTCGGCAAGAAACTGTTTCTCTGGGAGAAAAAGCAGTTTTTGCTTCTCTCTGGCCATGGACCAAACAAAGACCTTAACTGGACACTTAACCACGAGCTTGCTGCAAAACCTGTCCCAATATATGAAGTGGCAGGCACTGATTCCAGAGGGCCTTGAGGAAGGGTATGTCCTGACTACTCTGAGCTACATTATCCTTCACTTAATTCAGTTTACTGTGATTTCTCTCTCTGTGATCTCAGAAAGCCCTTCTGCAGCCCCAAAATGCAATGTAATATCACAGCAGCAACACAGTTTGAGTCTTGCCTCGGTCTGAAATGGGGCAAAGATCCATCCATGCTGCCTTCGGCAGCTGGGATTTATCCCACCGTGTGACAGGCAATGATCATCACCTCTTACTCCTAGTAGAGTGTAAAAGGCTAATAGGATGCTTCCAGCTAAAAAATGATCTGTTCATTCTTATTTTTATTTCCACGGACTGCTTTTTTCTCTACTGCTTTTAGGTGAAAGGCTCCTGAAGTGTCTCATTCGTGGGTAATATCAGTGCATCCTTCTTGAAAAAAAAGATTGTGTTACTTGCAAAGACAAAGCTCAGATATGCTCTAGACCAGAGATTCCCACTATGGGCTCCGAGTCCTGCAGCTGATTTTTCAGCTGGAAAACAGACCTGGTGAAGCTCAGCTTCAAGTTGACTGAAAGAGCCTATAACACTTCCTGAAAACACTTTTAACTCGTTTCTAAATTTGTACTCCTCTTTGTACTGGGATAAGTGCCATTTTAAAAAGATAGTGAGGAAAACAGTCCCAGTTTCTTCTGGCCGGCAGAAAGGCAGAGTCCTTCCTGTCCATGTTGTGTTACAGCTGGCAGATGTCGTGCCTCACCAAACACAAGAATTCAAGTCTTCAGCTGGTCTTGCAGGGCCCCAAAACCTGCTCAGAAACTGCTTCATTGTCAGCAGAGATCTGCGTGGATTTGTGGATACAAAACCACGCACGTACAGCCAAGAAGGTGCCACATCCAGTACATCCCCACTGCTGATAAAGAGTGAAAATACAGCCTTTTCCTGTCTTCTTCGTGATGAATACAGCATGAAAGGGTCAAATCCAAAAGCTAATGGCTGATCAGAGATTCAGCTGGGCGAGGGTTAAGATCAAGTCTTGTGGAGTCAGGAAAGAGAAAGGCCCCAAGTGTCCTCAAAATTTCCATATGACATTTAGGTATCAATAACGGCATTGTTCGGGAGCAGGAGCTCATTTTCTAAGGAAGGCAGCTTGCTCCTTGCAGACCACGCTCCCTGTGGCTGGGGATGCCAGGCTGCTGCTTGGCAAGGAGCTTGTTAGTTCATTTAAAAAATGCCCAAGTTAAACGAGGTATAAATCAACGCCGTCCCACTCACATTAAGACACACCAACTTAATCCTGCCGAGGACACTGACCTGAAAATGTTTAACAAGGTCAACATTTCTAGGGAAAACTTTTCCTGTGCGGAATTTCCGAAGGCTTTCGGTGTTTTTTGTAATTTATTTTTCACCTAAAAATCCATTTGCCGTATTTAATATTTTTTTTTTAAGGATTATCTCTTAATCTTACCCTGTTACAAAATGTATTCATAATCCTCATGGCAGTTACTTAGCAAGTCTTAAACCTGTCATTAAAATACCTCCTCTTGTTACTACAATCAGCAGTCTTAATCCACTGCTTTTTGCTTTTTTCTTTTTTTTCTTTTCTCACTTTGTTCCCAAATGGCTTAAACCAAGGTATGACAGGTAGCAAACAATCCCCCCTCTAATTACTTGGAAGAAACAAATAAAGGGAAGGAATACATTTGCGTGGCAAATTCCTGAGACTTTGGAAACTAGAGGCCGTAGGAATGTGCCCTGGGAAATTTTAAACCCACTCCAAAGCTGTGGGTTTGAACAGTGGTGGATTTAGTCCCTGGAAGGCATGGATGGGGAGAGGTGCTGCCAAAAGAGGGGGTGGCTGCCAGCAGTCCCAGTCCTGGGGCGAAAATGAGGAATCGAGGTCCTGTGCGGGAGGATGTGCAATGTCTGGATGCAGGGAAATACACCTTGAGCTTTATCTGGAAGTGCCCAGCAGCCTGGTGAGGCTCAGCAGGGCCTGGATCCCTCCCAGCACCACATCCCCTGGGAAAGCCCAGGCTTGGGAGCTCCAGGAATGGTTGGACACCGGTGAGTAGGGGGGCAAGGAGTGGGAAGCAAAGGGACCACATTGCTGGAGAAGTGGGTGTGAGTATCTGGGAAAGGAAGGCTGGAAGCAGGATATCTGATTCATTGGGGAAAAAAAGCTCCTGAATTGGAGAGGAGCAGAGGAAATGCTGCAGCTCTGCACTGCACATCACTGGAAGGGGAGGATTAAGGTGTCATTTGGTCAGAGCTTCAGCAGGATGTGGCCCTAAGCGCAGGTTAAATGCATCAGGCAGCTCCCACCTGCTGGAAACTCAGAGCCTGTTTCGTACCCAGCCCCATCCCAAATCTGCATCTCTGCAGGGGGGGTGTCCAAAATTGCTCCCAGCCTGTGCTTTCCATGAAGGTTTTTAGGGGAAAACAAGAGCTCACGTTCAGAGTCCCCGGAGACCCCACGCTGTCCTGGGAGCTGCCGGGCAAACACAGCGCTGGCTTGAAATCAGATATCGCCTGCACAAAACTCTTCACAAGATAATTAGGCTCAACTGGGATTTTTTAAAAAGACATTAACTCCATGAACTTTTCAATCTAAAACAATGCCACAACGACCACGTTGGGAATAAGGCATCCTGGCCCTTCTTGGGGATCGTGCGTTGAAGTTGTCTTGTTAGTAGGGAGGCGTTGATGCAATAAAGGAAAGCATTGTGGCCTGGAACAGCTGGGCTTTTCTAACTGCTTGCCTAAATGTGGATGATTAATGACCAAAATGCATCCTTGCTGAATGGCATTGAGAGGCTGGAGGTATTTCATGGCATTTTCCTTTTTTCCATTTTTGTAAGAGATTTCTTGCAAACAAAGCTCCATTGATGTGGGTCCATTACAGATATGCAAAGTGAATTCTGAATTATTGCCTTTCTGATGGGTGACAATAATGTTACATTGTTGTTGCATGTTTCAGGCTGCAGGATCTGAAGATGCTCAAAAAGCCACTTGGTGCTTTTGGAGACTGGAGCTACTCAAACATTTTAATGAGATTTGTTGTCACTGTTGTTGGAAAATGCTGCTTCATCCAAACCAGAACATCCTACAGTGAAATAGTCCCATTAATAACATTTCCATGGGAAAGTGTTCAGATTTTCTGGGGTCAATTTATAAGCAGAGAAGAATCCAAATGAGAACCCCGATCTTCTCAGTCTGAAACCAGATGTTTCAATGGCAACAACAACGAAAAACATTTCAGGGAAGCATTCTGAAAAGTTTAGTTCTTTTTCCACGCTGGAATGAAAATGTAATT
Organism: Melanocharis versteri; assembly: GCA_013397845.1. Taxonomy (NCBI): domain Eukaryota; kingdom Metazoa; phylum Chordata; class Aves; order Passeriformes; family Melanocharitidae; genus Melanocharis; species Melanocharis versteri. Next base: position 15,510 of record VZTG01008134.1, on the reverse strand, counting down.
CCAGACCTCAAAAACCTTTGTGGAAGTGCACTGCTGATCTCTGGCTGCCTCCACCAGAAACTTCATGGCCCATCAGGAAAGGGGCTGGCATGTAAGTCCTTTGTTAGTCCAGCCATGCCACGGCCACCCACCCACTCTTGGCCTTGGGTGGGGATGTCACCCATCTGCTGCTCTCTGTGCTTCTCCCCATCTGCCCTGGGAAGTGCAGAAGAGCTGCCTTGCTTTTCTCCACCTGTGGAAATGAGCAACGTGGCTCACAAAAAGTAGGGAGAGTTCTCTGGGCGTGTGAGCAGCCATCTGGGGGAGAGGCAGTACTGTGGTATCAGGAGATGTGGAACACTGTCACCAAATAAAAGCACAAAAACACGGCTATCAGGAGTGCACGTGAAAGGCAAATCGAAAGGCTGGACGAGCCTGTGAGGGATGTCCTAACTTCCCAGCAGCCCCCTCAGTGTTGTTATCCAACGCCATCCCACAGCTGCCAGCATGCAGAGTTTTGTGTCACCCACCAGGGCTGCACCAGCAATGACTTGGGGACTCCTGGCTGGTAGGAGGTACCCAGCTAGGATGGGTGGGTGTGTCCATGTGGGTCCCTTTAGGGTGGGACAGGCAGTTTTTCACTTCTTGCTAACGCTGTGTGCAGGATCACAGGTTGGTGGGGAAGAAAGGACAACATTTTGACGCCAGTTCTGCTGGCTGACCCTTCTGTGCCCACAAGCAACACGCATGAATGACAATTTCCTTCACCTAAAGGCACTGCTGCAGCCAGGCAAGGTATATCTTGCATTTATCCAAGGCACTTAAAGGCAAATTTCTTTTTCCTCTGCCAGCGTGTTGGCTTTTATCATTCAACAGGCCACGGAATTGTTTTCCCTAACATCCCCTTAAGAAGGATGTATTTTTCAAAATACTGCCATTCCCTTCTCTAAAACAGGTTTTGATGTGGCTACTTCAAATCAAAACCATGAGCTTTCCTCTCCTCACGCCCACCGACTTAAAACCTGCCCCCAATGCCAGTGGTTCAGAACTATCCAAATAAAGCAGTTGCTTTAAGGAGTGTTTGCTTTTCCTCTCAGGCTCCTTCTCCTGACGCTATATTGTTTGTGGAAAAAGAGTTCTCTGGGTGGGTCACTGAGCTGTCGTGGTTAAGAAGCTGTATTTGAAGTCTGGTTCAGTGTAGGAGAAAAACATGTCAAAACAGCCTTGAAAGTACAGCTCCCTTTTCCCCCTCCGTGTAGCAGCTCTTTCCCATGAAAAACAGCTTCTTGAGGACATTGGCTGGGTGGCTCCAAAATGCAGTGAAAATAACACTCTTTTCATACCAGGAAAACAAATTGCTTCTGGAATAAAGCCGTGCCTATACAGCTCTGCATTTTAACCTTGCTTGAATGCTCACTCCTGAATATCTTTATATCAGGGAAACATGCTTAATTATTCCTGAGTAATTTTGCCTGCTGGACTGCAGTTCCTCAAATAAATGCTATGTGGGGTTTTCCTGATGATGTTGTTCTTTTCCTTTGAAAGGATGCCAAGGAGCAGGTTTCCCTCTTCCATCTTCCCCCTCTACCTTTTGACTTTAAAGCAGATTCTTGGTGCTCCTTAAATAAACACTCCTCCGAGATACTTTTTCACGGAGTGGCACGAATGCCATGAGCCCAAAAACGGCATTAATGCATTTTTCTTCTGTGGCTTTGGAATGACGTGCATCTAATGTGGATGTGTGTTGCCTCGGAGAATGCTCTGGTTTCTATTCCTGCGTTTGATTCTCTGCAGCTGGGAAGCCACGTTTCACAGGTGGTTGGGAAGCTTATTAGATTATTCATAACTGGGTTGATTTCTTTTTTTTCCCCCTTTTTTTTTCCCCTCTAAGCAATTAAAAACATGTGTCAAAGGAGGCCTGAGATGATTAGAAGCACTGCTGACATCTCTTTCCCATTTACCTTTTGCTGTTTTCACTTGGGTTACACAGAGCCTGGTGCTGGTACCCACAGATGTGGCTCTAAAGGAGAGAGAAGTGAGTTTTCTTCCTGTCAGAAAAAATTAAAATAAAAAAAAAAAGATTCGCTGCTGGTTTGTCAGGGATTCCTGTGTGAGAAAACTCTGTCGTTTTCCTGGGAATGAGCAGGAATCACAGTCATAATTATCATAATGATGATGAATGTTTTCAGGCATTTTTTTCTGCTGGTGACCACAGAGCAGTGACAGAATCTAGGCAAGCAGCAGTTCATCTGAAGATGAATTCCCAATCCGTGGCAGTCTCAAAAGAGGCACATGCATCAGGAAGGGGAAAAGTACTGAGGGAGTCACTGGTGGGGAGAATTGAGCCAGCAGAGAATTCGCTACTACACAAATCCCTGTCTGAAATTCAGTGTGGATGACGAGGCTTTGCCATCTCCCATCAGCATGGCTCATGTGTGAGCCAGGTACCACAGGCATATCCTCCAGAGGAGGATCTGGGAGCTCTCACGTGGCCTGGTCAGCTCCTGGTTCCCAGAGGAGCCCAGGCTGACTTTTCAGAGGTGTTGAGCTTTAACTGGCTCAGGCTCGGGCTGTGCTTACGAATAGTCAGACCCCAAAAAGCTGAGCTGATTTTCAGGGAAGAGCTTCAAGCAAAGGAAATTAATTCAGTGTTGTACATTATACACAGGCTTTTTAAAGGGTTCTTGTTTTTAAAAAAAAAAGCAGAATTCATATTTGGTTGAAACTGCTGGATTCTTAAAGGATTCATATGAGCAGTGGAAGTACAAAGGGTAAAAAGATCAATATCAGAAGTAGCTGTGTTGCAAAGAGAAATCATAGATCATGGAATCATACAATGGTTTGGGTGGGAAGGGACCTTAAAGCTCATCCAGTTCCACCCCCTGCCACGGGCAGGGACACCTTCCACTGGGCCAAGTTGCTCAAAACTCCATCAAGTGGCCGTGGACACTCCCAGGGATGGGATGTCCTGCCCGGGGAGATGGGAGAGGTGCCCAGCATACGTGTGGGCTGTGCTGATGGGAGAGAAACATCTCCTCACGTGTCTCAAGCTGAGCCACTCACCAGCTACTCACCCTTCTCCAGAGCATCTCCCATCCCTGGAGTGGTTCCCACCAGAACCTGTCAGGCAGAAAGTCTTTGTCTTCCTCTTCCTCACTACATGTAAGTGACAACTACATCTCCACAGTGCAGCCGCCTGTTTCCACCATCAGCCAGTAACTACCTCCTGTTCTCCAACTCTTCTGCTGCTGAATAATTCAGACACTGAAAAGTTTATTTTTAAAATGCTCCTGGCTTATTTGTACCCCTCATGCGTCACAATTTTCTGCATTATCTCCTTCTCTGCCTTCGGGTCATTTCTTACAGACAGGAAACAAGAACAGGATGGTGAAGTTTGCGTGAAATATCCATCCTTGTGTGGGAGAAAATGCAGACAGCTGAGTCAGGCCATGCTCACAAACAGTCCAAACACTGCAAAATATCCAGCCCCAGCACTCCTCCAGCTGCAGGTTTTCCCAATCCAGCCATCCACCACCACCCATTTGTACAATCAGCCTCTTTGGAAATCGCCCACCCTGAGGAGCTGCTCCTTGGAAATATCAGGGGGGAAACGACTTTAAAAACAGCTTGGACAGCAGTGAGTGTCTGAGGTTGAGCATGGATTTACACCTCACCTCACCCTAACTTGAGCTGGAGCTGTGGAATGTGCTGCTTGCACGGAAGATGTCCCTGGCAGCAGGCTGCTGTCGTGTTCAGTGGCACATCCATGTGCCACTGCCACCCATGTGTCACGAGCCATCAGCTGTGCTCCTCGGTGACCTTTCCTTCACAGACGGAAATGAACTTCTTCTCCTCTTCATCCTGACATCTGCCAGCAAGCTGAGGCTGCTCCATCCCGCACAGCTTGGTTTCCTAACGTTTTGGTGAGGAAAGGTCACGTGGGATGAGCATAATAATGTTTTTCAGTTAACCCACGGGTCTCATCTCTGGTTCTAATCACCCCTTGGTGTGGAAACCAACAGCATGTCTATGGTGTCCGATCAGAGAAGCCAGATCCACTCAGATTTTAATTTTTTTTCCCCCAAAGACAATTCAAACTTGTCTAAATTTCTACTTTTCAAAAGAGGAGTTAGTGAGAAGGCTTCATTCAGTAGCCATGGAAACACCCAAAGAAAAGAAGCAACCTAACAGCTGGTTTACATGGAAGGAGCAGAACAAACCTGGTGTCCATCAGGGGAATCTGGAGTCATTCTGGAATCCCATTGTGCAAAACACCAGTTCTTCTTATCCCAGAAGTCACTCACTTTCCTGTCCAGAGGTCTGTTCCTCTCGGGCACTTTTCAGCTTTTCCACTTGCAGGTTTTGTCCTCTGAGACATTTCCCGGAGGGTGAGGAGAGCTGCAGTGCTGCTCACAGGTCTGCCCCTGATGTCCTGTGTAGCCTGTGGAGGTCACCAGCCATATCACTCCTGAGAACTTGCTTTTCCAGCTTACAAGGCCAGATTCCCTGGGAGGGCTGTGATCCAGGAGACAACGCTTCCCATCGCATCCGTTCAGGGAGCGCTGCCTGATGCTGCACAGCCCTGCCTGGGACTGCCCCCAGTAATGATGCTCCTCCAATTAACCTCGATGAGATCAGACCTTGTCCAGCTCAGAGTGGTTCTGAAAATCCCATTTGCCTCATCTTCGTGGTCGGCGGCTTCCCCCAGGATAACATCACTTCCTCTGCCTGCACCGGAGGTGGAAATGTCTTGCTGCTTGCTCATGCTCCTGTAGGATCACTCAGCAGCACCAGGAGGCACAAATAAATAACGGTGTACAGCACCAGCTGAAGTTTATTGGAGCTAAGACTGGGGGGTTAATTGCCTAAAGTAAGGACAGATACATTGGGTTTTGGGATGAGTGAACTCCATGGTGAAGCAAGAAACCCCCGTCCTACCAACAGCTGTGCCAGGGCTTATCTCCTTTCCTCCACTTCTGGTTTATTAATGTCAGGTCCTGAAGAGCTCACCTGACAGCGATGCCTGTGCTCAGATCCCTGCTCAGATTGCTTTCACAAATGGGGTGACCTCTTCTTTCTCTGGTTACTCTGCAAATATCATTTTATACCGGGATGCTTTCCAGTCTGCCCAGCTGCACCGAAGCGATGACTTCTGGAGGAAGAACACAGTCCAAGGTGTTGGTGCAGCCTAACTGGAGCTACAGGGAGCTCTCAGACTTCATGTTTTCTTATGTTTCACCCCTAAATCACTCTTTCTCTGCAGCTTGAACTCTCTGTTTTTCTCATGTGGAACCTACCCAGGCATGTCTTAGGGCTCAGCAAAGCGTCGCATCGCTTCAGAGCTGAGAAAAGATGCTGCTCTTCTCTCAGACCTAAAAAGAGGAGTTTGTGGTAGAAACTGCAGAAAACCAGCTTTTTCTTCCCCCTGCTCCTCCTCCCATCCTCCCCATAGGTGCTGCTGCTCACTCAGATTTTCCCAAGCACTTTCTCTGCTTTATTTTCATGGAGCCGAGGAAGCAGCTGGTTTTTTGGGACCCACATGCCCTTGAGGTGAAGGCAGAGCAGCTTTGAGAGCTGGCTCCTCCTCTCTGCTGCCTGCTTTGTGGCTGGCACTACAAACCACGGGAGAGGATTTTACCCAAACTTTGCAGCTTTTTCATGTTGCTCTCTGAGCTGACACCTTTCCTTTGAAACAGGGAATGCGACAAGCATTTTTTGCCCAACGTCTTGAGTCTTAATCTAATTTTCGCAAGGGATTAAAGAATTTTGTGGGCAGGTGTTTTTTTAATTCCTCCCCTCGCTCACTCTGCTGCTGTGCTTGGTCAAATAATTTCTGCAGGGTAGGAAGTGCAGCCCAAGCAAGTAGTTTACTGTCTTTTCTCAGTAAAGCAACCATAAAAATCATCAGCCTCAGATTTATTTTGACACGAAATTAAAACTGTGTTCAGACACAACTGAAAAATATCACAAATAAAAACTGCACAAAGAGCCTGGCTCCAAAGTGGTTGGTTCCTTCCTGAGTTACTTCTGCAGTAAAATGGTGATTTCAGTGGGAATATAAAGGCAAAGCTGGTGCTAAATCTGGAACTGGTTTGCACCCAAGCTTTGCCTGGTGGCCTCATCAATCTTGTTTGATCGATTCGTCCCATGTTGTCCTGGGAGGGCTGAATGCAAAACGGAGCAGCAGAGGGGTTTTGTTTTGATACCATATCAGGTTATTCCCGAGGGAGCCCTGCGAGGGCAGAGGAGGGATGTTATTCCCTGCTAATCCGGGCTGTTCACAGGGTGCAGGCTGGAATACCTCAGGATTTGCCTTTGAAGGTCCCTGCTGTGAGTGTGGCTCCCGCACAGCCAGAGGCACACAGCATTCAGCTCCTGAGACCCCAACATTTCCCTTTTGCATTGAAATTCAAGAGTGAGAAGTGCAGCTCAGAGCCTCTCTAGGAGACCTCGGTGGGTTTTGGCCTCCTGCAGGAGTGATGGGATTCCTGTTTGGATCCGAGTCCTCCTGCAGCCAAACAGTGGAGCTCGTTCCTAAAAGGACTTTGCAGCAAGAAAATTACCAAATCATGGCCAATTACCAAAATTACCAAATCTGAGCTGGCATGAAATACGGAGGCACCCAGTGTCCTCTTTTTTTCCAGCCCTCTGGTTTTTTTTTCCATTTTCTCAGTAGGTGATGCCATTCCGAGGGAAGATTGGGATTTTCCCTGTCACCAGACACCCTGATCCCTCAGGGCAGATACCTGATCGTGTCTGCACACACTGCCAGCACTCCAAAGAAGCCCATCTCTAGATCTTAAAAAGCCTGAAGTTATGTCTTTGCTGGCTTCAGATAATCATGTAAAGCTTTGTCCACGCCCCAAGGACAGATAATAAAATAAACAGAGAAATTCAGATAAACTGGAGGCAAAACCTCCAACTCATGTTTGGTTAATGTAAATAAAGATGACATTTTTTACTGTCATTACATTTCAGTTGATTCTCTGTGCTGTCCCACCTTGCCTGCATGGCATTAAGGACCATTGCAGGCGTTTTTTTAGTATCTTAAAGCAATCTGGTAAGGTCATTTCATTTCTTCCCAGCAACACTTGTGATTAAAACACTCTCTTCCATTGTGGAAAAGACTGTGAAACATGTACTCATCTTCCCCAATAAAAGCCTTTATGGGGTTGAAGGGGGAAAGTAATGTTTTCCAGCACTCACCAAAGCTAGAATTTCATAAGAAATTTTAATTCATCGTGTATTTTTAACCTTGGAAAGCTGATCTGGGGAGGATGGTGTTTGTATATCATGTATCACACACACACATCACTTGCCAGGGATTATTTTGCACTTGGCAATGTGTTCCATCCCATATTAATATACTTATTTCTGGGATTAATGGGATGGACTCCTGCCAAGAGCAGAGTGCACTGCGTGGTGGATCTGCATGTTCTACTGCTGTCCAAGCTCTCCTGCCCTGTCCCTCCACCTGGGATTGCTACAGGAAGAATTCCACTCAGATTCTGGTGTCCCAGTCCTCCCCATAAAACACCAGTGCTGGGCTGAGTGGCTGCACTGGGGTCTCCTTTGGGTGTTACATCCCCTCACTTCAGCCCAGCACATTTTTGGCTCCTTGAGGATTAGGGTTTTGTGGTTCCCTGTGTGAAAATGATGCATGGCAAGCTCAGCCCAGGCAGGTGAACAGCTCCTCTTCTCTTCTCTTCTCTTCTCTTCTCTTCTCTTCTCTTCTCTTCTCTTCTCTTCTCTTCTCTTCTCTTCTCTTCTCTCCTCTTCTCTCCTCTTCTCTCCTCTCCTCTCCTCTCCTCTCCCCATGACTGCTTGCTCACCGCTCCATCAGCACAGATTTATTTCCATGCTCGATTTGTAGGAATAAAAGAGCCAGATAAGAAATATGTTTTTAATAGTAATGTCACCAACGAATGCCGAGCATCTCTATATCAGCCATTAAGTAAAAGCAGGGGAGGAATGAGCATCATTTGTCTGTTGCCAGCTTCTCTCAACTGGCTTTCATTTAGAGGAGAAAAAATCCCCCATCATTCCTATCCAGGTAATAGTGAAATATATTCTTTGTCAGCAACAGGTCAAAATGCAGAGATGTGTTATTCACAGCAAGCTGACTTCACATTTTCTAACCTGAACGCTGGATTGCTTTCCTCAATTATTCACATATGTTTTCTGGTTTAATAATAACCCACATGCTGTCCCCTAAAGGAAACTACAGACTTCATGATGTTCAGCTAGAGTACATAGGTCTGCTCAGCCATTTCTTGTTCCAGAAGCTGAACCAGCCAGTCCCAGAGATGAAATTAGGAGAGGTGCCAGTGTAAAGCACATCTCCTGTGAAAATATAAAAATATGCAATTTACCCACCAAGGAGATTGCAAGTAAGGAAAGTTTTAATGATACAGTGACTTAAATAAGAGGCAAAACAAACTGATGGTTATTATTAATTGCCAACCCACGTGTTCTCTGCTCCAGGCCTTCTGCAAAGCAAATTTATTTTCTGCCCACATAGATCTGGACACTTCCTATCAGCTCAGCTGATGAAGTTTCTTACCCCTGGAATTCTGCAGGACTGCAAGGCTTCATTCACCTTGGAACTGCAAAGGCAGAGTTAAAACAACAAGTGTGAGCTGGCCTTGTGCAATGCCTGCTTGTTCACTGCCTTGGAGTTACAGGTAAGCAATGATCAGAGCCATGGGCAGGTTCTAGAGCTGGTGCTTCATGAGGAAATTATGGTCTGTTACCCCATAAGGATGCTGAGGGTGGAGTCCATCGAGGAGAAAAAAGAGCATGGTTGGATCTTGATAAGAAACAACTTGTGCAGCCAGGGATGTGCCAGGCAAGAAATGAGAGGTAGAAACAGTCACAGTCAGAAAATCCCACTCCTGAAATCTCCTCATGTCGTCATTCATAGAATCAGAGAATGGTTTGGGTTGGCAGGAACCTTAAAGATGATCCAGTTCCAAGCAGGGACACCTTCCACTAGACCTGGCTGCTCAAAGATCCATCCAACATGGCCTTGAACCTTTCCAGAGATGGGGCAGGCACAGCTTCTCTGGGCAACCTGTGCCAGGGCCTCACCACCCTCACAGGGAAGAATTTATTCTTAATATCCTTATATATATATATATAAAATATATATATCTTATATATATATATATATAGGAATAACCTACTCTGTTCCAGTTTAAAGCCATTGCCCCTGATCCCAGCACTACATTCCAGTCTCATTTTCAGCTCTGTGGCAGCAGGAGGTGCCAGCTCAGGAAAACATCACCAGGGTGGGTGAAGCTGTGCTCATCACTGTTCCAAATCCCCTTGTCAGGTGCTGGATGGGAGAACTGGGCTGCTCACCAGTGGGGGTTTCAGTTTCCAGCAGAAAAAAACAAACGTTCTGAGAACACAGATGGTGTTGACGTAACCAAACCCCACGTTCTCCCTGGAAAAAGGTTTAGTGGGAGATTTTTGACCAGCACCAAAGACACTTTCAACCCAGAGAGCTTAGTGATCCCCCCAAAGATGAAAGACTGAGGAGTTTCAGATTCCCTTCCTGCCATGCACGAGCTCTTGGTGATGCCTCAGCAGTCTGGCATTAAACGATGCCCTGCGACTCACGAGCCCCCGCGTTCCTAAAGAGATCACTTTCAAGTGCAGCACACCAAAACCTCATATGATTTCCATATGTCCCGCTGCCTGAATACTTTGCAACTGGTTCACGATGAAAAAAAAAACTTATAAACACATTACCTTGACAAGAACAATTCTTGGAGTAACAGGAGACCCGGCAGCAGAGACTTTGAAAGGTGATCATTATTATCCAGTAGCGTTTTTCTCTGTAGTCCACGAAATTTATGTCAGCGAGTCACATCCTTTCAAAGCAAAGAATGAAAAGTGCCCTGTAGGACAGGTGAGCTCCTCCCCAAGCCTCTCCATGACTATTTAGCTCCAGAGCTGCTCGCAGCACTGCCAGCAAGGCTATTAGCTGAACAAGCCACAGAGCCAGATGCCTTGGCTGGGAGAGAAAATGATCCAAGCTTCCACATATGGGGTTTGCTGCAGCTGTAGCCACAAGTGCTGACTCCTCTGCTGAGGGGCCAGATGGAGAGAAAAGCTGTTGTGCCACTGCCGCCCCCAAACACGGATGGTTTGAGGCAGAGAGTGGTGGAACAGCCCTCGTGCTTCTGACAGCAGAAAATCGTCTTTAAAAATATGGCTCAGGAGGGGACATGGCTCTTGTGAGCACCAAGTGCTGTGCACAGCATGCAGAAGCCTCAGGGTCTGACAGTCTGGGCCACCCCAGCAATCCCTACGAGGCTGGAAGTTGTGTGGTTTAATCTTGGGACATCTCAGTCCTCTGTGCTGATTTTGGACAATTGGACCTGTCTGCCTCCTGATGCTTTACAGGTTCATTTAACCCCTCCCCAAACTCCTTCCCCACTTTATTTTCTCAAAAAAGAAGCAAATGTTCCTCTCTGCACCAGACTTCAAATATAAGAGATGCTTGATCTCTCCAGAGCAAGATGTTTCAAATGCTACTTCTGCAGTGCCCAATCTGAAATGTTCCACAAATGGGCATCCAAGCGTTAGGAATAGTTGCAACAACAGATTGACAAATTTAGCCTGGAAACCCCAAGCTCCCACCCTAGTAGGGTGGCATCTGGATGATCCAAATACTGATGTAGATGGAGGACTTCAAAATTCAGAGCAGAAGGGTAATAACAAACCTTTGACCCTAGCCACTGCTGCAGAGAATTTCTCCTGGTCCACCGATGGGAACAGCTCTCATACACGGACATCCCATGACCTGCCCCGTGGGGTTTAGTTTTGCCCTGAGACAGGTCACAGGAGCTCCCCCAGCCCCTGCGGATCTCTGGGATTCCCACACAGAAATTTTGGGTTAAGTTAGTGAATCCATGAGAAGAGCCCTCCTTTATCTCTCCTTCCTGCGAAGTGCATCCCTGCTTTTAACCGGGAATTGGAAGGACAGCTGATGTTAGCGGGGGGATAATATCGTGTTAAGTGCTAAAACCCCTAGGAGAAGCCGGTCAGATGAACCTGTTTTCAGTGTGAAGGCTGGTTCAGCTCTTTGTGAATTTGTAGTAAATCAGCACTTCATAATAAGAACAAATGTTTCATTCTCACTTAAAAATTACCACGGTCAGAGCCTTGTAATGTGCAGTTTTCATGCAGGGGTTACATGACGGGAACTTAAATCCGTCCCATTTTCATCTGTAATTTAAAACGTGTCATTTTGATCGATGAATTAGTAAAGGAACCCGGGATAATTTTGAAACTACCAGCTTAGTAAAGTTGCCTGACCTTGCAAATAACCTTTCCAGTTTAGAAGATTTTAATAGCTTAACTATTAGCTAATCTCCTGGGAAACGTTTTCCCTGGGCAAAACTAGTATGGAAATACAACACCAGTAATAAGGTTTCCATCTTTCTTCTATCTTGATCTTTTTAATTAATTGCCACGCAGTAAAAACATAGGATTGGGAGGCAGGGGGTAAAAATCCTTGCAGGGGGAGGGCAGGAGTTAACTGTAGGCTGTTTCTAGCCTTTACCTGCCTTTTTTGCATAGATTCATTAGGTGCTGAAATATATTAGCAATTGTTAAGGCATAACTGCTGCTTGATTGCTTGACACTCTGGGCTGAAAGCTGTGAAATAGATCACTTTGTAATGGAAAAAAGCTGCTCCTGCTTATAATGAATAAACATTAAGACCCAGAAGGGCTTGCAGGGCACCTCAACAAGCCCCTGAGAGCTTTTGTGTGGCAGTTGTGATGTAGTTGCTCCTTAGGGTTTGTGGGTTATTTCTTTCTGAGGAAGGGCAGTGCTTTTTCCGAGGGCAATGAAGGACTGCAAATACGGGATTCGTTACAGGAAAAAGCAGAGTCGTGTATAAGTGAAGGAGATAGGATGGAAATTCACGGCTCAGGTGGAATGTGGACTAAAATACTGTAAAAAACATCGGCATCCCGGTTAGTTGATTTTCCCGAACTTCCTATTGCCCTTTTATCTAACAAAAGCATTGTGCTGGATTGAGGAGAGGCTCTCCCTATGGTTTTACCTGTCCGATAAACCAGTTCTCTTTTTATTTCACCTGTGTTTTGCACTGTGCTTTTCAATGCTGTCTGGGGAAAAGAAGAAAAAACTAAAAGGAAATTCTGTTTTCTAGGCTAGCAGCAGGTGGCTTTTCCACTCCTGTAGCTCTCCAGCAGCACAGCTTTGGGTACAGCTGATGGCAGCCCCAGTAAGGATAAGGACAAGGACAGGGACAGGGACACCACAGTGCCCAGCACCCAGTGGGTGTTTGCAGAGCTTCAGGTGCTGTTTCACCTTTCAAACCCCATTAACCATCACTGTTCCAGTAATAGAAAACCAGGGGCAAGCAACTGAAATGAAAGGTCCTTTCAAACCACAAATGTGAATGTTTCCATTTTAGAGAGAGGCCTTTTTAATTTTTTTTTCTTTTTATATGTTAGTGAAGAGCTTATTGAGGCCTACACTTGTCTGCAGACATTCTGCATCTTTAGCTGGGACAAAGATCACCCACCATGCAGGTGAAGGCACAGTTTAGGGAAGGAATAAAATGGCTCCTGCATAAAGACAATGTTTTGGTGTGAGGGAATGGACCTTTTGGTGCAAGGGTTTCCCTCAGGGCAGCTTTATTTCGCAGATCTTCACTTCAAGCTTTTCTGCTACGTGAGTGAAGATAAATCCCCATGTCAGCATGGTGACACCACCAGCACCTGCTCTGGCACCACCAGATCCAGGCTGTTGATCTCCAAACCTCTCCTCCTCTGCCAGGGGATGTGAGGGGCTGAGCGCAGGGTCCTGCCCCGAGGGCTCTGCTGGCAGTGAAAATGAGCTTGGTCCTTGCTCAGCTGTGAGGTGACCTCTGAACCAGCACTTCAGCCCCTGGAGCACAGAAATGAGCCTGCAGCCTGGAAGGCCCTGGGCTGCAGCAGATGACCTGTTATTTTATCTTGAGCAGGAGGAGCGTTGGCACATGGCTTTTAGAGCTAATAGCTCAGGCTCTTCGAGGAGAGCAGGAATTTCCCTCCCTCCCCCTCCAGCAACCTGGGACTTTATTGTGTGTCTGGATCATTTCAGGCTGATCCTTCCTTAACATTTTCCATTTATTTCCCCCAGGTTCAAACTTCTGGACCTCTCTGGCACGTGTGATGGAGGCTCTTTGCTCGAGCCCACCGAACCCAACCCTTCCCAGCTGCAGGTCCCTGTTACCCCCTCCAGGAACCACCTACTGTGTTTTTCATCCTCCTGGGATCTCCCCACTGAACCCTGTGTCTCTCACATCAAAAATCCTGGGGTTTTGCCTCTTTGCCATCATTCATCCCTGCTGATGCACGGGTGGCAATGCAAGGAAGAGGGGAGAAGCAGCAGCACTTTCCTGTTTCCTTTCTCTCCTATCAAGTCTATAGGGAAAGCCTGAGGCTACAAACCAATTAGAGAAGGGAAACTCAATTTCTTTTCATGCCCTGAGGCTCCTAAATATTTGTTGTTTGCTCGGTCCAGTTCTGCTCTACTGAACAAGGGCTCCCTGCACGGACTGGAGTGCAGGGTAGCAACACACAGGGCTGCACCAGGAGAAAATGCAAAATCAGAGCTAGCTCAGAGAGGCTGACCTTCAAACCAAGAGCCCTTGGGATTAAATTGTGGGCAGCCACGGGTAATGTGCCCAAACTGCCTCCAAAACTCACCTGGGAGCAGGGGTGAGCAGGGCAAGCCCCACGGCTGCTCCAGCTTCCCTCCTGTCCCGTTGGGTGGACAGCAGCTGTGGGGTCTCTGCAGGGCTGCGGGTCACCACATCCACCCATCAGGGCTCCAGCCTGGGGGCCAGACCCTAAACGGGCTCCTCCCAGCAGGTGTTGATGGCAGGCTCATCCCAGCCACGGAGGGCAGAGCTCACAGGCTCCCAGTGGGCAGGGTGGAACCTTGTGAGAGAAGTGCTGGTGCTGCTGGTGCAGCCTTCTGGTCTCACTGGCTGGGAGGTGGGATGTGGTTATTGTTCCAAATACACCCAGAGATGCTCAGAGTGGCAGAAAACAGAAGAAATGAACCTGCTGTGCCTGTCCAGGGCCTCACAGTGGTGCATCTGCAGCGTGGTGGCTGTCACCTCCTTCTCTAACCAACCACCTTCAGGGTGATCCTGCATTTCTGTCCATGGGTTATCCCCAGACCATTCCCATTCCAAGGCATGTGCACAATCCAAGCACTGGATGCACACACCGAGCTCTCCTGGAGGTCCTGGAGCTAATGGGACTGTGCCTGTCCCCAGAGCAAACTGCCCTGTAACCCACAGAAAAGTCATTTAATGCAGAGGCTGGACTGTAAAGCTCCTGTCTGGTTTGGGACACTGCCACTGCAGAACAGAATTCGTGGCCTCTCGCAGAGGACTGTGCTCAAAGTAAATAATATTATTTCAGAAAACAAAATTCATTTTGCAGCCCGAGACCAACTGCAACAGGATACGGAGCAGGGGGGAAAAAAGTAAAAATGCCTTGCCCCCGGGGCTATTTATTATTTATACACCACTGTGCCTAGATAAACTCCTCCTTGAAAGAGTAGGACGAAAATAATTCTGCAATGTGGAAACAAACTACCTATTTAAAGTGATTTTATGCCTGAATGGCCTCATTATAAAAACAGCCTGCATGCAATAACTTTTTACCTTTTCTACAATATCCAATGAACTGCTTTTTGTCACTCTCACCAGTCTCAGTGCTTTCATGCAACCACCTTGGTGGAAAGCCTCCGTGGTTTCCTTAGAAACGTCTTCCTTCCTGGATGTTGACCCATGGTGGTTGAGGCAGCTAAAACCCTGGAGAGGTCCTGTTCAAACAGGAAAGAGCAGACAGTTTAATGGCCAGCTTTGCAGCTCTGCTCCTCCACAGTTTACAGTAGTTGGGAGCTATAAAAGAAAAATATCACAACGAAGGATTCTTTATTTTAGGGTCAGCTCTGTGTGGGCGTTTCTGACAAAAGCTGAATCTGCAGCTCAGGGGCTGTTGTTGGGCCATGGTGGGGTGGAGGTGGTTCACTTGCAAAGTGCTGGTGCTCAGGAGATGGCTCCTCGTGTGCAAATAGGCTCTGTCCTTCAGAAAAAATGCATCCTGTGTCCTCCTGGGTGCATTCATAACTCATTGGCACAAGGGGCACCCTGACAAGCTGTAAATAACGTCACCTTTCGAGTGTTTTGCAGTGAATGCTCTGCAATGTCTGAGCAGGAACAAGAGGCCAGAGTCCAGCAGCCCTTGAGAGAGGTGAGAAAAACACTTGTCAAGCTGTGAGGTTGTTAAACCAGGCTTATCTCCAGCTCTGCTCGTGGCCACACAGTCATTCCCAGGGACAGGGACCCACCTCACGTGCTGGTCACTGCCTCTGGCATTGCTGGAGATTTCAGGGTGCTCCTCAGGTGAAGGGACCTGGTGAGACCTTTCTAACCTGCACCTCCCACAGAATCACCCCCGTCAGCAAGAGCAAGAGCATGGGCAC